>CP092863.1:166013465-166064378 GCA_030710605.1 Cordylochernes scorpioides | reverse complement strand
GGTCTAAACCATTGGTTTTTGACCGCTACGATCCGGGATCAAATCCCGCATAGGACACCTTTTTTTTTATAAGTAAAAAAATGCTTCGATTGCTCCTGAATATTGCGAAGTCCAACCCGACCAGCGAGTGCAAGTAAACAAACAGGGCTCTGGCACATTTGCAAGTAAAAGTTGAACTGATTTTCACATGTGTAGCATGGTGCACTTACAGTAAAAGCAGTCACTAACTATCCACCATGATTATAATCGCCTGTACCACGTGAACTAGAGATAAGCAAAAGAAAATGTGGTTTATGCTTATTATACAGTATTAAACTTCCTTAAGGGTTTTCCATCTGTGTTTGGTATATTCAATTTAAAAATTGATATAATTCAACAGAATAAATATTAGGGAATAGGTCACAATAGGTCATATTGATGTTGAGCCGTGTAAATTATAAAACCAACTAGCGAAATGACGTTTTCTATAAATTATATGTTTATTAATAAATTAGTACTCTAAATGCAATAAAAATATTTGAAATAACTTTACGAATAAAATAAAGCATATATTACATTTAAACCTGTGGAATTATATGTTATACATATGTGTAATTAATATAAATGTAACTACACATTTATTATTTCGAAATAATTAAAATCAATACATATATAAATCGGAAATGAGATAGTGTATACATTAGTATATATTTTGTGTTAGCATTCTGAATAACAAATTATTAATGTTTTTGAAGTAAAATATATATATATATATTTAGTTGGTTAAAGTTAATCTTAATTTCGGCAGTAAATTCATATATATATAGGTGTGTGATTTATATATACGAGTATACATTAAAAAATAATTCAAAAATAATATATAAATATAGAATACAAATATTTAGTGAGATATATTACCTAATTGAAAATTATTTCCATACTGATTCTCTTAGCTAGAAAGCGTTTTTGAAGTTTCAATTTCACGATCTTTTTATCGTCTGATTTTGAGATTTGAAATTATTAGTCTTATTAAACTATTAATGTATAGTGTAAGATTCATTAATATATTAAATAATATTTTACTAATCTTACTGCAAGGATGGGAAATAATTATTTTCATCATTGCAGAAAGAATTGCTTTATTTAAAAAATATCATTCTCATGTAAATATTGTTGCACAAAGTTGCAGCTTTGCAGGGTCGTCGACCATGGTTTCTTCCTTCTAGGTGTTATACACGTTTCCCGAGCGGGTTTCCATATTCAAAGCAAATAAATAAAAGTAAAAGTAAATGAATAAAAGTAAATAAAATAAATTACCTTCAAAAGTTATTGTGTTTATTTTATTCGTTGTCTTCCTCGTAGGTCGTGATCCGTAGTCTCCCTTTAGGTCCTCTCTCGCTCCAATAATCAATCAAGATATATGTACAATAAAATATTACAAAAGGAATGAAAATATAAAAGGAATGATGATAATCTAAAAATTATGTTTTAAATAAATATTAAATATCATAGAATATTTTGAATAAATGTAAGGCGCTTTAAAATTGATGTAACAATATTTAAAATTTCCAGTAACAGTTGGGGCGCTATTGCATCGTGTTTAGATTTTGGAATGGTTTAAAATGTTAAAACGAGAGAATTTAATCATGATGTATATTATCTATCGGAAAAATATCAACTGAAATTAATTTGTGATATATTTATACTTCACAAAACAATAGCTACTAATTCAAACTTTTATAATTTAACTAGCGGACTAACTCTCGATAAAGTGAACATTTTTTCCCGGTCCCTTGAAAAATACTCGATAAGTTGAATAAAATCAATATTAATTGGTTCCTTCGGTAATTGGAAGTTAAAGGAATAGTATCTTGCCTTGGAATTGTATCATTATTCTTGTATGGATGTACCCGGCTTCGCCCGGGTTTTAACGAGTAAAGGTTTGTCTAACGAATCTCTCGATAAAGTGAACATATTTTCCTGGTCCCTTGAAAAATACTCGATAAGTTGAATAAAATTAATATTAATTGGTTCCTTCGGTAATTGGAAGTTAAAGGAATAGTATATTGCCTTGGAATTGTATCATTATTCTTATATGGAAGTACCCGGCTTCGCCCGGGTTTTACTCGAGTAATGGTTTTTCTAACGAATCTCTCGATAAAGTGAACATTTTTTTCCGGTCCCTTGAAAAATACTCGATAAGTTGAATAAAATCAATATTAATTGGAAAAAGTAGGAATAGTATCTTGCCTTGGAATTTTATCATTATTCTTGTCTCAAATAAATTGCCGTGTCATCCTGAATTTAGTCTTTCCTAATTTTCTACATTACAAAATCATCGTATCATCATGATAATATTTAGAGCAGATTGTTGGAATATAACAGATAAATTAGAATATTTATCTTGATTATTTTTAGGCGAAAAGTTATTTCAAAATTTTATTTGCTAGAAACCTTCCCAGTACTATACTAAATAACTTCACAAAGTTTCATGGCGTTCCAATGTGTGGTTTGGTCAGGCATAAAGGACACACACACATACATTCATTTATATATATATATAGATATATATAATATAAATATTTATATACTAGCCGAGTGACCCGGGCAACGCCCAGGGTTTACCCAAAGGGCCTTCAGAGACTTTAAAAGTATAGATTGACCATGTTTTGATGTCCTGAACTATAGCCTATCATATAACAAACTGTAATTCGACACTATCAATAATTCGACACTTCCGATAATTCGACCGTTTTAAAAATCAAATTTACACAGTCGATTGTTGTTTAAATACAACCTTACCGGTAAAAAGGTATTACAGAGGCGATGACAGCCACTGAAAATGTACAAAATTTATGTATAGAGAAATGGGAGAATTTAGTGAATAAAAAGAAAAGTCAAAATCTAAATAATTGATAATAGTGTATTAACAAACAACTAATACAAAAAAATTCCTTTGAGGTAAGAAACTATAGACATTAGTAAAAAGTTTATGAAAATAAATCAGAAAAAAGAGGTTGTCAACTATATTGCAGAGGAGACTACTTATAAAAGGAATTAATCTAAAGGACTCATTAAAAATTAATTTCTATTTTTATTCATACATGGGTTCAACTTTATATGTATTTTGTCCAAAGTTCAAACACGTGAAAAAGCCGCATAGAGCTGTCCATGCGTATGTAGCAAGAACCCAAATATTATTATAGTCATAGCAAAAGCCAACTTTAGTGAAAACTGATGCCTCTTAAGAATGAAGGGAAGGCTGATATCTGAAGGAGGAAAATATATTTTTGGCACCAATACAGTGTGTCCAACATTGGTCCCGGTCAGTATTTGTGCTTCAACTTTACTTGTATGCCATCCAAAGTTCACACACGTGAAAAAGCCACATAGAGCTGTCCATGCATAAATGCAGGCTCTTGTAGCAAGAAACTCACTCTAGCAAAGGTTTGGCCTTAAGCCTTATTTATAGTCATAGGAAAAGCCAACCCTATTGGAAACTCTTGCCTCTTCAGAATGAAGGGAATGTTGATATCTGAAGGAGCCAAAGATGTTTTGACCCCAATACAGTGTGTCCAACATTGGCCCCTGTCAGTATTTGTACCTCAAGGACATGAGAGCACATGCACTGTATCACCATACATGTACCATTGTAAAGACCCTGCTTAAGATTAAAATTTCTCAGAAGCATAACAATAGCACCAACCTAGAGTATAACTGGTGTGGAGGCATTCTTCTGGGAGTAAGGCTATTGAAAAATTCAATAGGAAGTTATTTTGCTCCTCCACAATCTTACACTCCACACTGTTAACACTGAGGAAACACTGACTCGTGTTTGGTAAGCAATTTCAAGAAAGAAACTATAGGTATTGGTTGAAGAGTTTAAAAATATATATTTTGAGTGAAAAAAAAGACACATATCAGCAAATAAAATTGCAAACAATACTACTATATCACAGATAAGACAACATATAAAAGGAATGAATTCATTTAAATGACCTCATTAAAACTACATTTATAGTTTTATATATAAAATATAACCTCGATAATTCGACCATGTTTTGTTGTCCTTACCTACAGCCTATTATATAACAAATTTAATTTGACACTATTGATAATTCGACCATGTTTTGTTGTCCTGGCCTACAGCCTATCATATAAAAAAACTGTAATTCGACACTCTCGATAATTCGACCATGTTTTGTTGTCCTGACCTACAGCCTATCATATAAAAAACTGTAATTCAAGAGTTTAAAAATATATATTTTGAGTGAAAAAAAAGACACAAATCAGCAAATAAAATTGCAAACAATACTACTATATCACAGATAAGACTACATATAAAAGGAATGTATTCATTTAAATGACCTCATTAAAACTACATTTATAGTTTTATATATACAATATAACCTCGATAATTCGACCATGTTTTGTTGTCCTTACCTACAAACTGTAATTCAAGAGTTTAAAAATATATATTTTGAGTGGAAAAAAAAGACACAAATCAGCAAATAAAATTGCAAACAATACTACTATATCACAGATAAGACAACATATAAAAGGAATGAATTCATTTAAATGACCTCATTAAAATTACATTTATAGTTTTTATATACAATATAACATCGATAATTCGACCATGTTTGTTGTCCTGACCTACAGCCTATCATATAACAAACTGTAATTCAACACTATCGATAATTCGACCATTTTAAATTTCAACAATTGTTTGTTGCTCAAATATAACTTCACTGCTAAAAAGGTATTACAGAGAAAACTTCTGACATTGTAAATGTACAAAATGTATGTATAGAGCAGGGGAATAATAAATAAAGACCAAAATCAAATTAATTGATAATAAATAGATTATTGCCAAAAAAAAAATACAAAAATATTCTTTTCTCCTTTCTTATCTTCACTCAATCATATTAGAGTGTCAAGCTTGTAAAGCTTGAAATTAACAACCATCATGATTGGGTGAAGTAGAATGCGTCTGCCTTTGTCATCAAGACTGGGAGCACTACTCAGTGGCAGGCCACTGACTTAGCTCCAAAATAATGTATCCCTGGATTAGGAGCCCTTACAAGGTACTATCAGCCGGGCCAGCTGAGCCCAGGTTTTTTTAGTGAGCTTGTTACTGCTCCCCCTCCTCCTTTTTCATCCTGGCTTGGGACCGGCAAAGGCGGAGTTTTTTTCTTCCAGGTGAGAAACTTTAGGCATTGGTGAAAAGTGTAAATATATATTTTGGAAATAAAAAAAAAAAGGATAAAATAAATCAGAATATAAATTTACAAACTATATTTCAGAGGAGACGATTTATAATAGGAATTCATTTAAATGACCTCATTAAAAACTACATTTTATATATACTTGGGTTCAACTTTACATGTATGCTATCCAAAGTTCGCACACTTGAAAAAGTCACATAAAGTCGTCTGTGCGTAAACTCAGGCTCTTGTAGCAAAGGTTTGGCCTTGAGCCCTCTTTATAGTCATAGCAAAAGCCAACCTTAGTGAAACATAAAGCCTCTCTAGAATGAAGCGAAAGTTGGTATCCGAAGGGGACAAAGATATTTCAGACATTATACAGTGTGTTCAACTTTGGGTACTGTCAGTATATGTGCTTCAAGGACATGAGAGCACATGCGCTAGAACACCATACCTGTTCCATCGCAAAGATCCTATAGGCATTGGTAAAAGTGTAAATAAATATTTTGGAAATCAAAAAAAATTGCAGATATGACAACATATTAAAGGAATAAATTCATTTAAAAGACCTCATTAAAAACGACAATTCTATTTTTTTATATATACAATATAATATAATTAATTCAACACACGATAATTCGACCATTTTTGATGTCTCGACCTACGGCCTATCATATGACAAACTAATTCGACACTTTCGATAATTAAACTATTTTGGAAATTCAAATTTCAACAGTTGATATTTGTCTAAAACCCCTATTATTAACAACATATTAGACTGCAGAGCGCAAAAATGTAGAAAACTGTATGTATATAATTCTATGCAAATAATTGTATGCAAATAATTGTATGTATAGATCAATGAGTAAAATATTTTTTTTTTTTGCTTATCCCTAGTACACGTGGTACAGACCTTGATAATCATGGTGGGTAGAGTAGGCGACTGTTTTTACTGTAAGTACACCACATGTCTAAACATGTGAAAAGCAGTTCGACTTTGCATGTACAAATGTGCCAGAGCCCCGTTTGATTACTTGCGCTTGCTGGTGGGGTTGGACTTTTGCAAGAATCAGAAGCCATTGGAGCATTTTTTTTTATTTTTTCAGAAAAAAGTGCCCAATGCGGGAATCGAACCCGGGTCGTAGCGGTCGAAAACCAACGGCTTAGACCATCCTTCCACCAACCCCCAGTAAAATAAGTAAATAAAAAGAAGACCAAAAATAAGTGATAATAGTTTATTGAATAACAAATAAAATAAAAAATCTTTCAGGTGAAAAATTATAGGCATTGGTAAAAAAGTAAACAAAAGAAATAGCAATTGGGGTTTTGTGTCTGCGGCGAGTCATATTAGCACGCCTAGCGGTTAGGGGAGTGAGTCTTCCACGGCCTTTTCGAGGCATGACAGAAGACGCTGAAAAAAAAAGGTAAAATAAGAACCAAGCAGAGGAAAACTATAAAACTGAAAGCCAGGACAGGCATAAAAAGAAAATTCCAAGCATGTGAGGAAACAATTGATGAAAAAAAAAATGATTCAAAAAATACTGCAAAAAAGAAACCAGACACAAAAAGCAACAATTGAGTACACAAATACAGCATCAGCCTATTTATGAGGAGAAAAAAAAAAGACAGACACAAAAATGGAGCTAAATTCAAATGAAAAACTATAACAGATCAAGTAATCAAATCAGGCATTATGAAAGAAACTGCAAAAAAGAAAATCAGACACAAAAATGGAGCTAAATTCAAATGAAAACTATAACAGATCAAGTAATCAAATCAGGCATTATGAAAGATACTGCAAAAAAGAAAATCAGACATAAAGATGGAGCTAAATTCAAATGAAAACTATAACAGATCAAGTAATCAAATCAGGCATTATGAAAGACACTGCAAAAAAGTAAATAAGACACAAAAATGGAGCTAAATTCAAATGAAAAACTATAACAAATTAATAAAAGAAAATAAGACCTAATCCAAATAATTTAATAAAAAAAACGTCACACACTATTAAATTATTTGGATTAGGTCTTATTAATGAGAAAAAAAAAAGATGCCAAAGAGAGATGAAAAGATGCTAAAAAAGATAACCAGATGCAAAAATTGTGCTAAATTCAAATGAAAAACTATAACAAACACTTATAAAAGATAATTATTATAGAATAAAAGTAATAATTCAATCTACAATTCGAAAAATAATATAACCTCAGCCTATTTATGAGAAAAAAAAACGTTGCCAAAGACATTAGGAAAGATACTGCAAATAGAAAACATACACAAAAATTGAGCTCTATTTAAATGAAAAACTATAACAAAGTACTTACAAATTATAATCATAATCAAATGTATATATATATCAAATATATATTATAAATTAGTAAAAGGTAATAAGACAAAAGAACGCATTTCAAAACAAAGGAATTGATGATGATAAATGCAAAAAATCTACGATTGTAAAATAGATTAAATTAAAAAAATAAAAATAACTGTTAACATTAGGAAAATAAAAACAGGCCTATCATACGAAGAAAAAATTAACGAAAATTTTGGTATATAGATCGTTATGTGTAGTTCAGAATCTTCGGAGGAGATAGCTCAGGACTTTACAATGGAAAACTCTGTTACGGTATTATCTATATAGATTTTTATAGTGTAGAAAATAAATATTTCTGAATATCTCAAGATGTGAGAATATCTATTGATGACGTCAGTACGATTATTTTCGACAAAACCCCAACCAAACTATATACAGCTAGAGAATATTGAACAAGCAAGCTATGAACAATTTATGATTATTTCACAAATACATAGTAATTATCTGTGTTAGATGTTTTTATTGAATATTTGAACTAAATAATGAAATATTAATTATTTCTTTGTCACAATATTTATATATTGAATACAAAATACAAAGGTAATTTAACCATATTTAAGTTGGCTTAACGACAACCTTTGTCCAGATAAATTAACAGCCAGAAAACGAGTATATATTTCCCCAATATATCCTTTTTTATATAAAGATCTCCTTATAGATTGCTCATTTTTTAATTCTGATTAGTCGAAATTATAACAATGATATAGCATTAATAGCCTAAACCCCTATTTAAGAGTAAAATATCTTCATTTACGGGGCTGCTAATCAGAATGGATGATTTTTGAGCCCCGCCCCTATTTTATGGACATCAAGTTAATAGATTATTTTCATATTTCTTGCCCCTTTAAAGCACAAATAGCTAAAGAAAAGGAGTTTCGTACGTGAAAATGCACATAAGGTCGTTTAATATATTTTAAAATATTTCCATTGAATATATATTCCAAATACAACTGGAATATAATATAATTCCATAAATCATATTTATATTTACACATCACATAATGGAATTTTATTAACCCTGTTGGCTCTCTTCTGATTATCAGCGAAATATTTTGACGCCTGCGCAAATCATCTTATTTTTATGATCATAGCATTCGCATTCGTAGTGGTGTTTCACATATTAATTTTAAAAACTCAGTCAATTTTTGTATTTTTGAATTTTCCGTCGCCCGTGTGCCGATCCGTTATTTTATGATGACCTTAATGCATTTTGCAATATTCATTTTCTGGTTGTGAAAGTTTTTTTTTTTTTTGTAACGAGAAGATTTCTACATTAACCAATTTCAACTCATTTTTGCCTACCATTTCATTGCTTCTCTTATATAAGGGAAGGCCTTCGGTCAGTTTGTTTAAAGAGATGACTTAGTTTTCATTGACTCTTTTTGTTTCCTATTGTTATCTCAGGCATGCGCATTTAAATAATTGTTTCTTTACGTTTTCGCGCGATAAAGCATGGTCCCATAGATTCGAATATCTTCTTGCTGGCCTTTGTATGTTGTATAGCTCGTATGTTTGCCTTTAAAAATTAGACTAGGTATATACATGATATTTATTAATTAAACTTACTTGAAATACTGCTTTTATAATATCTTTTGCAATTTTAAGCCACCATCTATACTCTTAATGTCTCTTCGCGTAATCCCGGGGCGTTTCCTAGGTCACTCGGCTCGTATATATATATGAAAAAACAAATTTAAAAATACAATAGAAAAGCTCATGTGAGCGTGGTCAGGATATGCATATTTTGGTTTTAATATCAACACCAGACCTATTTTTTATTTTTTATTGTTTTTTCACATGAAAAGCATATGTACGCAAACTTGGCCTTAGATACCCATTTCTTGATTTCCTAGGAAACTCTGGGACCAAATTTTAGAAGTACAGTCTGCACCACGCTGACGAGGGCCAACAGCCCGAAACGCGTTCGTGTGATTTTTCTTGGGTTGGCCAAATATCACAGAGCAAGCTAAATAAATGTTTAGTTTATTTTTTCTCCACTAGATTGCGCTCTGCAATCTAGAAAAGCTCATGTGAGCCTGGACAGGATATGCCTTTTTTTTTGTTTTTAATGTATATTCATATGTTATGATTATTTTGTTTTGTTGTTGAAAAAGATAGAGAATTGAAGGTGCAGTCGTAAAAATAGGACATATTATTATTTATCCATCAAGTAGTTTCATTTTGAATTACTTGAAGCATTATTTTTCACAGTAATACAGAATTTATAAAATGAATCCTATATTCGTGAATAAAAAAAAATAGGTAGGTCAACTATACATATTTACAACAATATTCAAAGTGTTATGTTCTGAATCTATAGTCAAAAATAAAAGAATAGTAAATGAATGAAAATAAAATATGTTTTTGCTTAAATATAATATTCGCATTTTATATTATATATAATATATATATATATGAAAAAAACAATAGAAAAAAAAAAGTGGGTCAGGTGTTGATGTTAAAAATAAAAAAGGCATATCCTGACCAGGAGCACATGAGCTTTTCAGAAGGAAGAGCGCCATCTGGTGGAACAGAAATCAACTAAACATTGATTTAGCTTGTTCCCTGATATTTGGCCAACCCAAATTTTTGATAAATCAAGAAAAGCCATCCACGAACGTGTTTCGCGCTGTTGCTGCTCGCTAGGGTGGAGTGTGCTGTACAACTGCGACAAAAAATAATTTTGGTCCCAGAGGCTTCTTGAGAAACCAGTAAATGGGTATTTAAGGCCAGACTTGCGTAATACATATACAAAGAAGTATGTATATAGCAAAAAGACATATCCTAACAACGAGCACATAAGCTTTTCAGATGGAAGAGCGTCATCTAGTGGCACAGAACGAAACGAAACATTCATTTAGCCTGTTTCCTGATATTTGGCCAACCCATTTTCATGCAATATTAGGGAACAGGCTAATAAACCGAGTTGATTTCTGTTCCACTAGATAGTGTTCTCACATCTAAAAAGCTTATGTTTCGTGGTCAGGATATGCCTTTTTTATTTTATTACCAACACCCAACTTTTTTTTATTTTTTTTAAATGAATTTTCCACCATGGGTGCATTTATTAATGGGCAGGTGTGATATAAAAATCACATGTGCTCGTGGTCAGGAGATGCCTTCTTTATTAAAAAAAGATATATATATATATATATATATAATAGATGCCTTTAATATACTTAAAATATCAGGAATATAAAATATTTCACTATTTTCATTAATTAATTTTGAGAATACCCAATGTAAAAGATCGATTTTTTAATATATTAAAGAAATATGAAAAGAGATGTCGTGAAAGAAGCAAACGAAGTAATTAGTAGGTTATTTTTAATTACTAAATAAATGAGCAAACAAATTATCATCTTTTCACCACACATAGTAATCGCGCCACATAAAATATGTAGAAGTTATTTGACTTTTTTCTTTTTTAATAATATCCTTCAAGTTAAATTCTTGGTCAATATTGACATTTAATTAAAAGTCCTCTAAAACTTATCAAATCTTTCTTTAAATTTTAAATATTTCACACTCACAGACACATGAATATAGTTTATTTTAATATTATATAGGCTAATTATATATTTCCCATGTTAGGAACAACATATTTCATATTAATTAGAATATCCTTTTTATTCGATATTATCAACCAATATGGCGCATATTGATGACTATGAATAGGTTCTAAGTTTTGACAGATTGAAGCAAAAGACAAACTATATTTTGTTTGGGGATCAGTGGACGAATATTATAAATCATCAATTTCCGACAGCTACGTCTCCGGATCAAATCCCGCACTTGAAATTTTTTTTTATGAATAAAAATATACTTTAATGACCCCTGACTCTTGAAAAAGTCCAAATCCACCAGTGAAAGCAAGAAACCAAAAGGGGCACTGGCTTATTTGTAAATGCAAAACTCGAACTGCTTTCCTGCATCTGTAGATATGTGGTGCATTTACAATAAAGGTAGTTTTCAACTTCTACCATCCATTAATATCATGGCTTGTACAACGTGTACTAAGAATAATAAAAATAATTTGATTGAATTTTTGATAAATATTGTGTTCTATAAAAGGTCACCAATATGAATATACTCGCAATACGCATTATCTAGAATGCAGTATGCATATCACTAGGCATTATCCAAAACTTCTGTAATCTCCATGAATTTTGATCTCCCACAAAATTGTAATATGCTCAATATCCATATATTCAAAATTAAATAAACCTAGAGAATAAGAAGATCTAGGTGGACAACATAATAAAAAACATATACTAATAATAGAACGACGTTTAACAAGTTTTGCCGAAAATGTTTCTTTTTACAGAACGAAAAATCATTATTTAAATTATTTTAAGGAGAAATAACGACTATTCCTATCCTTAGTGATGAAGTATGAAAGGATGAATTATGAAGAGTAATGATAAATAATGAATAATAATTCCGTTCAATAATCGTTATTTCTCCTTAAAATAATTAAAATTACGATTTTTCGTTCTGTAAAAAGAAAAAATGTCGCTAAAACTTGTTAAACGTCGTTCTACAATCATAGCCGCATTATATTTTATTATCTATATATATATAAATGAATGTATGTGTGTGTGTCTGTTTGTCCTTTATGCCTGACCAAACCACTCATTGGAACGCCATGAAACTTTGGGAAGTTATTTAGTATAGTACTGGGAAGGTTTCTAGCAAACAAAATTTTTGAAATAACTTTTCGCTTTAAAATAATCAAGATAAATATTCTAATTTATCTGTTATAATTCAACAATCTGCTCTAAATATTATCATGATGATACGATGATTTTGTAATGTAGAAAATTAGGAAACACAAAATTCAGGATGACACGGCAATTTATTTGAGACAAGAATAATGATACAATTCCAAGGCAAGTTACTATTCCTTCAACTTCCAATTACCAAGGGAACCAATTAATATTGATTTTATTCAACTTATCGAGTATTTTTAAAGGGACCGGGAAAAAAATGTTCACTTTATCGAGAGATTCGTTAGACAAACCTTTACTCGGGTAAAACCCGGGCGAAGCCGGGTACGTCCGCTAATATACTTATAACACTGATAGACAAAACTTAAGGAAGTTGTACCTTATAGCATATATATATCGGGATTCAGAAAATAACTCTGAGAGATATTGTCTGAATCCCGATATATATATGCTATAAGGTACAACTTCCTTAAATTTTGTCTATCAGTGTAATTTGAGCGAACTTTAGTGAGGGTATTCTGCCATTTATCGGTTTAAAATAGAAACATAAATTTGAAGTATTCTCATAAATATATGACGAAATATTCTATTTCGTATTGATCTATATGTTGAATAATTACACATCTCACACTGGTAGTGATTGCTAAGCCTTCCTTTATGCACTTATGAATATTACCTTTTAGCATATATAACTGCATATTTCAATAACCTATTATGATATTTGTCATTTCTCTTGTATTCAAATCAAATGTTCAAAAAATATATTTTCTTAAGATATATCCCATTTTCGACTGGGCCTTCTAAAAAGGAAATATATCTAAAAGTTAAATATTTTGTGATAACCTCTAATATTTATAACTATGAAAAAATATTGGCTGAGCGCCATCCAGTTGAACAGATATCAACTAAACGTTAATTTAACATGTTCTCTGATATTTGACCAACCCAACGCTTAATCAACGTTTAGTTGATTTCTGTTCCAATAGATGGCGCTCTGCTATCTTAAAAACGCGCATGTTGGATACGCATTGTCAGGATACTTAATTTGGTTTATCATATCAACTCCTGACCTTTCGTTTTTTTTTTTTTTCAATTATTATTTGAACCTATATATATATATATAAATATATATATCCGTCTTTTTTGACGGAAGATGCGATCTAATTTTTATATACCAATCTTCTCAAAATTTCTTATATATCCGTATATTTATATATATAAGTTTCGCCAAGAAAAGATTATAATATAAAAATAAAGTCGCATCTCCCTTCAAAAAAAAAAAAAAAACGCTAAATCTAAGCACCATCTATTGACCATATCCGCAAACTAACGGACTCGGGTCGGAGACAAAGCTACGACACCAGATTTGGAAAATTAAAAAGCATCCACCTGGAGACCATGTTTTGGGCTATTGCCCTTGTTAGTCCTAGGCGAGCTTTATTTAGTGACATCCACAAGGAATAAAATAAAAAATTCACAATCTTCTAAAGAGGTGTTTATATAGTAGAGGGGCTAGGCCAAATCAATGGCCAAAATAGATAGAGATTACCTTTTAGCGTACATTTTAACGAGAGATTCTACCTTTTTTATAGATGAATTTCTTCCCAGTTAAATTATCCCATATATTTGGTCTATAGATTTGGCTTAGCCACTCTACCAGCTAAACACCTCTATTGTAGATTGTGAAAATATCACTTGATCCTTTTTGTATCACATGGAATAAAGCCCGCCCTAGACTGACGAAGGCTATTAACGAGAAACCATAGTCTCCCGTTGGACGCTTCTTAATTTGTCAAAGCAAGTGTTGTGGCTTTGTAACTGATCCAAGTCAGTTAGTTTTTAGAGACGGTAAATAAAAAGTTCATGTAAAATATTAAGAAATGCAACTTTTTAAATGACAAAGAACGCCACAATATGTATGAGGATTAAAATAACTTAATTAAAAGAGGATAGATAACAGACAAAATTGTAAATTTTAAAAACACCAAATAACAGAGGTAAATGTGTTGTCCAGCCACCATCAGTCCCATTCTGGGCGAGCCGGATGACGGCTCTATACTCTACCGCAATCTGTCCATCGTGGTGCCGTTCGCCAGCGCCGTGGTGGTGCTACTGGTGGTCTCCCTGGTGGTGCTGATTGCCTGCTCCAGACGTCGATCGGGATCCTCGCTGTATGGGCCTGCGCCACCCTCCTCTGGTACGTTCTTGTGACGGTGGTACACGTTGTAAGATATACTAGGTTGGATGATAAACAAAGATGGTGTGTAAGCAGAGATGTAAAAAAATCATCAAATTGGTCACAAAAATCAATCTAAATGAGGTAAAATTATGGTGCTGTCTTGTCCCTCAATGCAATGGGGGGTGCCATTGCCCCGTTAGTCAGCCACATTTCAGAGTTCCCTGTAGACCTTCACGGTTACCGTAGCGGCTCAGGGCTCACGACACCGTACTTAGCCCTACAGGGCAGTTCCCTGATTGTGCTGCTTCTCCCGCCCGTCACGTAGAGGAGTCTATGAACTTCTGGGCTGGATTGAGGCAAAATATTTAGATTATTTGGATGAAAGAAGAAAAAGATTGTCTTAATATTATACAATGCCTAGAATCCTTACGAGTGTAGTAACGATGTATTAAAACACTGCTATCATATACTTTCCCAAGGATAAAATAGGAGGTATCAGTCATTATGTAGTGCAGTCAACTCCTAATACAGATATCGTATTACATCATGTTTGAAGCAATTCTTTCACGTCTTTGTTTCTTCCAAACCAAGTCTCATCGTTTATATTATCAAACCAATCCCCCCCCCCCTCTCTCAGTCTTCTTTTCCTTTCGTTAATAAAAACGATCCAGTTTCGATGATAGATTATCTGCTAATGATCCTCATGATTAAATATCCTATAAACTTCAATTTATTTTTGACTTCATTTAGATGGCTATTTTCTCAAATCATATTTTCTCCGAACTTCTTTGTTCATATGTGTCACCTTTTGTCTATTTGTTTCTTAGATTTCTTTCAGTAAACCAGATGTGATAATTTATTTGGTTATTATAAAAAAAATAATAAAATGAAAAAGATAATTCTTATCTTGAGTGATAAAATTGGCTTTGGTATTGGATGAAGTAAGATAACTTATGGAATTTACAGAGAAGTCGCAGTACGCGCATAAATGTTCCTCATTAGAAAAGGGCACAATAATGCTTTGTTTGACGATTTCATTTATTATACACGTTTTTAGTATTTGATAATTGATACTATAACGACTTGGCGTCACATAAATATTGCCTTCGAATAATGTTTAATTGTTCCTTGTATTTTGTTTTGCCTGTAGGAGAGTTTTTAATAAATTGTCATTGTCCGGTTATTCTTGATAACTATATCCGTTAGAGAAATGGTGCATCAGTACACAGATTGGCCTACATGGCCTTTTTTATCACTAATATCAAAATCACCAGTCTGGAAGCGCTGATTCCATTTTTTGTATTTTGATTTTAACCGTGGATTCGTTTCCATACACAGAGTTTAGCTTGGGTGAATTACACTGACTGAAATATGTCAGAAATTGAATAGGCACTACATCACCGGCCTTTGTTGAATTATTACGTTTACTTCAATCTACACTTATGAATAAATACCAAATATATCTTAATTTTGATTGAATATATAAAAGGAGGAATGTTTATCTAATCATAGAGCAATATTGCCATAATGATATATAAAACATTCATTTACAAGTACAGCAATCAAATACTTGTACATTTCTATGGGCAATTGTGTGCATTACCTATTTACTGGCCCTTGTAAAGATGAATTGGTTTTGGCCGATATGAATCACCTTGTCATTCTTGTGTTTATCTTTTTTAATTTTTCTATTTGACGATATAAGTTAAAAAATAGATCACGATAGATTTTACAATTTATGAATATGGAAAGTTTGGCATATTGCCTCTATATATTTTTTTCATTTCTATGATAACATGCGTGCATTTACGAATATCATCGTATTCTGGAATATATATCAGGTTTGTTTCACTTCCATTATATACTTCAGAGCACGTTCCTTCAAACTTCTGTAAGTTTTGCGGAACTCGAAATATTTGTGGCGCTGTTATAGAAATGCATCCAACTCCTTCACTGCCGGACGCTCTAGGGTGTTTTGTTAGCCAATGCCAGTATCAAATAATAAAACTCGCCTAAGGAGCAAAAAAAAAAATTTCATAGTTTTCAACATAAATATAATTGAGAAATGCTGAAAGAAAGGTATATCATATGTTTTTCCTGGGTAATCATACATTTTAAGAGAACTCGAAACTATTATAGACAATTATAAACATAACAGATGGCACGCTAATGCATACATTTTAAGATAATTCGAAACTATTGTAGACGCGTATGATTCTTTTAAAAATAAAACATAACAGATGGCACGCTAATGCATACATTTTAAGATAATTCGAAACTATTATAGACGCGTATGAATCTTTCAAAAATTAAACATAACAGCTGTCGCGCTAATGCATCATACATTTTAAGAGGATTCGAAACTATTATAGACGCGTACGATTCTTTCAAAATTAAACATAACAGATGGCACGCTAATGCATACATTTTAAGATAATTCGAAACTATTATAGACGCGTATGATTCTTTTAAAAATTGAACATATCAGATGGCGCGCTAATGCATACATTTTAAGAGAATTCGAAACTATTGTAGACGCGAATGATTCTTTCAAAATTGAACATATCACATGACGCGCTAATGTATCATGCATTTTAAGAGAATTCGAAACTATTCTAGGCGCGTATGATTATTTCAAAAATTGAACATATCAGATGGCGCGCTAATGTATCATTAATTTCAAGAGAAATTCTAATTCCATTTTTAATGAGACGCCAGGTCACTGGTCATCAAAGTTATATCTACATGCTGGCGTGAGACTCGCTAGTGTGACAGAGATAATTTTTAAAATAAGCATATCTCGCGTGACACTAATGTTTATTTTGTTTTACAAATAATATTTATTGTTTTATCTTATATATCACACATTCGATGCAAAAAAACAGGAGAGTCTTTATAAACCTTATTTTCACAGAGTATATTTATTTTTTATTTAGAATATAAAAACTATGGAAAATATTATCAAAATTGCGTTATAATCTAAATTATATTGTTGATATTTTTGAAAAATTAGGTCAAACTAGATTGTTCCATATTATTTTAGAATTACCTTTTTAATTCTTCGGAAACTAATTTCGCTTTTTGAAATGCATATGTTTAGCCAGTTCGTGACTATTTTCGTGGATTTCAATAAATCTTATTTATAAATATTACTTATGACGAACTTAGGTTGAGAAAATTACAATTTTGACTAAATTTATATGGGTTATATGAAAAGGGGTATTTTTTTTAAACATAAAGAGATTTTAATAAGACAACGGTAAACGGGACCTTTACTTTTAATGTATCTTTTATTTTGTGTGAAAACATTTTAGGTTTTTTTATTTGTGCCGCCTTTTATCGAATTCATTAAATAAAAGAAATATAGTTAACTTTTCTTTTTATTTTGAATTAATTTAAAAAAAGACAATATGTATCTGTGTAAAAAAGTATCATAAAGGAAAATATTATAAACAAATATTTTCCTGAATTTCAAATTTTGTATCTCATTGTAATTAAAAATATACTTAACTTCGCCATCATAGAGAAATATAATTATTAACCGAATTTATTCCAAATTATGGGCTCGACAATATAGGTGATTGAAAACTTACATGGAGGTAATCAATTATTATTCAGAACTATGTACAGAACCTTGATGGCCAGGCTAATGGATACATCTACGTGTAGATATAATGTCGGGGCAAATGTTTACCTGGAGTTAACAAAGCTTCATTAGTCGATCGCTCTACCTACATAATAACGTATTGTTCTCTATCTTATTTTACCTTCACGTACTTTATACATTCTATATTGATTCTGGTAGATATGCCCTAACCATGCATGCTCATTCGTAGAGATGCGCTTCGACCCAAATATGCGCTCATTATGATATAAAGAATATGTTTTTAGAAATCGGTTTTTGATTGATATTCGCTATATTTGCTTTCCTTTTTTCAGTCCAAACAAAATAAATAAGTAAAAAACGAGTTTGAGCAGTAGAAACTCTGATTAGAAGATTGAATAAAGTCCTTAACTGTAGTAATAATAAATTAAGTCAAACACACAATTAATTTTAAATTTTACAAAGTTATCGCTTTATTGATTATCACACACAATAAATATATTTATATATCCATCGTGTCTATTAGGTATTTTAATTATTAATATATGGTATATATATGACATAAAGTATATTTGGCCTTGACTCTTCTTTAGATTAAACACCCTTTTCGAAAAATTCGATAGATTACATAAATCTACTTGTGGGTGTTTTGAAATTGAATCCACCTCTGCACTGATGTAGGTCATACCCCGACCTTAGTACACGGGTTGGTCTCTATCCAAATTTGTTAAATGGTTGTCACAACTATTATGTTTTGTAGTGGGGGCTGAACAAAAAATGCACTATTTAATGCATTTTTAAAGTGAAAGATGATTTTTTGGAGTATAGACATATAAGCAAAGGGCGCATCTTTCATTAAAATAGACAATGAGAAACCAGACGACATCCATTGACCTTCGCCGCAGACTAGTGACCTCGGGTCGGTGACAAAGTCACAACACCAGCTTTGGCAAACTGAGGAGTGTCCACCTGGAGACCATGGTTTTGAGCTTATGGTCCTTGTCAGTCCAGGGCGGGCTTTAATCAATGAAATCCAAAGGGATCAAATGGAAACCTCAAAATCTGTCAAAGAGATGTTTAGCAGGCGAAGTGGCTAGGTCAAATAAAAGAGAGGAGACACAACCTTTACTTCTATAAATCAATATCTTTCCGTCAAAATGTTGTCCATATATATATTTTAATAATTGACAATTCTTCTGATAAAAAGACAAAATATATTGAATTTAATAAAAATATGTATTGCCAATTTATTTGTTTATACCAAATAAATGCGTTGTTTTGCTTTTACAGAGATTGGCGTTCAGTCAACCGAATATTTGGAAAATAAATATTATTATATTCGATACAATATATGCATTTTTATTATTTATATATATATATATATATTTTTAAGAAATAGTGCGATACTCCATAAGTTGTAAATTATCTTTAATAATACGTATTCTGAATTTAACCGAAAGATATTTGTGTGATGAATGCATGTTTTTCGTTCATATTCAAAATATATACGCATAATTATTGATCATAATTAATAAGAAATGTTTTAAATAGAAATGGGATGCCAGGATCAATAATTAATCGCCTTGAGAAAATTTAAGAAAGAAAGAGGCCTGATAATGATAATCTGATAAAATAGATTAGATGGAGCAAATATTGAGAGAAATTGAATTGATGAGGAAAGTTCTAGAGTTAAAATGAACCTAACGAACTCTGTGAGAGTAGAAAGGTTAAGCTGAATGAATGTTATGGATATGCTATGGTATAAAATAGGTACTATTTTATTGAGACCTGTTAATGGCTTACAAAACCATGGAGATAAATAAGAATAATACCTCGAAAGAAATTTGGCGTTACTGGATAAAACCTATTTAAAAGCAGATAAAAACTAAGTACATAATCATGTTAATGAACTGATATCAATTAAATTTTCATATTTGCATTGATAATTAATTTGTAGGAGAAAGTGAATATTACAACCTTTAATAATTTATAGTTTAGAAAATAACTAGGTTTATTTCCTAATATAAATCGGGTATATTTGTTAACCATCACTTCTGTAGCCTTGTACATTTCCAATTCTTCAATGTATCTCTCCATTATTTTCACATAAAGGTTGAGAAACGGAAAGACCCGAAAGAGCTCACAATAAATTTATATTAAAAAAAAAACTTGCTGTAAGGTATTTACCTAATTGTGTGGCTACGTAGTTTATCCCGAAATTTTCAAAATTTTAAAATTCGATTATAATATTCAGACTTAAAATTAAAATCTTATTCACAATATGAAATTGGACTGAATCAATTTATTTATTAGACGTTAATATTTAATGATTGAAATGTTTGCCTAGACTAGTACTATGATCATTTATATCAGTGAAGTTTTACAATATTAAAATATTATAAAATAAAAATACAACCTTTCGCAATGAGTTTCTTTTATCAAAGTTTTCAATATAGCTTCGGTAATAGGAACATAATCCAAGAAAGCTCCTCAGTTCAGAGATATTCTTTGGCCTCGGAAATTTAGAGACGGCTTCAACTTTATCTGGATCTGGATGAATTCCATTGGCGTCAACAAGGTGTCCTAAAATCTTTATCCTCCTTGATCCAAAAAGACACTTTTTGTGGTTCAAGCTTAGTCCAGCTTTCTGGATGCACCTTAATACAAGTTGTAGACGACGTAGCATATCCAGAAGCTAAACCATATCAAAATAAAATAAACTCAATGCGAAAAGTTGTATTTTTATTTTAAAATTTGTAGCGAAATTTTTTCGTTTACTTCAATATTAAAATACCTGGTACCTCTCGTTTATAGAATATCTATAGATGTGTACTCTTTTAAAAGAGTAGAGTTTACAAAAAGGGCTTTAACACTTCGATAACAAATACTAAGAAATGTAGTACACGTAAACAGAAACATCCATTAACAGTTTTATTTCTCTAACGAAATGGTTTTCTGCAAATATTTATTCTTAAAATAAAATATATATACATAAAGCAATATATATAAACACTTATATGATCCTTACTGATAATATTTTAAAGTTACATGAATCATGAAATGTTCCTATCACTTGGCTTCATACGTTTTGGGCATTCAACGAGATATATAAGTATAACTGGACGATTACAATTATATATTCACTAGCGGATGTACCCGGCTTCGCCCGGGTTTTACCCGAGTAAAGGTTTGTCTAACGAACATTTGTTAAAACGATTCTCTATAAACTTATTAAAAAAAAGATATATTTTGATAATTTGAAACTCGTAAATTTGAATCTTTCGATAAAGTGAACATTTTTTCCCGGTCCCTTGAAAAATACTCTAAAAGTTCAATAAAATCATTATTAATTGGTTCCCTCGGTAATTGGAAGTTAAAGGAATAGTATCTTGCCTTATAATTGTATCATTATAATAATATAAATGAGTTTTTAAAAAAATGCATCGGCCGGGAATCGAAGCCGGGCCGCCCGCGTGGCAGGCGAGCATTCTACCACTGAACCAGCGATGCTTATAAGAAATCGCCATATTTGGGTGATTATTCCATTTACAAAAGCAAACGATGACAAACTTGGTTGTTGATGACTTTGATACTTGTATAATTTAATAACGTATTTTCCTTAGCTCTTTCTGTCTCTTTCTATTTATTTTCCTCAATCAAACTACCCGTCTTTACAGAGTTTAATTTTTATTGTTAGTGTTTTGATGATATCGTAAGCTCTCTCTCTCCTTTTTTCTTATGAGACAATAATTTTCCATATGCTCTAATCTCAACTTTCTCTTACTGGTTTTCTTCTATACTTAGAATTTATCCCATACTTACATTCGCCTTTCAAATCGCAGATCTTTATCCTCTATTTGTTATACCCAATCTAAATATAAATCTAAATGCAAAGTTCAAACACCTCTCACGGAAATTCGACTTGAACAATTGCCATCACACGTACATATGGATTAACTCCAAAGTTTTACTGCATATTTAAAAATCACAAGGCAATATGTCCGATAACTCATGGCGAAGCAGCTTGAATGTTAAATGGAGATCATAAAGTTGATTGAATATTTATCGCTACAAACTATTAAAATATTACTTTTATAGAGAAAGAGAGATCAACAAAACATATTCGAGTCATTTTAACGATTAGTTTAACTCTTTATCTAACCAGTTATAATGTATTTATATTTAAATATAAGGAAATAACGCGCCATCTATATATGAGAAATAAAACTAATTAACACATTTAATTTTTTTTACAACCAAACAATTTCCTACTCTCTCAGGAAAGAAAATATGGTTAGGGCCTATTATTTATGTTAGCGGTTTCTTTAGTTTAATATTCCAAACAGCTTTAATATTGCATATTGTGGTGTTTCCTATAATTTATTTATTACGATGCACTTGCGCGCCATCTGTTATCAAAATTCGAAACTATTTTAAACGCGTGAGATTATTTTTTAAATTAAACAATTTCTACTGCCCTTATTGCAATGGCCCTCCCTTTAATTTTTACATTGCAGTAAAGGCAGAAGAAATTGTTTAATTTTAAAAAGAATCTTTCACGTTTAAAATAATTTCGAATTTTGATATAAATTTTTTGGCACTTTAAATATTTCGTAACAAAATATTTTAGGAAAAATTGACCACATTATTTTATCTTAAATCAACATTCGATTTGACTCATTTCTAAATGGTTTAAGGAAGTGTAATGATCGATGAATGCAATTGCATGTATTTATTTATATATACGTTCTACTCTCATGTGTATGAAATTACACCGGTTATATAAGCAGAACTACCTGATACTATATTAAGGTGATCTAGTAGATTAAACTGGAACACCTGCTTAGGAGGAATCAATACTGATGAGCCAAGCCATCCCAAAATTATTTGATTACAGTAAATAGAGTAATAATTTGTTTTATTCGTGAAAAAAAAGGAAATTCTTTCGCTCTGGACGCACAATCCTATTTTTAGATCTTATTCAATTTAAATATATATTATATTCTTATGAGTGTTTATGGCACTAAAAATTATATAATTCATATAAGTAATTCAAACTATCGTTTGAAATATATAAAATAAATATTTCAGAATTCTTATAGAAAATATTTTCTATATTTTATATTTTAAAATATCATATGATAATAATTATCAGTCTTTGTGGGTGCTAATTAGTAATCCAAATTTCAATAATATCCAAAATTAAATTTATCTATGGAACCATTTAAAAAGTTCAAACAAGAAGAATTTAAGACCCCGGTTAAAACTAAACAATCACTAAAGTAATCACTTTCCTAGAAATTATTCCCAGTGGAGCTATAGCAAAATTGAGGCGGGAAATGGGATACTATTCCAACTATTTAGGATTCAGTTCCCCTTCCAAATTTAATGACGCTAAGTCCCTTCCAAGTGAATTTTTCCAATGCATTGTTTCTTTTGTTCCACAGACCACATATTGGAAATCCTCTCATGTTTATCTAAGCAGCTATTACTCTAAAAATAAATCTTCTATTTTGTTTTCACATCTTTACGATAGTTGGTATAATATTTTTATGTGTTTTTAAAAATATTATTTTATATATTATATTAATGTTTGTTTATTTCGACAAATATAACACATATTATTATGAAATATAATTTCTTTGGTGAAATAGAATCATTATAGTAGATATTGGATATTGTGCAAAATGAAATTTATTCTGTTAAAAATATTGGGTAAAATATTTTATACTAATTCTCTCTTAGCCTGAATATATTGGAACGCTTCTACTCACAACCCTATCCTGTTTATTATATAATTGTTATATTTCAGTCAAGGGATCCTCTAAATATATATATATATATATATATATATATATATATATATATATATATATATATATATATATATATATATATATATATATAAAGGCATATTCTGACAAGGAGCACTTGTGCATTTTAGATGGCAGAGCGTCATCTTGTTGAACAGAAATCAACTAATAATTGATTTAGCCTGTTCCTTGATATATTTAGCCAACCCAATTTCTTGATAAATCAAGAAAAGCAATCCACCATAAATATATATAGCTTTCTTCTGTAGAGGCCAAAGTATCTCTCTCTATTATTCATTTATATTTTGAACTATATATATATATATATATATATACGTTGTTGTACCTTGAAAAAGGTTTGCGTTCAGCTGTTGCAGAAATCCTTCATAAATGTAGAAAATGCATTATTTTTAGTAATATACCATTGGGATGGTATTATTTGCGCTAATACATTTTATCGATTTTTATATTATTCATACACTCTTAAGCTCTATACATATTAGAATATATTTAGAATCGTTATTATAATATTTATTACATAGGCCTATCATAAAATGTATGTAATCACTTTTCAATAATTTGATATAATTCAAATTATAAATGAAAATAATTCTATATACTAATGTATTTTTACTAAATTATTATTTAATTCACATAAAAATCGCCTTGAACATATATTTCAAAAATATATTTCAATATTCGGAGTAAATTTACCAATTTAAATCAAAAGAACCTTTTAAAAATGCAAACAAAAAAGTAACACATGTTCAACTAAAATTTAAATACGACATTGAAAAACGTTTATTCATTCAAAAATAATTGCTAGGTATGTCATAAATATTGAGACCAATTAAATATGACACATTATTCGTCATAATGATTAAATTTACATAAATTAAACTCGAATCAATCATTAAATTCCATTCAAAAAAAGGTAAAAAACAGTTGACAATAGCATACAGAGACATCTCTATGGTTATCAGAATTTCGATATCCACAAAAGATATAAAAAAAAAAGAAAAGTGGGATAGCAATCCATTAAGTTAATCTTCAGGATATACCCTAATAAAATGAATAGGAGAGAAGCGCGCGAAAAAGAGAGTGAAGAAAAAAGAGCATGGCTTATTCTTTACGATAAGGGTAGTTAGAAGATAAGATGTAGAGAGGAGATAGGGACCCAGCTTCCTAATGATTATGACCCTGGCTTCGAAACCGCCCGGGCGAGTCTTTATTGCCAACATTATTGGTGCAGGAGCTGATCTCAAGGGAGATACTATGCTAATGGCGGCCATGGGTAAAAAGGTATACGAAGAAGCGGCCACTGGAGGAGAATCAATCTACTATCCATCTCCCTACGCGACCTCCAGAGTGTCATCCATGTACGCTGGAGATACGTCCTGCCGTCGGAGCATGCGGTGTCCTCAAGATGTATCGGAACAAACCTACGACGTCCCTTTCGCCCATAAACAGGTAACTCTTCCAGATACCCTCCTCAAACAATAAACATATACCCATAACATTGTTATTATATCTACAAAATACATAAATAGAAGTGTAGAACGATATTAGAATATTATCCCGCATGTGTTTATTTTGAACGAAAAATCGAAATTTACTTTAGAGAAATAACAATTATTTCTAACCTTAAGGATGAATTGTGAAGAGTAATGACAAACGGAATCCCTGGACTCTTTATTTTTAAGTTTATAATTAACTTCACAATTCATCTATTCATACTTGATCCTTGAGGTTAGAAATAATCGTTATTTCTCTTTAAAATAAATTTCGATTTTTCGTTAAAAAGAAACACATGCGGGATAATTATGAAATATCGTTCTACAATCATAAGCCGCATTATATTGTATTACATATATAAAATGCTCCCATATTATATCTTCAGTACGTTGTACATTCTATATGGCATTTGAGAATAATTGAGCATAAATATGCATTTATATATGATACAATAGCGAGCCATCTGTCATAAGAAATTTAACCTATTTTTGAAGCGTATATTTATTTTTCAAATAAAAAAACTGTATGAAAAAATGAAAGTTATATAAGCTTATGATTTTGCTTTGTTTTAAAAATGAATCGATGTTGGCTCCATATGCTTGAATTGAATATTACACCTTAGTTCTATATATTTTATTGCTTAAAAAGGTACACAACAAAACAAACAAGAAACTACAATTACAAATGATTTGATAACTAACTAATAAAAATATATATATCAAAAATGATTATGATAAAAATTGAATATGTCTGCCAGAAAAATAATTCTATGAATTTAAAAAGAAGAATAATTACCAAATTAACATATAAACTTCAAACAACAACTTTATATTGCCCTTAAAGCAATAAAAGAATAATGGAAGGGCCTGACATTTCAGTGGTAAACACTCCCATCGGTTTCGCTAGTATATTCTACTATGGCGAATTGAACTGTGATTCTGCTGGGAGGAGCCAGGCCCTTCATTATTTTAAAATTGTAGTAAGGGCAGTAGAGATAATTGTTTTAATTCTAAGGAAACATACGCGTCAGAAATAGTTGGAATATCTTATTAAAATGTATTTATTTAATAAAATCTAATTATTTCCTCACGTTGATAAAATTCACCAATAAAGAATATTATAAAAGATAATATAGACGCATCATATCTCTCTCTATAATATAAACTTATTCTAAGCACACAATATATTTAATATAGAAAACCCTGATATGAATTTGTTTTTTGAAAAGTATGCTAATAGAGCAACACCAAAATGTTTTTTTTTTGAAGAAAAAAAAAAGAGCGATAATTTACATCAATTTGAACTTATCTTCTTATATTTATTATAGAATTTTGTTTTGATGTCTCAACGATAAAGAAACTCTGCATGTTGATTGGTTGAAAAACTTCGTCTGATTAAGGTCACCTGGACAATAAAGAGCTAATCAGTAGGCGAATAAGACGGATATATCAAAGTGAAAATATCAACGATTATTTGATATTTATTCCGATAGATGGAGCAAGCCATCAGAAAATTTCAGTTGCCTGATTAGGAGATACATTTTTTATTTTTATTTTTAATGAATATATCAATTTTAGACGTAACTTATAGTAGACAGTTAATAATAAATCCCAAATTAATTTTTATTTTATATATATTTATAATTATTATATATATAATAAAACTTTTGAATATTTAATGGTCAGTAAATATAATAATGAAAATTTTGCATAGCTATTATTTTATCTTTAATTATCTAATTATTGTTTATAGGCAAATAAAGTTATTGTTGCAAGTTTTTCACATTGTCGTTAGCGTATTCTCTCATCGCCACACCCTGATCTCAACACATCACACAATTATTAGATTTTTTAGAAAAAAATCCATTAATATTTACAAAGACAGGGCTAACAACCAAGTAGGAATCAGTAGAACTAGGAAGTAAATATTCCCCTGAGTAACAGGAAGTCACTGAAACATCGGAAGTCAAATTAAACTATTGGTTGATGTGTTTTTCTCCAATCAACTTCCAACTAAAAATTTATGCGTCATCTTTAAACGTTTCTCTTATCGTATTATTACACGCCTACGCAATATTCACTATATTTTAAACAACCTATAACATTTAACTAACATATTTGAGAACACCTAAACTGAACTAACCTTTCTGAATCTAACCTAACCTAACCTAACCTGAACTAACCTATCTGAACATAACCTGAACTAGCCTATCTGAATCTAACCTAACCTGGACTAACCTATCTGAACCAAACCTGAACTAGCCTATTTGAACCTAACCTGAACTAGCCTATCTGAATCTAACCTAACCTGGACTAACCTTTCTGAACCAAACCTGAACTAACCTATCTGAACTAAACCTGAACTAGCCTATCTGAATCTAACCTATCTGTACTAACCTATATGAACCTAACCTGAACTAACCTATCTGAACCAAACCTGAACTAGCCTATCTGAATCTAACCTGACCTGGACTAACCGATCTGAAACAAACCTGAACTAGCCTATTTGAACCAAATCTGAACTGACCTATTTGAACCTAACCTGAACTAGCCTATCTGAACCTAACCTAAACTAACTTATTTGAACCTAACCTGAACTAGCCTATTTGAACCTAACCTGAACTAGCCTATCTGAATCTAACCTAACCTGGACTAACCTATCTGAACCAAACCTGAACTAACCTATCTGAACCTAACCTAACCTAACCTGGAGTAACCTATCTGAACCAAACCTGAACTAACCTATTTTAACCTAACCTGAACTAGCTTATCTGAATCTAACCTAACCTGAACTAACCTATCTGAACATAACCTGAACTAGCCTATCTGAATCTAACTTAACCTGGACTAACCTATTCGAAGCAAACCTGAACTAGCCTATTTGAACCTAACCTGAACTAGCCTATCTGAATCTAACCTAACCTGGACAAACTTTTCTGAACCAAACCTGAACTAACCTATCTGAACTAAACCTGAACTAGCCTATCTGAATCTAACCTATCTGTACTAACCTATACGAACCTAACCTGAACTAACCTATCTGAACCAAACCTGAACTAGCCTATCTGAATCTAACCTGACCTGGACTAACCGATCTGAAACAAACCTGAACTAGCCTATTTGAACCAAATCTGAACTGACCTATTTGAACCTAACCTGAACTAGCCTATCTGAACCTAACCTAAACTAACTTATTCGAACCTAACCTGAACTAGCCTATTTGAACCTAACCTGAACTAGCCTATCTGAATCTAACCTAACCTGGACTAACCTATCTGAACCAAACCTGAACTAACCTATCTGAACCTAACCTAACCTAACCTGGACTAACCTATCTGAACCAAACCTGAACTAACCTATTTTAACCTAACCTGAACTAGCTTATCTGAATCTAACCTAACCTGAACTAGCCTATCTGAATCAAACCTAACCTGAAATAACCTATTTGAACCAAACTTTAACTAACCTATCTTAACCTAACCTGAACTAACCTAACGAATAAACACATTGGTATAACGTTACCACCCTATCCACAGAAATGAGAATGTCACCGACAGTTTATATAAATATAACATTTGACCATTTGATTCCAGGTTATCTCCAATTCTCACACCCATTGTTCATCGGTGTCCCACGACTACCAGACACTGGTTACGGAGTGCGTCAAGTTGCCGCCAGAAAACGGCAAGTCCATTTTACTCATTCCTACACTTTACATAATCTCTGATGTGTATAACTAGTGTGAAAAGATAAATTCAGCTAACGGCGATTGAATCTTAGAGCCAGTTTTAGAAAATGCAGTCCACAGCATCCATTGCCACGAAGTCTTCTCTAATATACCCAGCATCTCAATAAAAATGTCGCGTATAAAATTAGGAAAGACGAACTTTAGGATGACACGGCAATTTATTTGAGTCATGTTGAAATTAAAATTTATAAAATACTAGAAAGGTAATAAAGAAACAAAGGTGACCTCTCCCGTCAAAATAGACGTCAAAACCAGACGCCATCTATTGACCGTCGCCGCAAACTTGCAACCTCGGGTCGGTGACAAAGCCAAAACACCAGCTTTGGCAAACAGAGAAGCGTCCACCTAGAGATCATGGTTTCGGGTTAAAAGCGACCATTGTCTCTTTAGATCAATAACCTCCCGGAAAAATTTCCATCTATATTTTAGCCGTAGATTGGCCCAGCCATTTTGCCAGCTAAACACCAATATGGCATATTGTCAAGATTCCATTAGAACCCGTGTGAATCCCATGGAATAAAGTCCGCCCTAGGCTGACGAGGGCCATCAGCTCGGAACCATGGTCTCCAGGTGGACTCTTCTTAGTTTGCCAAAGCTGGTGTTGTGCCTTTTTCACCGACACGAGGCCGCTATTTTACGGCAACACTCAATAGATTGCGTCTGGTTTTGACGTCTATTTTGAAAGGAGAGGCGACCTTTGTCTCTTCATATCATAATATATAGTGTCAATTAATATGATAAACCTAATACAGAATATTAGTTAACCATTGCGTGCTGAAGTTTAAGTCAGAAGTATTCACATATTGTTTCGGATATATAAAAAGAGGATTGAGACGAAATTTACTGGTATATTGTACATAGCAATACCTTCCTAATTTTGTTTATAGACCTTAAATGAAAAGAAAGTTTTAATTTAGAAATTAATTTACATGCCATAAATAAAAATAACACTCAGATGAATAAAATATATTTTCATTGAATATATACAGTATATGCATATATGAATATATTAAAATTCGTGACCATATACAACCTTGTATATGAAAATTAGAAAATATTATAGACGTGTATGATTTTTTAAAATATTAACCAATTTCTGCTTCTCTTATTGCATAGGAAAACTTAAGGGCCTGGCTCATCAGTGATAAACCTTTCCAACGGTTTCGCTAGTTTAATCTACCATATCGATATATACCTTGTATATGTATTTATAATACAATATAATGCGGCTTATGAATGTAGAAGTGTCCAGGGACACTTTAATTTTCCGTTTATCATTACTCTTCATAATTCATCCTTTCATACTTTATCCCTAAGGTTAGAAATAATCGTTATTTTCCTTTAAAATAAATTTCGATTTTTCGTTCAAAAGAAACACATGCGGGATCATTTTCAAATGTCGTTCTACAATACCTTGTATATATTAATTTCAAAAAATCTTAACACACCGTTATATCAAATATATATCTTTAAAAATTAGAGAGATGCAGAAATCAAACATTCCTCTATTACGTTATTTTAAAAACTGATAATTTCCAGACATTTCTTTCTTTTGTTCACAGTTCTCTGTTCTCGTTTTTCTATCTTTCTCCTTGTTAATATCATATGAATATTATTTACGGCCTAAAATTATTGTATATATATGTATAGAAAAATATAAAAGCAAAAATGTAACTATTTGAAGTTCTAAATAAAATAGGTACAATATTCCCAAGTCAATAATTTCAAAGGTATTGATAATTTACAAAAGTCGACTAAATAGGGCTATAGTTTCCTTCACCAATAGGAAACAAATGGAATAATAGACAGACGATGACTTGTTAGCATTCTGGCACGTTAATTTCCTGTGGAAGTTATGAAATATATTCCAATTGTCTTCTGGTGTGAAATTAGAGTGCCAAGGCGTACCACCGGAAGTTCAAAGCAATCGATTTCCTGGTTCCGGAGTGGAGCAACGCTTCAACAATTCCCGGAGGACGACCATTTTGGAAAAAAGGTGACTATATCTTCTGTTTAAATAAAATACGAGATTTACTATTTATTCTTTCTATAACCAAGAATTCTTATTCTTAAAATTAAAGATACTTCGGCCAAAAAATGTTTTAAATATTTTTTAAATGAAAATTCGCAACTATTATATATATAAATCACATGGTACCTCGTTTGATATGTATAATATATGTCTATATATTTGTATTCTCTTAAAATAATGGAGTTTATACATAAGTCTTTGGAACTTAGAAAAAGGCTAAGAAATGTAGTACACTTAAACAGAGAAATGCATAATCAATTATACTAAGAGGCATTAGCGCGCCATCTGTATTGAAAATTCGAAACAATTATAGACGCGTATGATTCTTTTGAAAAGTAAAATATTTCTACTTCTATTACTGCATTGGAAAAAAAATAATAATGAGTGCCTGGCTCATCAGTGATGAACCCTCTCAACGGTTTCGCCACTGATTAGCTAGGTCCTCCCATTAATTTTTTCATTGCAGTAGAAATGGATTAATTTTCAAAATAATCATACGCGTTTATAATATTTCGAATTTTCATAACAGATGACGCGCTTATTGCATCATAAATTTTATAGATAATAAAAAATATTGACCCAAGTATCTTTAATTTTAATAAATATGAATTTCAGCCTGGCAGACTCGTATCTTTACAAGAATTCTAATGTATTCAAATGTTTCTGCTAGTATCAATGTTTCAAAGAGGATTTAAAACAGAAAATCTTTCGATTATTTAAAAAAAAGGAAAGAAGAATCTTATTTATCAATTTATAATTTTAGAAGATGAAGTTTTGTTTTAAAACTATGGCGAATGGTTATTAAGACAAAATGGCTGGGTTTTAAAGAGACGAAGCCAATGATAAAGTTTGGGCTGAGTGTTTTTGTCCATTAGCCTAATGCATTGTAAAGTACGAGAGGCGCGTTCCTTCTTAAATTACAACTGGAATGACGACTTTCCATTTATAATTTCTTATGTTTGTGAGTGTCCCCCCTTATATTAATATTAGTGTTTTAATTAGCATATTTATCTCTATTTGTTTATTGTTTAAGAGAAATATTCACGTTTGTTCTCATTATGTTCTTTCTTTTTGGTAGTTTCCAATTCACAAAGCAGCGCATGGTTAAATATCGTAATTTTTGAATGGGTAAACATGAATTTAAATTTTTTAAAGTGTATCAATTGAAAAGTAAATTTGACTATCAATGGATGAATTTTATATTACAATAAGTGTTTAGAACAATGGAAAAGGTTTTTTCTAAAACTAATAAAATAAAAGAAACATTTATTCGTTTTTATGAATATGAATATTAATTATAATAATAAAATCATTTAATTATTCATCAATTTAAACATGTGAGTCGGTGAAAATTAATAATACAAGTATGTACTTGTATGTATTTGTTGTTTAAATGAAAAATTAAATAACAACAATTTTACAGAAATATTTACAAATAATAATATATATAAGTCAATAAAATACTTAATGAATAAATAATATAAATATTTTTTTATATAAAGATATTATTTCATTTTGAAATTAAAATTTCTAGAATAAAATACTCTGTTAAAATGACCGCCAGATGTCGCGGCTTTCCGTATATAAACCTATTGTTGTTGTTTCCTGTTGGCCGGCTCAAATCTTTTTGTACATATGTAAATAAGTATTTTGTTTTCTTTATTCTATTCCCCTTAAAACAGGTAGTATTTATCAAATCATTTATTAATGTTCCATAAGCTTAATTAAATCAAATTGTGATTCAACCTTTATTTTATTAATATCTTGCCCACGACTGCAAAATTGTATCATAATGATAAAACAATTAACTTATACAAAACAAAAACAAAACCTTATCTCAATAATTCCAAAATCAATAGTCGTGATACCCCTATAGAAGGACTGACAGGTCCGAAAGCTAAATAATAAAATTTGAACAAGAAACTTAACCCTGGAAGCTTTATTCACTTTATAATATATAGCATCTCACTGGATCTCACTCATCTCATAACATCTTATAACTGCCATATTTAAAGTAATAGATTGAGTAGACTTTAGCTCATAGATGAAATCGCCAAATTAATCTTCAGACCGCTCTACTATGGCATTGGATTGTTTTAGAAATACTGATATATATACACACACACACACACAAGCCTTTTTATTGGGGCATCCAGCCCTATACATGATTCCCCTCTACAGGATTTAGCAAAGGAAGATGTTTCAAAAGTAAAAACTAGAATACAAGAAGTAATAAGGAAAAAGAAAAGAGAGAAGAAAGAAAAAAACAAACAAAAAGAAATATAGCCATATATACAAAAAAATAAACATACAGAGCAAAAGGAACCATACATTATTAAATATTCAGATTAAAGTACCAATGTTTAGGATATGTCAAGGTTAGGATATCATTGAGAGGGCTAGTGTGGAATCAGCCGCGTTCAATCTTCGCCTTCTTCCTCCAAGCAAACCATGACATTCGGCGAATCCATTATTCTCCAACGGACATTGACTGCGGCCTTGTAGAATTTATATAAACTGAGGGAGAGACCCTGATCAACCATCAGTGTGTTCATCCAGCTGCAAATTTGTTGGCAGTCAGGTTGAGACCAGGGTAAGTCACCCAAAATTACTTTCCTCTGTTTCTCTAAGCAAGAGCATCCAAATATTATATGCATAATTTCGTCTTGGATTCTGTTTTTACACAGATCGCAAGTTAGAGTCAAGTCAATCTTCCAGCGCTTTGAACGATTTTCTGGGAAGATCGTCCATAGGAGTCTCAGTTGTGCAAAAAATCTTTCAATTGCTAGAGGAATAGTTGTGAATAAATATCGTTCTGCTGTTATTGAATTTTTTAGGTATTTGAAGTGACTGTAATGTGAAGTATTTAGGATTTTCGCCATGTCGCTTTGGATGCTTTGTTCAGTTGCTATTCGAATAATAGCAGGGATTTCAATCAGTATTGCAGTGTAATCCGGACAACCCTTCAGGAACGAAAAACCGTTTGAGTCTAAAATGGTTGACAGGTTTTCGACAAAGGTTAAACCAGCCCTTTGATTGCTGTGTAATGTCCAGAGGTGTGACAAACATGCCCGGGGCAACCTACTCTCCTCCATTTTCATGATCCTCACCCAAAATCTCAGGACCTGTTTAGTTATGATAACTTCCTGTGATACTCGTCCACACTCCATTCTTAGCATAAAGCCCGGAGTATACTTTGGTAAATTTAGGTAGCGTCTTAGGAAAATATTATGAACCTGGTCAACTACCTTTACTTGGTTGAGTGCCCAGCAGGGTGCGGCGTATAGCATGTGAGGCAAGACCGTCGAATCAAGTAATCTCATTGCCGCATTTAGAGAGTTCATCTTGGATTTTGTCAGAACTTGCCACACAGCGCCAATTGCTGCCAGGGCATTGCCCTTGTAGTGTAACGCTACCTTGTTTAGTGAATTTGCACTTGTAAGCGGATATCCCAAGTATAGATATTTCGTAGTAACAGACAGTTGCCGCTCACCCCAAAACCATTTGTCATTTTGTACTAATCGACCGCCGTTTGATATATATATTATGCAACAGTCCGTCTGACGAAGAGGAAAGCAACTCGGACGATCTGATCCGATCGTGCTTCCAACAAGGATCTTCGGAAGGTCCTGAATTCTCTGAGACAGAATGTGACCGCGAATACAGTCAGTACCTAAAGAAAGGTGAGTAACATCCTAAACATCTTCAATACGAATCTCAAAATTCATTGTTACATGCATAAAAATGTATTAAAATTGATTACTTCCTCAAGAAAACTTAACAATCAAAATAAGATAGCTGAAACTCAGCGTTAAAGAAACGCTTTTACTCAAAGTTTTTGTTATTTTCTATTGATTATTAAGTCAACATATTGTGTTCGTTTGATTTACCATATAAATTATACATAAACACTTATGTTGCTATAAATCACATTCTATATTCTTTAAATTGGATATCTCTTTGCATGTAACGATAAAAAAATAAAGTCAAATTAATGGAACGCTGTTTTTCTCAATGTGTTATATCAATTCTAATTTATAAGCTTTTTGGAAGGTCATATCAATAATTAGACAATATAACCCTGAAAGTTGTAAAATAATATAATAAAAAAAATAGGATTGATATTCCTTTCAAAATGTGTCTAATATATTTTTGTGTTCTAGAACGCTTAAGGAATTTTTCTTTTGTGAAATTTAGATTCAAAAACTACGAAAGGACTTAATGGATAGAAGATATGTGCCTTGTATAGAAATAAACTTTTTTATTAATTTGGTTTCATGTGCTCTTTATTTTCATCAAACATCTTCACAAAAATTTAAAAGTTGAAATTAGAAACTCATATGAACACGAAGGCAAAAGTTTCACATAAGGTTCATAAATCTACTATACAATTAAATTAATATCTCATGTAGAATTTTGAAGGTTAATCATGAAACATGATAAATAATGATGTGCCTCTTATATTAAGAAAATAATAAAATATGCCAAGTGTCTGTCTATAGTCTAGTGCTTTTAGTGTGTGTTGTATTGTGTGTGTTCAGTGGTTGAGGTTGATATTTTTTTTTTGTGTCGCACCAAGGTGCGACAAAAGCACAACTATAAAAGCAATTTGAATTAATAAAAATATATAGATTGTATATGTGTTTGGGCCGTTGAAATATATAAATTAAACCATTCCAACAATAAATTCTTATGAAAAAAGGCATCTCCTTATCGTGCAACTGGAAGTTGCTAATGGCTTGCGCCATCTATCGGAATAAATATCAAATATTCTTAATGATTATTAATTATTCCAGATTTGGCCAAATACCCACTCTTGAATAATCAAGAAAAGCTACCCACGGATGAGTTTCGGGCTGTTGGCCCTCATCAGCGTGGTGCAAGCTGTACCTCAACGACCAAAAAACTGTTCATTCAGATATATCATTTCTCCATCCATTCTTAATAACTAAAAATTTTAATTCTACTGGCTAATTCAATAGCGTGTTCATAATAAGGTCAAGATGTAGTTGTGATGTTAGTAATTAAGTCTACGATGCTGATATCTCACAATAATTACCCATATCATGATCTTTGCTACAGCGAATCTACAATATGTAAATAACAGAATATTATATTTTTAGAATAACCTATTTGGGCATGTAAGTAAAGCTTAGGCAACAATTATATTATTAATTATGAAAATTAATTTGATTTTTTTAATGTTTCATAGACAATATAAATTTTAAAAGGTAATTAGATTATATCATAGGCAATATTATGAATATATATATATTTTCAAACAATTTCAAGATATATATATATATAAGGATATATATTTTTATTTTATTTCATTTTAAAACTCTATGTCCCCCAAGGGACACTAGCGCTGTCATACATGTATACAATACTTTTATTCTGTGAATAGTAATATGATGTTGACAATCAGAAGTAGAGAGAGAGAGAGAGAAAAAAAACGAGAAATACTGATATCAATAATAATAGAAATATAATACTATATATAAATATATCCTTGAATGTTGTAACTTCTATGGAACAATAAAGTTAAAGGTTAACGACCCAAGAAATAGCGTAGTATCTTAGCTTCATATCATTTAAATAGCGGTTTCTTTCAAATATCTAATCTATGACCACATTGGTAACACCCTGGCTATAAGAATAGCCTGGGCCTTGCTAAAGGGTGTTGGGATTAGGTGATAAACGAAAACTTCATCGCTCTGAGAAGAATTACATTCATTGGGCCGCGTCAAAAGCCATCATATTATGGCCGTATCCTACGTTGCCATTTCTAACTTTTTATTTATTTTATTAATCAACCAGAAGCGATATTGAAATATTTGCGCCTATTACAGAGTGAACAAACAAAAAACAACGAATTAGAATTTAGAATTAAATATTTAAGAATTTACATATATCAATCGACAGAGATCATAATTTATATATAGACAAAGCGGCAGATGTAAGATAATTAAATCATTTAGATCAGGGAACAAACGATGTCTCACTTCTGTAAAAGTTCGGACAGTCGTAGATTTTAACCTATGAGTGTTTATTTATCTCTACACTATATACCACATATATATATATATAGACACCATTGATATATAAGCTAAATTATCGTTAATTATCGTAGCTCTCCAGTTCAATATACACACATCCCTTATTATTATAGTCAACTGTTTTGATAAATGTCAGTATTTGACGTTGATGCTTTGGCAAAATACAATATAATTAAACAAAATATAATAAAAGATCAAATATGCAAAATAAACTCTGAGAGAATAATTACAAAAACTATAACAAGACTCGGAACAAAATACTACGAAAGAATGACAATACATCCAGATGGCACAAGAACCTATAGGACATGAAACAATTGTCCTGGTGTGGGACTAACACCTACCACCATATTATCATGCCCAGCAATGGCCACAGCCTTGCAGAAAATAGACACGGTCCCAGAGCAGCATCTCTACACACATAAGATAGTGGACATTGCTACTGTTAGAAAGAAGGAATCATATATCGCCGCAACTCTTTTTATTTGATTCCTTCTTTCTAATTTGTCGAAATCCGCAAACCGTTTACCATTAATTGCTACTGTTGTGATAGAAATGTATAGAGACATCTGAGGCTCTTCATTGGACACGACAACAACAACAACTGTTTTGAATATTATATATTCATCGAATAACATTAACAATAAATTCTTTGTATGAGAGTAGGAATCACCAGACAACATTTCGAAGAAGAAATTAAAGCTAACGGCCACGAGTTTATTTGTGCGTTATAATCCTGGCAAACTTTCGGACTATGACTTACTTCAACAGGCTACTATTACTAGTAGGCTACTTAGTAGCCTGTTGAAGGACGTCATAGTAGATTATACCGCACAAATAAAGTTGTTGCCGTTATGATAGATTCTTTCTTCGAAATTCTATGTATGTTACTTCAAAATATAATATGAACAAATAATGCATACATAGAATATTCTGATAAATTTATTTTATTTATTTAACAGTTGGGAGAGACACGCCATATCCACAATTTGGATAATTGCGTGTATATTTTAAATTATATACAATTAATACAATTGAACATTGGAAATCATTGAAATTAAACGTTCGATGTCAAATTTTACATATAGTAATTATAAGTAGTAGCTTGAATATGTACAGTCAACACTTTCGCCTCAAAATATACATCCTGCAGAATCTATTAAACTTGATGTATTGGTCTTTATTGCAAGCAGCTTGTTTTGTATTAGTCAGGTAAAGTTGGTTTTCTTCACTTAGATCAGAAGTTAATAGACATTTTATCAGAAGGTGTTCAGGGGTGTGTTGTTCGTTTCCACAAGTGCATGCAGGTGAACCAATTTTGCCAATTCTGAACAAATATGTCTTGAAGTCACCATGTCCCCAGTAAAAAAATGAACGTTATAGAAGTTGGGTTGAACATAGTTATCTTTAGTTAACAAATTTAACTCTATAAGAATTATTCAAAATTAAATTTGTTAAACTTAAATGAAAAGAATAATGAATATATTATAATACATATTTCACAGATCTCTCTTTCTTATAAAAAAAGGTAAAAAAATATTTTAGAATTCAGAGAGAACATATCTGAACAAGTGAAAGACGAAATATTCAAATTCATAAAACACACATAATATAAATTTTAATATAAAAAGTTTAAAAGTCAAGCTGTAAAGAGAAAATTGAATATTCAATTTAATTAGATAATAGCATTTATTTTTTGTGATTTCCTTCTTTGAAAATTTATAAAATTTTATATGCAAAAAAATGTATTTTGTTTAAAATTTGAATAACAATTCAAAAAAAGCTTTGACATCAAGGAATTAGAGTTAACACTCATATTCTAAAAGAATAAGTTGCGGATATGAGAGAACATGCCCTCTAGACGTAAGTAATATATATATGGCTTAAAAACCTCTATTTTAGAATATATTTACAAAATAGAGTGAAATATTTTATCTCTAGAAATGTAGTAATTTTAATATAAAATGATTCTATATTTTTCAGAATTGTTCTTATTTTATAAAGAAAAATGGTAAATTTATATATTTTTCTATTGTCTGAAGTGTAATAAATTCGCTTTGTTAAAGTAGTTTTAAATATAAACACGTAGGCTTATTATTTAAAATGATTTTTCAAAATTTTTACTTGAATTCTTATATTTTGTATATATTTCAAAAGAATATTCACATATACTTTCAGAAAGTGATACATATAGAAATATTGTATAAATATAGTAGTAGTTAAAACCTAAATTTCTCAAGCTTTCTCAAAATAACTTATTTTTTCACCTTATTTATTCGAATCAAAAGACTTAATTTCAAAACTTATAAATATTAGACTTATATAACAATGTAATCCGTATTAAACTTCATCAAACACATAATTTGAATTTAGAGCTTTATAAAGAGTGAAGGTATGATACACTGAAAATGAAAAAAAAAAGTTTTAATATTATTTATACAATGATATTCACTTCAAACCTGAAAATGAATGAAAAAAAAACACAACTTAAATTATTAATATAATTCTATGCGAACATTGAATTCATATTTTCATATAAGAGAGATATTAAAAATAAATCTCTCTAATATGAGGATACTATTATATATAGAAAATAAACCTTGTTACAAATGCCTATTTTGTACTGAATATATTACAAATTTAGATAAAGAATACAGGAATATAGGGAAAGAAAATTTAGTAGCATCGGACAAATACATGAATTCGTAGATTAGAGAACATAAAAATTACAATAAAAAAATCAATTTTGTAGATATATATATATACAACTCTCTATTGAACAAGGATAAAGAGGGAAGGAAATTTTGAGGAAATTGCTTTTGTATGTTTGTCTTTTTTCTCCTTGACTTTTCTCCTTTCTCCTTGTATAAAGCCAATTTGTTATGATGTAAAGATATATATTGGCGCAAATATTCTTGATTTTGGGATATCGCGTTATAGGATGTTTATTTATTTATGCTTATGAGGTGATACAGCAGCGTATTTACAATTAGAGAGGAGACAAAATGAATTAAATCTAGAGAAAAGAAGTGAGGACATATCGGTCATTAAAGTCTGAGAGGCAAGGCCTTCAGCCAGTTCAGGGCTTCCGGGGTGACAGAATGGAGATTGGAGATTCCTCCATTGAATTTGTACAGCGGGCAGTCATCTAGTAAATGGGACATTGATAGGATGTTAATAAAGTTGTTAGTGAAATATTGTTATAAAAAAGGCTATATCATTTACACACATCGATAATATGTAAATAGGATAGAAAAGATGCAATATTCTGTACTAATGTACATTGAAGCATAAGCAGACAACATACCGTAATCTGTATATTATAATTTATATTATTCAAAAACTATATCTCTTTCTGCTTGTTATCAAATGCTATATAATTCATATGAATTTTGCTTTGATATCGCAAATTTTAGAAAGTCCTGTTCTGATAATTGTCCTGTTATTTTCAATAACACTCTGTACTCTTCCTCAAACTGAAACGCTAAACCACATTATTGATTGTATAGGTTCCTGATTTCGCGAGAGTTTAATATACCAGAACACCCGAAAATAGTATTACTTTTCTGATAATATAATAGACAATTTTTAGGAATAACCTGTATTCTTTTTCAACCTGCAACTCCAAACTACATTTTTGACTGTATTGACTAATCCATTAATGGGCTCTACTTATCCCCAGCAGACACCATCAAAGGTCGCAAGCTCTACAGGCTTAATACCCTGGTTTGATTTGCGTGAAAATTAATGACTTTAACAATCAAATAAAAATAAATGATAAAGGTATTGCTTGTCTCATAGGTCAGGGGAATGTTTATACTCTGGTAACGCTTTGTGGCAAGACAGCATCGAAATATCTTCATCAGCGTTAGAGGATCAAAAGGCCGAGTTTTTCAAAAGCCACCTTGATTCTGCACCTAAAGAGCAAATACCTATTTAAGATGAGCAAGTCTTTCGAACCTATATTATATCTGAAGTTTCTTCGAAGAATATAGTGTGTGAAGACCTCCCGGATGAGTAGCCTAACACACAAACAGTGACAAATTAATAGATCCACAGACGATATAGGGCGGTGGTTTCGAGACTGGATGGAAAGGGTAAGCATAAATAGTATTATATCAACGTCGGAGATGTGCCAAGAAAAGGTATAATTCCGAAAAGGCATTCGACTGATCAGAATCATAAAATGAAGCTTCTATATTTCAGAAACTTGTTGATTAGAATAGCAATCTAGCGTGGATACTCTAAAATGCGTCAAGCGCGCACCCGAGTAACGAGAGGAGTTTTGAGATTCAGAAGAGATATCTATGATTCGCGACAAATTTGCTTTCTTGAGTAGCAAATCCAGTAGGATTGTGCGCCCCATCGATAAGGACACCCTGGTCCAGGTAATCAGTGAAGGGTTGACTGAATCAGACACTATGTCGTACGAAGAAAATTCAGATATGTTTAAGTTCCGAAGTACATGCTCATCTTAGATAAGGAGTCGCTCTTTAGGTGCAGAAGCAAGGTAGATTTTGAAAAACGCTGCCTTTTGATATTTGAACGATGATAAGGATATTTCGATGCTGTCTTGCCACGGGATGCGTTACCAGAGGATTATTACAGCCGTCGCAAAGATACAAACGTGGCCGAATTCCCTTATTCCTGCTGATATTACGACGAAGGCCCTGTAGCCGAGATAGTTTTCTGCAACAATGGCAGATGTCGAACATTGGTCTCTTGGATAAAGGAGAATATAATTATATATATATTTTTAAGAAGCAACCTAATTTAATGCTTGTCTCACGAACTATGAGCCAGTTCCAATTGATTCACGCAATAGAGAAGGGAATTATCCGTTTTGGTTCTAATTGTTATATGCCAATCTTTTGTAGTTGCAATCAGTTTATTTAAATTACATTGGAACCCAGGTATATTTTTCGCGATCAACCTTTTCATTAAATCCCCAAGAGGATGGCATATATATTTTCCACCTTTTCAAAGTAAATTATTTCAGATTTGGTCAACAGGAAGCTATTGACACGATTAAGAAGAGAGACGGGCTACTTATGATCCTTGGAGACGATGATATAGGAAAAAGAATATGGCTTATTTGCATTCAAAGACTGGCGTTACATCTATTTTCGATTGGCGTAGAACTGCCCTGAACGCCATAGGTTCAGCCGCCTTACTTCTAAAATAGAGCATTCATCGGTCAGTTGTTTAGACACCAGCACATGTAAAATTTTGTTAATCGATGTTTTTAACCTCTTCGCTGCTGTACAGGAAGCATTTTCCCCTCCAATGTCCCATCTTAAAAATAATAGCAAATATTTTACCATAGATACATAGTAGTGCATCATATTTTTCTTTTGATTTTAACGCCTTTATTTTTTGTTTGACTCTTTCAGAAGTAGTTGTTCATTACCCTACTTCTAATATTACATTAATCATAATGAAGGAAGCGCGATAGAGTCGTTCTTTAAAATGTAGACTTCATCAGTATGTACACCAGGACGATAGATGTAAACTGCCGGAAATATTGGGATGCCAACGAGTTATTAGATGCAAAATGATAGAAAGCTGATTATATTCCGATACTAGAAGGTCTTGAGAATATTGATTTCGAGTTTATGATCAACGAGGCGTTCAGCGTGAAGGACGGATAAAATTCCGAGAACATAACCATACCTTCCGATCAAAGTGAAATGATTTATTTTCTAAATTGGTATGCCCAAGGTTTGAGGATCCTGTAGAAGGTTAAATATGCTCAGCATTTGACACATTTGTTCAAGTGTTTCTGTTGAAATTCATATTAAGCATTTCATTGTCGGGTTTATATATCTCCGGGGACCCGGAATTCTGCCGTTGAGATACCTTCTTTCTATTTGAGGAATGAACCATCGTACATTTTGGGATGGAGCCGATTAAATTTCCCGAGGTGATGGATGTAAAGTTCTCAGAACTGCGACGCTCGTATAGGTTTCTATGTCTATCAATAGATGTGGGGAGATGAATAAAATGTTTCCGAGAGATAGCTAGCAAACAAAAATGGCTGAAGCCTAATTCAACGATATTCGTATAACCCAATCAAAATAAAAGGAATGGCATAAAACGTCAAAACAACAAAAATAATTGAATTTTATAAATTAACCTGATACATTTTCAATATATTTTTGATTAATTTGCCATTCAGAGGCATGATGTTACAAATAAACTCTTGTATATAAATTTCTGGATTGGAGATGAAATATTAATTTATGTTTTCACACTGACCACTGTTTATAATTAGACATTGTATACTGAGTTTTCATAGTATTCTTTCTCAATAATCCTAGAAATTTATAAGGAATCACTGTTTCAACATCAGAATTGAATACTAAGGTTTATAATAGGGGTTAATAATAATAATATTTCAACATGTTAATGGAATTGATTCAGAAAGTGTTAGCTAAAGATTTAATAAGAGTGCATAATAAAAAAATGCAAATCACTCGAAGCTGTCCCATCTCTAAATAAAATATATATATTTAAAAAAAATTATTTTCACGATAAGCAATTTCAAAATTTTAAGGATTTTGAATATACAGTATATCATCATTCGCCATTTATAAGAAATGAAACTATTAAGAATAAATATATTGAGGCACATTTCAGATCAAGTAGCAATAACCTTTGACATTTATCACAATTTTAACAGGCAAAGGACAGTTCAAAACTCAACATGGAAATTTATAGAAAAAGATGCTGATTGGAAAACATTTACCGAAAAAATAGCAATACAAGACGTAGATAATATTATCACCATGATAAACCACGCGTCAAACATCAAAGATATTGACAACATTGTAAAGACTCTCACACAAATAATTAAAGAGGCAGCTTATTTGTCACTAAATGTCAAGACAAGAAGCGGAAATCATAAAACAAATACATACTGGTGTGATGGGAAGTTGGAGAAAATGAAAAACGATTTCCACTATATTAGAAATTTGTATTACCGACATGGATAGGTCCTTGAAAATACCTATAAATCAATGAGAAATAAATATTTAAATAAAAGTAAAAAGGCAAAAAGAGCGAGTTGGAGAATTTTTATAGAAGAAAGTTATTCAAATAACTCATTTGGTAATGCTTACAGGATATTCAAGTCATTGAGATCGAAAAATAGAAATTTAGGATTACCACTAATAGATAATTTACCAGATCATTTAAAGACCGACAAAATAAAAAGTTTAATGAACGATCTATTTCAGGATGATATTGGAGGTTTGGATAAAGATGATCATATTTTGATTAGAAATTATACGCCTAAATATAAAAATAAAAGTAGTGTTTATATCGAATCTAAGGAAATAGAGGAAACAATTTTAAAAACAAATATTAAAAAACCACCGGGCCCTGATTACATTAGTAACAATATGATTAGACAGGCTAAAATAAAAATAATCCCAATTCTGCATAAATTATTCAATAAATGTATAGAAATAGGATATCATCCGGATGAATGGAAAATATCATTCTTAAAAATAATTCCAAAACCAGGCAAAACGAATTATGAAATAAATAAAAGTTATAGACATATATCATTGACATCTAATCTATCTAAAACATTTGATAATATAATAAAAAATAAATTAAGTAACTATTATTTAGAGAATAATTTAATGAGCTCAAGGCAGCATGGTTTTATGAAATCTAGATCAACAATTACTGGAATGGATAAAATTATAGAAACTATATTGAAACATAAACAAAAAGAATTGACTTCCTTGATAGCTATAGATATTGAGGGTGCATTCGACAATGCATGGTGGCCTGCTATTATAAAAAGAATGGATAATGATTATGTTCCCTCAGATTTAATACGGATCATAAAATCTTATTTGAATAATGAAAGGGAGGTGAAATTTACATACGAATCAGAAACTTTTTATAAGAAACTAACTAAAGGATGTCCACAGGGTGGACCTTTATCACCACTTCTATGGAAAATATTTTGCTAAATGATTTGTTGATAAATATTGATTCAATGAATGCAGATATTATATGTTATGCAGACGACGTTACAATAATTTGCTGGAATAAGACTATTGAAGGACTAAAAACCGCAAGTGAATACACTTTAAATTATGTGATCCAATGGTGTAATGAAAATAAATTAACGATCAGTACAGAGAAGACTAATATGCTATACCTACATAACAGACAAAAAAAACCTATTAAGGTTAATAACAATATAATAATGCCGGTCAAGCAAGTAAAAATTCTGGGAATAAAATTTTCAAATCATAAATGGAAAAACAAAGTTAACTTTACACCCAATGTTAATGATATTCTGTGTAAGGCAGGACGTATGAAAAATTTATTATGTTCACTAAGTGGCAATATGTGGGGTTTAGACACTCAAAAGAGGTTAACTTTATTCAAAACAATCATTAGGCCTGTACTTACATACGGTTCTGAAATTTGGTTCAAATATTTAAACAATCGTTGTAAACAAAAACTGAACTCCATGCAGTACCAGATCATTTTATGGGCAATTAGAGCATACAAAACCACTTCATCAAACTGTGTGCATAGCTTGGCAAAAATTCCACTCCTAACAGACTATATAGAATCCAGAATAATCAAATTTGATCTAGCTCAATTGTCCACTGAAGATTTAATTACTTACGAACCCCAGGCTCCAAGTATAGTCAAATCATTCTTACACGCAAAAATGAATTAAAATTTTGAGAACACTAATGAAATTTTCAGAAGCTTTTTCGTATTTGGAATTCCAAGATTTTTCCGTCGAAATTTTTATAATATCCAATTCATTACAGATCATGGCAATTTTGGGAAATTTTTGGCAACTATCGGCGCCGTGATGGAACCAGGATGCTTCTGCGGAGGTGAAATTCAAGACGCTAGACATCTACTTCTGGAGTGCCCAATTTTCCGGGATTTTAGGGAAAATAGATTAGGTCGTATTGGACAGCTTGATGAATTTGTAGACAAAAAAGAAAAGAATAAAAATTTTGATCAATTTTGTGAATACATATATGTCATAATTTGTATATAATTGAATGCAACCCCGACCCACTATGTATGTACCATGTATGATTTTCAAAGATTTAATAAAAGAATAAGGTAACTGGAGGAAAGAAAGTAACAAAAGACATAGAAAGTAGATCTAGAGGAGAGCATATTTATTAATAACGCCGCAGTTAACCTTCTGACCCCAGGTCCCTGCGAGCTAAGTTTAAACCAACATTTCCTGGAAAAACAGGACGTATCTAGTGACCAGAAGTTATAAATGTTAAAGCTAACACCCAATATTTCCGGCAAAGACAGGACGTATCTAATATCCGTCGAAGTTATAAGCGTCAAGCTACCCGACACTTCCTGACCCAGGCCGGGCGTAACTAACACTAAAGGAAGCCGCCGGCCAATCAGAAGATAGCATCTAAACAGGTCAACCAATAGGGAAAGATCAGGTGATCATCTCTCAACCAATCAGAGAGAAACTGAGTCTTGGTGTTAAATCGAAAAGCAAGAATGGTCAGTTACGTTTTCGCTCTCATAGGAACAACACCTACAGTTGTTCAGTGGCTCTCGCCGAGTTCGGACAGTTGCTCCTTCGCTTCCAACAAGGTAACATCTACTCTAGAGATCTCTCTCTCTCCGCTCATTTCATCTAAATCCCATCATCGCCATGTGATCAACTAATTAATAAGTCAAATCGCTCAACTCTTCTCAAGCTTTCTTCCCTCCAACCCAGTTGCCTTTTATTTTCAAACCCAATCACGTGTCCTGATTATTCCTAACTGTGTGCTTCACTTACCACTCAACGACTGCGCTTCAACCCAATCTCACCATTCGCATCCAACAACAAGAAACCCCGCAACGATATTGCCACAGAACGGTTAAGTCGACAGGATTCTACAACAGTGTAGTACATCAAATATTATAGTGTAATAACAATTGCATCATATTACATATACAACTTTCTCTTGAATTGGAAAAAAGAGAAGGAATCTTAGAAAAAAAAAGAACTGCGATGCTTGCTCTGTGTGTTTTGCTTTGTTGTTTGTTTTTCTCTTTGGACAATTTTCTTTAGTTAATTTATGTAAAATAATGAATTGAACAGGATTGTATATAGCCGAATTGCTGTAATGCAGTGAAAGGTATTGACGCAAATATCCCTGAGTTTGGGATATCGCGTTTCATGATGTTAATAAAGTTAATAATAAAGAATAAATATATTTCAACGAATTAAACAAACTTTATACTGTACTTGCAGCGATAAAATATTGTCACCTTCAAAATTAGGAAAGACAAACTTCAGGATAACACAGCAAATTATTTAGGGCAAATACAAACTATATTTGAGAGAGAGAGATATTTATAACCCAGGTTCCTGGAGCGTACATGTTTGATAAAATACAAGATAAGAAGGAATGAGTGATGTTTACAGAGTATAAAAATATAAATATCGAGATTGACACTCTGTTATTAAAATAAAAAAAAATACTTCGCTACAATATAATGGGAGGGTTTAGTTAATCAGTGGTGAACTCCTAGCGGTTTCGTCAATTTAATCCATCAGACCATCTTTTTAGAGCTCTAATCTTGGATTGTAAAATTCACAATTCAATCGTACATTACACAGCTTTAAAAAAGAAATCTGATGGGATAAATTTGGTAAAACGCTGATTAATCACTGATTAAAAACGCCTTCCCACTATTTTTCATCGCAGCAAGGACAGGAAAAGTTAGGTTTATTTTTGAAATGGCATTCGTAATTGATAGTTTTAAAATATATAATATGTGGAATAATACAGGAAAATTATAAATATTGTAGATTGACCTCCAAAAAATTCAAATCAGATCGACTCCTCAATATGTTTTCTGGGCAAGCAAAAAAATCCAATTTTCAATAAATATGGCCTAGGTAATTTAACAATTATAATATACTAGCCGAATGGCCCGGGCAACGCCCGTGTTTTACCCGATTGAATGTTTTTATTCAAATACTATTTGTTACAATTATAATTGGCGCCTTAAATAAATGCATATATTAGTTAATAACTATAGCCTATGTGCTTTATCTGTCTATGTACTGTTAGCCTCCGTAGGCGTCTCATACTGGGAAAAGGAAAGAGAGGATTCCATTTAGTTAATAACTAATATATGCATTTATTTAAAGAGCGACCCGCTCAAACACAATAGTTGCAAAAACCAAAAAGCGAGTGGGGGGCATAGGTAGCGTGATCGTAGCCAACCAATAGGAGAGCGCCATTCCAAAAAAAAAGCAAACGGTGACAGAGATGAAGAATTAAGAACGCATGACGCTCGTAACTGTATATAGAATATATAGATGGCACATTATTGCTAGTTCACCTAGGGAGTCAGCTTAATCCTTTATCTGGGTATTTATAACAATATAATCATATATACTATTTTTTCATTTCAGTAAGGACAGTAGAGGTTTGATTTGTTTGTGAAAACGGTGACAGAGACGACTGATGAGGAATGACGCTCTAACTGTATATAGAATATTATTCATTGGCATTCATATAAATACCATAGTATATTCGTTTGGGATTGATTTTTTTTTTTTATGAAATGTTGGAAGTGCTCCTTTTGACTTCATCATTAAATTAATTATATTAACTGCAACATAAAAATAAGTCTTCATTTTAAATACACGAGTGAATTACAAGCAATTTGAACTCTTTCATGAATTAAACAAAAATTTCATCTTCTATTATTAGGATGTTTATTTAGATGTGAACAGAATAATAAACTCGGAGCATATTCAAGATTATTATAAAAAATAAGATAAAACCTACTCAGCACACAGCACACGATGATTTCCGAAATGTAAAAAAATATATTTGACGCTATTTTTAAATTACACAACCTTCTTACCGGATTAATATTTTGACATCTCGTTATAAATTTCTGAATGATTTCCTGCAACTAACTCAACAATAATAAGATTATACCTTGTATCAGCCTGTATACGGGGAGACTTAAACACTTTCAAGTGATATTTCAAACAAAAACGTCAGTAATTTCTGGCAGAAAAGGTTAGAACCGTCTTATAATTTGAGAAGCCCATTTTAATTAAAGGACTTATGCGACAAAAGCCCCTCTCTATAATTTGTTTCCACTAAGATAAGGACGGTGAATATTCAATTTTATTCGTCTGGTGAATTCTCTCTAATTTAATCATTTGGAAAATAACGTGTCCAACCTTCCAAATAGCGTAAATGATGAAAGAATCTCCTTATCTCCTCATTATTTGTGGAGAACACAGTTTATTCTGAATGTATAGTTTGTGGTATAATAGTATTATCATATGTGGTATATATTTTATTGATAAATATATTAACATATTGTTAATTTTATAGTATATTGACATTGTTACCCAATAGGATATTCAGTATTTTCAAGGAAAGTTAATTAGAATATTTCTCACTAAATGTTACCTTTATTGTCTTGATGTTAAAATATCTGTTGTTTAAAATTGATACAATTTTATCCTAGATTGGAATAAGTCATCGTTTGGCGTTTTTTGCAAATATCTATTTTTTAAATTTTGTTTTATATCTCTTTGAATCTATGGTCGTTTATATAACATCGATTTGTGAACTCACAGAGCTGAAGTATATGCTCGTTAAACTAATTTTAATGTAACAGATTGTCAAATAGCTGTCACGCGACAGTTGGAAAACAATCAGCCGGAAAATAATCTGATTTTTCTCACGCTGATTGGTTTTCAACTGCCACGTAACAGCTATTGGTCAATAAGACGCGTTGATGTTAATTCAGCGAGCATAAAATTGTAGCTCTGTGCTAAAAGAAAATTATAGAAATATATGTTACACAGTAATGGATCTATACATTATATAACAAAAAAAACGACGCTACAATTAATAGTTGTTATATTGAGACAAAAATTGGTTTATGTGAAGAAAAGGGAGAAAACTAATGAAATATTAGAACAATGAAGTGTTTTTTTTCCCAGAATTTGAGCATCCTAAATAAGAAAGTCAATAAGTCTTTGAACTCCTACTGGCCTGAATACAAGGTATCACCTTGCGTGTCACGGATTGATGAAGATTCCGGATGATGTACTGCGATAATTATTTGCATATTGTATCTAACTGTCCAGCTATAGTCAACATTCCGGGAAGATTGCAATCCTAGATGTTCTCTATGAGTGAGAGATCGATAAGGTGACCTTGCTAGCCATAGAAGAGTTTGGTAATAGTGAAGACAATACATAGTAACACGTGCCGGAGGTTGCCGGGAATTATTTTGTTGCAAAGTAATCCCGAGGTGATGTGAGAGGAACGCAACAAAACAGGCCGTAGAATGTCATCTACATACCGCTGTGTTGTCAGAAGGCGAGGAATGAATACTAATGTTGTTCTGCTCTCTATGGAAATGGCACCTGAGACCATAACGCCCTGTTGTAGACTTGTGTGGTGTTCTAATGTAAATCTAACATCCACACACTGCCCAAGACGTATCCAGATACGTTTTCGACATTAGACAGGGCACAATTAGAAATTGCAATCGTCAATAAAGAATATTCGTCCCCAATGAGCGCAGTTCCAAGTTGATCGCTCACGACACAACTGTAGTCGGACTTGTTGTACGGTGTAGGAATTATAACGGTCATCAAGCTGTTAGATC
>CP092863.1:166002480-166013365 GCA_030710605.1 Cordylochernes scorpioides | reverse complement strand
TTTTCTTAGTTACTAAATATTCGTATTTTGTGACAGTCCCTAGCTCTAATCGTACATCATTGCGTACATAATGAATGAAACAAAATAATATTTCAAAATTTTAATATAGCATTGTATTTTCCCATCACTCGTGGAGAGAGAGCAATTATAGTAATTCGTCTTACATCTTGAAAAACCAATCATGTTAAACAATTTTCAACATATAGAGATTTTTCTCTTATATTTTTCTATTTATGATGTTTTAAAAATATTAGAACGGTAGAACGGTAACCAATGATCACCCAAGCGAATTATTTCTCATTTACAGTTTAGTAAATGTATAAAAACCTTTTGAAAGGGAGATAGCGCTAAATAAATTAATTTTCAAAATCCGATCATTGACAATGGATTGAGTTCACTTTTTAAAATTTATATTTGTTCTTCGTTTATATCGCGCGTGAAACGTGTAATAATACAAGGTCCATTATGAAAGTAATGAGCATAATGTTATTGTGACCCGACGATAGATAGCAGCACGGTAAAACTGTGGGGAAATGTGGTGGAGGGATATGCCCTTTCAATCCATGCGGTCGTCAGTTGAGTTCGAGCAGTGTGAGGGGAGATACATGCCTCCGCTTTGAAGTGTGTTTTCAACTTTTGTAACATAGCGCGATGGAGCGTTCGCTTGAACAACGATACGCTATAAAGTTTTGCGTGAGGCTTGGAAAAAATGCAACCGAAACATTCAGATGCTGCAAAAAGCCTTCAGGACGATTGCATTTCAAGATCACAGTATGGGAAGTGGCACAAGGCGTTCAAGAAGGGCCGGGAGGAGGTCGCCGACCGAACCCCTTTCAGGACGCCCAACAACGGTCAGAACTGACGAGAACGTGGATCGTGTGCTCGAGGTTTTGCGTACCGACCCACGATTAAGCATCCAGCAAATTGCTGACACATTACACATGTCCACATTTGTGGTACATGGGATAGTGACCGAGGATCTGCAAATGCAGTAAGGTCTGTGCGAAGCTTGTGCCGAAAGTGTTTACGCAAGACCAGAAAGAAACTTAGAGTTTTCCGCTGTCAAGAATTGTTGGATTTGATTCAAAATCAACCGAACTTTCTGAACTCTGTAGTAACCGGAGACGAATCCTGGAAGTTTGAATACGACCCAGATCGAAAAGGCAGAGCTGTGCATGGCACACAAAATCATCCCTACGCCCCAAGAAAGCGCGAATCAGCATGTCGCGCATCAAAACGATGATCATTGTCTTCTTTGACATCCGAGGAATAGTCCATTTGGAGTTTGTACCGCAGGGACAAACTGTGAACTCAGCCTTTTACCTGAAGGTGCTCAGGAGATTGAAACGCCGGATCGCACGCGTGAGGACTGACATTAAAGACACGGTCAAGCTCCACCATGACATGCCACCAGCCACACAGCCTTCATCATTACCAACTTCCTGGCCTGGAGCAAACACCTCGGTGATCCCTCACCCCCCTTACAGTCCGACTTAGCTCCATGTGACTTATTTTTGTTTCCGCGATTCAAGAGAGAGATGAAAGGAAAACATTGGGAAACCGTGAAAAACATCCAACACCATGTTACAACGTTCCTGAGAAGCATTCCTGTCGAGGAGTTTCAGGGTGCCTTTCAGGCGTGGCAAACGCGTCTCCGCAAGTGTGTTGATGCAGGAGGAATGTATTTTGAAGAATATTGAACATTTGCACAAATTGCGATCAATAAATGTATTTTTGCCAGTAAATGCTCATTTTTTTCATAATGGACCCTGTAGGTTAACATTGGTCAAGCCATTATACGCTGAATAAAAGTTGGAAAGTTGGGTAGAGTTTCCGGATATAATCCCGACATACGAAATCCCGACCGACAAGAATCCCGAGAGGGGCGAAATCTCGACAGACCAAAATCCCAATAGGGACGAAATCCTGGCACCAAATTCAATACATGGTCAAAAATTCCAGCATTGAAAAATCTAAACAAATATCAGCATTTGAGTAAATAATATTTCTGTGCTTAAGGGAAAATGTTTATAACCTGGTTATAAAATAACTTTATTAGGTACCGCTCAAAAAGAGCAACCTAGCTTATGATATTTACAACAATGAATAATATGTGAAGGTCATTCACATTTTTTCTTCACAGTTTATTAAATTTATAAAAACCATTTTGAAAATGAGAAAGTGGTGAATAAATACATTTTCTAAATTCAATATGATTGACAATGAGATAAGTTCATTTTTTGAAACTTATACTTGTTCTTCGGTCATATAGCGCATGAAACGTGCGAAGGCTATTTAAATTTAAAAAAAAGTGTCCAATGCGGGATTAGATCCCGGTTCATGGCCAATCGAGGGATTTAATCACTCGTCCACCGACCTTTTCGAATGTTTATAAAATGTTATATTTAATACATAAACGAAATTAAATTATTAATTTTATCTTAAATTCAATTTTTAAACTTTTGGCCTTTCAGGAATTTGGTATATCGGGATTTTGCTCTGTCGTAATTTTAACTGTTGGGATTTTGAGTGTTTAGAATTTGGGTTTTCGGTATTTCGGCTTTCGGGATTTGGACCCGGAACTGTTGTTCACATATTTATATTCGAAAAGGGAACCTCTTCCATTGTGAGTCTATCAAAACAATTTTGTTAATCACTTCCGTGCAGAATAAAATATATATTTATAAAGGATGAATGAAAATACCAGCTCTGAAAATTTTCAAATGAAATCCAACCTTTATACCATGATTTCAGGCTTTGGCACTTATCAGTACAGTGGTGCTTAAGAGTTCATAATACTATATTTTTTAAATTTGTCAATAAAGTGTTATCTATTATAATATTAGATATATATGTGTTTATATAGCAGATTTATATTTTAATTTCCATCTATCGATAAAATCTGCAACAATTAATATTTTGGCAATGCATATTTTTGATATATTTTCGAAATTTTTATCATTGCATTAAGGTCTGTATGTAACGATAAAAGGATACACATTGCCAAAAAAACAATTCATTATGAGGCGATGAAGTGCCATATATATATATAAGAAATTGGATCATTTAAACACGATTTTTTCTTTCAGATACAATACCAACTTCCACTTTTCTTACTGCGTTGAATAATGCTGTATAATGAAATTATCTGCAGATTATATAGTAAATGTTTTGAATAAATTAATATATTGTCTATATAAACATTAAAATTTATAACTAATTAATCTATTATATATAATTATAGACCTATATGAAATCTGATAATATATTTTTTATTCAAAGAAAAAAAACGCAGTGGTTTCCCATATTGTTCTAAAACTAAACTATGTAGAGATATCTGGGAAAGATTGATCTTTTGGAAAAGAGGCAGACTACATTCTTACACAAGGGATTGAATGATGTTCTGTGTGGCCTGGGGCAATATGGGCCTTTGTAGATGTCAGGTGCAGATTTGTCTTGTTACCAACACTGACACCTCTTTCAATTGGATATGACACCCATTTATCTTTATACATTTATATTCACAGTAGTTTTATCATATATATATATAAATACAATCAGTAATATATCATCTGAGGAGAAAAAAAAAGTATAATGATTCAGAGTGGTGACATAAGATTAAAAAACCTTAACAGGAAAAGGTGAAAAATAACTCATATTTAAGATTTCAAATAAGGTTTTTTATATATTAAAATATAATGTGTTTAAAAAACTGCGTATTTTTGTAATGGTAGTCATAATTTTTAAAAATAATATTGAATTAAAATATAATATAGAAAGCAATATATTTTGTAATATATTAAGAAAAAGGCATCTCCTTATCGTGCAACTGAAAGTTGCATATATATCAACTATTCTCGTTGATTTTTAATTATTCCAGAATTGGCCAAATACTGATTCTTGATTGATCAATAAGAGCTAACCACGGACGCCTTTCGGGCTGTTGGCCCTCATCAGCGTGGTGCAAGCTGTACCAAAACGAACAAAAAATTGGTCATTAAGGCATCCTGAAAAATCATTAAACGGGAAGTTAAGGCCAGAATTGCAAACTTTCAGTTGCACGATAAGGAGATGCCTCTTTTCATAATGTATGCACCTTATTCCAGTACAATATCACATTTGTACTATTATTTCACATTGTGTAGCGTTCTCACGCAATTCTGGCCTTAACTACCCGTCTCATGATTTTTCAGGATACCTTAATGACCAATTTTTTGGTCGTTGAAGTACAGCTTGCACCACGCTGATGAGGGCCAACAGCCCGAAACGCGTCCGTGGTTAGCTTTTCTTGATTAATCAAAAATCGGTATTTGGGCAATTCTGGAATAATTAAAATTCACGAGAATAGTTGATATTTATTCCGATAGATGGCGCAAGTCATCAGCAACTTTCAGTTGCACGATAAGGAGATGCCTTTTTCTTAATTTATGCACCTTATCCCAGTACAATATCACATTTATACTATTATTTCATAATAATATATATATGGATGGAAATATTGCCGGGAGGAAATTGATCTAAAGAGAAAGAGGGTAGTCTCTCCCGTCAAAATAGACGTCTAAAACCAGACGCCATCTATTGACCGTCGCCGCAACTAGCGGCCTCGGGTTGGTTACAAAGCCACAACACCAGCTTTGGCAAACTGAAAAGCGTCCACCTAGAGACCATGGTTTCGGGCTAATGGCCCACGTCATTCTAGGGCGGACTTTATTCCATGAGATCCACACGGGATCTGCCAAAGAGGTGTTTAGCTGGCAAAGTGGCTGGGCCATATCTATGGCTAAAGTATAGATAGGAATTTTGCCTGGAGGGGCGACCCTTGTCTCTTTAGAAAATATAAATGTAGTATATATTTATTATGATTTTAATATAATTGAACTTTATTATATTCACATATCTTCTAATTAGTTAAGTTAGATTCAAAAATTTATAAGATCATACCCTCCTATTAAAATGTACACTGCTCCTATTTGCTAGCACCCTCAATATTTTGTATGATATGCTAGATCATTATATTAATATAATCTGCCCTAATCTTTATTTGTATTCAAACTCAAAATTATGACGTCAAAATAAAAGCAGCAAAAGAGTTGGTATGGAGACAGCTACGAAGCAAAGTCAAAGGACGTGGCCGAGGCGGTATTCCGGGGTCAAGACAGCAGGGTCAGCCCAGAGTGTGATATAATGTGTCCATCTACGCAGGCCGCTTCTGGCTCTCTCTCCTTGTTTCGGTGTTAGGCATCCAGTTTTGTCTTATGGCTCTACTTATTTCCCGTGGGCTGTCTCCGACCCGCTCGGTGCTAACATATAGCCCAGCCTATTGATGTCCACGTGCGGGAAGAACCTCACCACACTTTCGCCTTAAGACTGTTTGTTTAGTCACATATATCTATATATATTTTAAAAAAGGACATTTCCTGATCGTGTAACTAAAAGTTACTGATGGCTTGCGCCATCTATCGGAATAAATATTAACTATTTATTGTATCGGAATAAATATCAACTAATCGTTGTTATCCGATAAATGGCATAAGCCATCAGTAACTCATATACCATGCTTCATATATAAATATATTAAGTATCTCCTGATCGTGCAACTAAAATTTGCTTATGTCTTGTACAATTTGTCGTAATAAATATGAACTAATAGCTGATTTTTAATAATTCCAGAATTTGCTAAATATCTATTCTTGATAATAAAGAAAAGCTAACCCCGTATGCATTTCGGGCTGTCAGACCTTCATCGGCCTGGTTATTTTTGTCCAATATTTTCTTAAATCAAGATCAAGGATTGCATCACGAATTTAACATTTTTTAATTCTTCAATGGTTCCCCTTTCTTCCATCATATCTAATAACGCCAGCAAATATAATTAAACTGGTTCTGATACTTTATCAGTTAAACTTTAAAAAATATTTAAACACACATTCAACGACATAAACAAAATACACTAATAAAAATCTAATAAATTAGCTTCAATATTTATAAGATCTGGATAAACTTTCTAATCACTATTTTGAATAAATACTTTTTCTAACACTAAATATGCAAACACTTTTAAAATATTAATTAAAAACTAATATCCCAAAAGTAGATTTATTCTTTATTAAACCAACAGATTATAATGATTTGGAATAAAGAGTTAATATTTCGGTATCTTTTTGTAATAAAATATTATTCTAATACCAACCTCTACAAGTCATTCGGAATCCCATTAAAGATGTTGATTATATTTATGATAGAAAAATAAATTTTTAAAAAATGAAAGGTTTTTGTTTGACTCGTCAAATTTCTAATTACCAGAAAGTTAGCTGGTGTAATATCACGTTACACGCTAAACTTTCATAGCAGCTTAATTAAAACACTTCAAGGAGAAAAAACAAAGCATGCATGGTTGAAGAGCTTAAGGTGATCCGGTTTCTGATTTCGATATTAAGAAATTTCCAATTTAATTTTAATTAATTATAAGAGAATTTTCTTATACGAATTTTAAGAAAATGTACTTATTTTTCTGAAAATACAGTCGAACCTCCTTTTAGCGGACACCTCTCTACAAAGGACAGTTTTCATTTGCAAAATTACCATTTTTACAATTAAGCTACTCTCCGGTAAGAGAACACCTCTCCCTAAAGGACATTTTGGCCCTGCAATTAGGCGCCCTTTACAGGGAGGTTCTCCTGTATATAACAAAAGTCCTATTCTGAAAATTCTATCAAGATTTTTGATGTTTATTTATTGTAAATTATTGTAAATATATTTATATTTATCTAGATATATGAAAAATATATAACAAATAAATTTCATATAAATATAATTGACACATTTTTTGATGTATATACTAATATATATACATATATATATATATATATATATATGAGAAAACAATAGAAAAAAATAAAATATAAGTGGGCCAGGTGTTGATATTAAAAATAAAGAAGGCATCTCCTGACCACGAGCACATGTGCTTTTTAGATGGCAGAGCGCCATCTAGTGGAGCAAGAATAAACTAAACATTTATTTAGCTTGCTCCGTGATATTTGGCCAACCCAATTTCTTGATAAATCAAGCAAAGCCATCCACGAACGCGTCTCGCGCTGTTGGCCCTCGTCAGCGTGGAGTAGGCTGTAACTACTGCATCCAAAAATATTTTTTGGACCCAATGGCTTCTTGAGAAATCAATACATGGGTATTTAAGGCCAATTTGCGTAAAGACGCTTAACACATGAGAAAACAATAGAAAAAAATAAAAGATAAGTGGGTCAGGTGTTGATATTAAAAATAAAGAAGGCATCTCCTGGCAGAGCGCCATCTAAAAGCACATGTGCTCGTGGTCAGGAGATGCCTTCTTTATTTTTAATATATATTTAAAAACAATCGAATATATATTTAAAATTTAATTTTCATTAAGAAAACTATTTTTATTCGATGATTGATTTTATGTTTGTTAATTATGAATTATTTCGAAATATATTTGTTTATAATTCTGAAAAAACAAAGAGGTAGAGCAATTTCCAAAAGCTCTCAAATTTGAATATATGAGGCGTAACCTCCAGAAAATAGATATGGGATTTGTAAAAAAGATATTGGGTGTATCAATGGACTGAATTATCAAGATGGGTAGGCGGAGCATCCACGAAATATTCGTCGTCTTTTGGTAACTTCATCGTCCTCCGCATGTTGTTGTCCTCAGTCATCCTATCGACTTTCTATCACATTGTTGCAAATGATCCTGTCGACTTAAACGGGTCTACTGTTGTAACCCAGAGTAACCCAACTTGTGAATAAACTGGCAGTCGCTGGTGAGGCGAGTGTTGATGTTATTCACACACGTGGACAACAAGAAGCAGAGTCAAGGCTTGATGTTAGCACCGAGCGAAAACGTAGTCAGCTCAAGAGATAGAGGTGGAGCCCATGAAACAAACTTGGATGCCTAACACCGAGACAAAGAGAGAGAGCCAGAAGCGGCCTGCATAGATGGACTCACTGTATCACACCCCTGAGTTGACACTGTTCTCTTGACCCCGGGGCGCGATCGCCTATAAAAAGCCCCAGAAGGGGGCCCTATCTTGGGCGTCGGCTTTGTCCTTTCACTCTGCCTCGTAGCTGTCTTCAGACCTACTATTTTGCTGTTTTATTATGACGTCATCATTTTGAGTTTGAATACAAATAAGTATGATACAGGTTTTATTAATAAAGATATAGCATATCATACAGAAAAATGAGGGGTGTTATCAAATAAGAGCAGTGTACATTTTAATAGGAGGGTATGATCTTATAAATTATTGGATCTAACTAATTAGAATATATGTGAACTATACTAACATAGTGTTATTATATTACAGTTTAAAATATACTGAATACATATAAGTATTTTTTAAAACATCAATTTGTGAAGTCATTCAAGAAATATAAAAACAATATATGTAATTTACTATGTCTTCAAAGGTACTCGGGAAATATAGAAAAGACTTTACTATAAAGTACTATCTATCAAGAAGGGGAATACTTTTCTGAAACAAAGAGCAGCTGAGTGCGGAGCGGAAGAGCAGAGACCAGGAAAAGAAATCTCAATTCCAATATGATGAGAGCCTTTCATATTCTCTTGATGCTGAAGTCAGTTTTTAAAGTCTTAAGAATGTACAATTAGGTCAAAGGCATATAGATGCAGGAGGGCGAGGATTAAGGTAACATTTTATAACCAGAATATGGAAATAGTTTAAAATTGGCTAGAGAATCAACTATAGATAGAAGAACAGTAATCATAGCCTGATACAACTAAAATTTAAAATAAAATATGGATAATATCGATTTCAATATTCTGCGTTTTATATCGTTTATAAAGAATTGTCATGAAAGGAAGAAACAGCAAATATGCGTTTTTGTCAGTGAATAACAGGTTGATGCCCTAAAATAAAATTTTTATTCTATTTATTGTTTGAAAATATCGGATTTTTCAAATTAATTAGGAAACTTTTCGAAATATTATATATGTAAAAAGATAAACAACTGATGTTAATAAAAAAGAAACATTAATTTAAAAAGAAAGGCGACTTATGTTAGAGGCGCAAGCTTTCTAAGGAAATCCACACATTTGGGACCTTAGTAGAAAGAAAGTTTATAAACCCCGATCAAGTGGATTGATTCTTAAGTCTTAAGTTATTCTTTTCCAGCTTTATTTTGAAACTTATATAAAATACTAGCGGATGTACCCCGGCTTCGCCCGGTTTTTACCCGAGTAAAGGTTTGTCTAACGAACATTTGTTAAATAAATTCTCTATAAAATTATTTTGAAAAATAATATATATATTTTGATAATTTGAAACTCGTAAATTTGAATCTCTCGATAAAGTGAACATTTTTTACCGGTCCTTTGAAAAATACTCGATAAGTTGAATATAATCAATATTAATTGGTTCCCTCGGTAATTGGAAGTTAAAGGAATATTATCTTGTTTTGGAATTGTATCATTATCCTTGTCTCAAATAAATTGCCGTGTCATCCTTAATTTTGTCTTTTCTAATTTTCTACATTACAAAATCATCATTTTAACTATTCCCCCAATATATATATTGTAGATAAATGATAAAACTAACTCTGACTTGTGCGCAATTAATAGGTAGAAAATCTTACTTTTGATAAATAATCTTTAAGATAATAAACTTAGTGAAATAAAGCTTATAGATAATGAAGCTTATAGATAAAAAAAAACTTGTTATCCCCCGCTTGAGGGCGCTGCTTGCGAGTTAAATCTACAAATCTGCAAATAACTCTAAGGATATTCAAGATATTCAAGAAATTATTTTTCAAAAACCTTCCCGGGGATATATCTAATAATATCCCAAATTTTCACGGCGATTGGATGTATGGTTTTTAAATCTATAGAGTACAAACATACAGACAGACAGATATTCAATTTTATATATATAGATTTTATAAGAGAAATTATCATTATATATACATCACTCTACATATTTAGTTAATCAATATAATAAATCTTTTTTGGATTGCAATTTAACCTTTTAAGAAAATAAATTGATTGAACACTCGTCCTTTTATCATAAAATAAAAATAAAAAAAAAACTTTTTACGAAATAGTAATATTAAAATAATTGAATTGAATAATTTTAATATATTTTCAGAGTTTCTTCATTTAGATATCGGTAGACAAGCTTTCGCGCGGTCGCGCTTCATCAGGCCACTGGCTCCGCAAAGGCGTGCAACACCTTATATATGGCCAGTGGCCTTATGAAGCGCGACCTCGCGAAAACTTGCCTCCCGATATCTTAATAAAGAAACTCTGAAAATATTTAAAAATTATTTTTAATTATAATATTATTTTCAAGTACAATATTAAAAATATATAAAGTATATTTAAAAATAAATAAAAATAAAATAGGGATTGAATATATTAATCTTACCTCGTATCTAAAATATGTCATAGAGTTCTTTTCAAACCGATATAGTCATTACCCACGATAATTGCATTTACAAACGAATTGATGCTCTATTAGACGATGTTGGTGAAAGTGGATCAAAAACTGAGGAATGTAACGTCAGGACGTTAACGGTCGAACAAGATTCACCATAGACGCTACCTATTTGTAAAGGAGAAAACTTACATAATATTTCGGCTCCTTATTTCAGATCGATACGATATATCTTTAGGGTGTGTATATAGAAGAAATATAATGTTCAAATATATTTCTCATATTCAAACCTGCTAAGTTAGGACCGCAGCGGTCTACCAAGGGAAACAACAGAACGGGAGGACAGAACGATCATCAGAACACCTGTCATGTCACCGGATTCGACGTTATCTACCATCCAACGTGTGACCGGCACACAACTGTCCAAAATGACCATCAACAGCTGACTGAGATAGCGG
>CP092863.1:165685402-166002380 GCA_030710605.1 Cordylochernes scorpioides | reverse complement strand
GATCGCTCTACCTACATAATAACGTATTGTTCTCTATCTTATTTTACCTTCACGTACTTTATACATTCTATCTTGATTCTGGTAGCTATGCCCTAACCATGCATGCTCATTCGTAGAAATGCGCTTTGAAATCAAACATACTAATTGTAATAGAAATAATGTGTCAATTAAAAATGTTTCTGGAGATAAGTTTTTTTTATTTTGTCTCAAGAATTTTCAAGCCTTCGGGAATCCCTGATCTTCTACAGGATAACATATATAAAAGAATAAAACGCCACCTTATGTGTTTTTCTTCTATATATGTTCTCCTGTAGAAGGGCAAATATGCCCGAAATTTCCATAAACCTTTTTTTTATTATCTAATTAATGACCAGGGAATTGATGATAAATTATATGTCTTTTAAATCATTTTAATCTTGTTATATCAGGTATACTTTCATTTTTTTCAGAGAGATCCAATGGAATCCTCATAATCTGCCAAAGAGGTGTTTAGCTGGACAAGTAGCTAGGCCAAGTAAGAGAGAGGAGAGACGACCTTTAGTTTTACAGATCAATATCTTCCCGTCAAAATGTTCATATATATATATACTTTTAAAAATAGACAATTCTTCTGATAAAAGGTCATTTATTGAATTGAATGAAAATATGTATTGTCAATTTATTTGTTTATACCAAATGAATACGCTATTATTCTTTGACAGAGATTGGTGTTTAGTCAGCCGAATATTTGGAATATTAATCTTATTATTTGATAAAATATATTCATTTTTATTATCTATATTTTTTAGAAGAAATAGTCTAATACTCCATAAGTTGTAAACCATCTTTAATAATGCGTGTTCTGGATTTAACGGAAAGGTATGTGTGTGATGAATACGAGGTGTGTTCAAAAGGTATCGCGACTTTTGTGTTTTTTCAAAAATTATTTATTTATTCATGAATACCTATTTTGTCCCCTTCAAAGTAATCCCCATGAGATATTATACACTTGTGCCAACGGTTTTTCCAATCTTCGAAGCACTTCAAAAAATCATTTTTTAAAATATTTTTCAGCTCCTCCTTCGATGCCGTCTTTATCTCGTCAAGCGTAGCGTAACGTCGTCCTTTCATGGGCCTCTTCAGTTTAGGGAACAAGAAAAAGTCAAGGGGGCCAGATCTGGGGAATACGGTGGCTGCGGAATCATTAGTGTGTTGTTTTTGGCCAAAAGGTCGCGCACAAGCAACGATGTGTGAGCAGGGGCGTTATCGTGCTGCAAAAGCCAATTTTTGTTCTTCCACAAAACCGGGCGTTTCTGGCGGATTGCTTCGCGCAAAATGCGCATAACCTTCAGTTAATATTCCCTATTGACCGTTCTACCCTGTGGCAAAATCACATGATGCACCACGCCCCTGCAATCGAAGAAAACTGTCAGCAAAACTTTCACATTCGACATTAAGGTTGCTTCTCCGTATGCCACAGTCAACATTCGGAATGCATCCGCGTACTTAATTTCGTTTTTCACACAAAATTTGATACAGGTTCTTTGATCCATTTTTTTAATAGGTAAAAATCGAAGACGATCCAAAACACCTGCAAGCAAAGCAGCTGTCAACAATTAAGTGAACATTCAAAATGGCCGAGCTTGTCGGCATAAGTGAGAGCCATGAGTACCAACATAAAGCCACAAAATATATACGTCTAATTATTGATCATAATTAACAAGAAAAGTTTTTTAATAGAAATGGGATGACAGGATCAATAATTAATCGCCTTGAGAAAATTTAAGAAAGAAAGAGGCTTGATAATGATAATATGATAAAGTAGATTAGATGGAGCAAATTTCAAGAAGAATTGAATTGATAAGGAAATTTCTAGAGTTAAAATGAACCTAAAGAACTCTGTGAGAGTAGAAAAGTTATGCTGAATGAATGTTATGGATATGCTATGGTATAAAATAGGTACTATTTTATTAACACCTGTTAATGGCTAACGAAACCATGGAGATAAATAAGAAGAATATATCGAGAGAAACTTGGCGTTACTGGATAACAAACTACTTAAAAGCAGAAAAAGACTAAGTACATAATCATGTTATATATGCGTATTTACGCAAGTTTGGGCTTAAATACCCATTTATTGGTTTTTCAAGAAGCTACTGGGACCAAAATATATTTTCGGTCGCAGTGGTACAGCCTAGTCCACGCTGACGAGCGCCAAAAAGCGCGAAACGCGTTCGTGGATGGCTTTTCTTGATTTATCAAGAAATTGGGTTGGCCAAATATCAGGGAACAGGCTAAATCAATGTTTAATTGATTTCTGTTCCACCAGATGGCGCTCTGCCTTCTGTAAAGCATATGTGCTCATGGTCAGGATATGCCATTTTTATTTTAGATAATCATGTTAATGAACTAATATCAATTAATTGTCATAATTACATTGAGAAGTAATTTGTAGAAGAAAGTGAATATAACAACCTTTAAAAATTTATAGTTTAGAAAATAACTAAGTATCTTTCCTAATATAAATCGAATATATTTTTTAACCATCACTTTTGAAGCTTTGTTGTATATTTCAAATTCTCCAATGCATCTCTACCATTATTTTCATCTAAAGGTTGAGAAATAGAAACACTCAAAAGAGCTCACAATAAATTCATAAAAAAAAATGTAGTAAGGTATTTAACTAATTGTATGGTTACGTAGTTTATACCGAAATTTTAAAAATTTCAAAAATCGATTATAATTCAGACTTACAATTAAAATCTTATTCACAATATGAAATTGGACTGAATAAATTCATTTATTAGACGTCAATATTTAATGATTGAAATATTTGCTTAGACTAGCAATATATTCATTTATAATATGATGCACTAGCGCGCCATCTGTTATCAAAATTCGAAACTTATTTAAAGGCGTAAGATTCTTTTTCAAATTAAACAATTTCTACTGCCCTTACAGGAATGGAAAAATTAATGGGAAGGCCTGGCTCATCAGTGGTGAACCCTCCCAGCGGTTTCGCCAGTTTAATCTACCATACCGCTGTTATATTGCATTTTTGGAACTTCCTTTTATAGTGATACTGTTGCTATACTCTTTGAATAAGTATTTTAGAAGAACTATGGACATAAGCTTTGAGGACAGTAGAATTACATACCTTTATAAATATATAATATGCTTCGAGCAATCGCTCTTCCGCAAATATCAAATTGTGTCTTTTATTAGAACATTTATAATATGATGCACTAGCGCGCCATCTGTTTACAAAATTCGAAATTATTTTAAAATCGTAATATTCTTTTTCAAATTAAACAATTTCTACTGCCCTTGCTGCATTGGAAAAATCATTTATATCAGTGAAGTCTTACAATATTAAAATACCTGGTACCTCTCGTTTATAGAATATCTATAGATGTGTACTCTTTTAACAGAGTAGAGTTTACAAAAGGGGCTTTAACACTTCGATAACAAATACTAGAAAATGTAGTACACGTAAACCGAAACATCCATTAACAGTTTCATTTCTCTAACGAAATGGTTTTATGCAAATATTTATTCTAAAAATAAAATATATATACATAAAGCAATATATATAAACACTTATATGATCCTTACTGATAATATTTTTAAGTTACATGAATCATGAAATGTTTGTATCACTTGGCTTCATACGTTTTGGCCATTTAACGAGATATATAAGTATAACTGGACGATTACAATTATATATTTACTAGCGGATGTACCCGGCTTCGCCCGGGTTTCACCCTAGTAAAGGTGTGTCTAACGAACATTTGTTAAAACGATTCTCTATCTATATTAATAAAATGCAAATTTCATAAGTGTTGTTCACTAAAAACTTTCGTTACAATGCATCAATTTCAACAAAATTTTCAACATTTATGTAAAACGAGATGGAGCAGGGTTTGCTTAACATCAAAATATATTTCCTAACATTAACATGCGTAACTTCGGTGTTATCGATTAAATACAAAAAAAAATCAACAGAGTTAATTTTATTTATATATAAATACAAAAAAAAATTCAACAGAGTTAATTTTTTTACATACTAGCTAATAATCTCAATCTAAAAATATTATATAAATATATGACTTAACGAATATAATTATCATTATTATCATAATATTCTGTGTGTTCCAGAATATTATTATCAATAATATTCGTTAGGCAAACTTTCACTCGGATAAAACCCGGGCGAAGCCGGGTACACATCCGCTAGTAAACTTATAAAAAAAGATATATTTTGATAATTTGAAACTCGTAAATTTGAATATCTCGATAAATTTCCCGGTTCCTTGAAAAATACTCGATAAGTTGAATTAAATCAATATTAATTGGTTCCCTCGGTATTTGGAAGTTAAAGGAATAGTATTTTGCCTTGTAATTGTATCATTATAATAATATAAATGAGTTTTAAAAATAAAAAATGCATCGGCCGGGAATCGAACCCGGGCCGCCCGCGTGGCAGGCGAGCATTCTACCACTGAACCACCGATGCTTATAAGAAATGGCCATATTTGGGTGTTTATTTTATTCACAAAAGCAAACGATGACAAACTTGGTTGTTGGTGATTTTGATACTTGTATATTTTAATAACGTATTTTCCTTAGCTCTTTCTGTCTCTTTCTATTTATTTCTCCTCAATCAAACTACTCGTCTTTACAGAGTTTAATTTTTATTGTTAGTGTTTTGATGATTTCGTAAGCTCTCTCTCTCTTTTCTTATGAGACAATAATTTTCCATATGCTCTAATCTCAACTTTCTCTTACTGGTTTTCTTCTTTACTTAGAATCTATCCCATACTTACATTCGCCTTTCACATCGCAGATCTCCATCCTCTATTTGTTATACCCAATCTAAATATAATTCTAAATGCAAAGTTCAAACACCTCTCAAGGGAATTCGACTTGAACAAATGCCATCACACGTACAAAAGGTTTGCTGCATATTTAAAAATCACAAGGCAATATGTCCGATAACTTATGGCGCTATGGATTAACTCCAAAGGTTTGCTGCATATTTAAAAATCACAAGGCAATATGTCCGATAACTCATGGCGAAGCAGCTTGAATGTTAAATGGAGATCATAAAGTTGATTGAATATTTAGCGCTAAAAATTATTAAAGTATTACTTTTATAGAGAGAGAGAGATCAACAAAACATATTCGAGTCATTTTAACGATTAATTTAACTCTTTATCTAACCAGTTATAATGTATTTATATTTGAATATAAGGAAATAGCGCGTCATCTATATATAAGAAATAAAACTAATTAGCACATATACATTTTTGTATAACCAAACAATTTCCTACTCTCTCAGGAAGGAAAATATGGGTAGGGCCTATTGATCAATGTTAGCGGTTTCTGCAGTTTAATATTCCAAACCGCTTTAATATTGCATTGTGGTGTTTCCTATACATTAGGAACTTTAGATTATTTCGAAGTGAAATGTTATAGGAAAAATTGACCATAATTATTTATCTTATATCAAATTAACTTCGATATAACTTATTTCTGGATAGTTTGAAAGAAGGGAAATGATCGATGAATGCAATTGTCTATGTATTTGTATATATATATATGTTCTACTCATGTGTATAATCAGATATATCTAATACTATATTAGGGTGATCTAGTAGATTAAACTGGAAAACCTATTAGGATGGATCAATAGTGATGAGCCAGGCAATCCCAATATTGTTTGATTGCAGTAAATAGAGTAATAATTTGTTTTATTCGTGAAAAAAAAAAGGAAATTCTTTCACGCTAGATTTTTAGATCTTATTTAATTTAAATATATTCTTATGTGTGTGTATGATAATAAAAATATTGTAAAATTTAAATAATTAATCAAACTATCGTTTGAAATATATAAAATAAATATTTCAGAATTCTTATAGAAAATAATTTCTATATTTTATATTTTAAAATATCATATGATAACAATTATCAGTCTATGTGGGTGCTAATTCGTAATCCAAATTTCAATAATATCCAAAATTGAATATATCTATAAAACCATTAAAAAAGTTCAAACAAGAAGAATTTAAGACCCCGGTTAAAACTAAACAATCACTAAAGTAATCACTTTCCTAGAAATTATTCCCAGTGGAGCTATAGCAAAATTGAGGCGGGAAATGGGATACTATTCCAACTATTTAGGATTCAGTTCCCCTTCCAAATTTAATGACGCTAAGTCCCTTCCAAGTGAATTTTTCCAATGCATTGTTTCTTTTGTTCCACAGAACACATATTGGAAATCCTCTCATGTTTATCTAAGCAGCTATTACTCTAAAAATAAATCTTCTATTTTGTTTTCACATCTCTACGATAGTTGGTATAATATCTTTATGTGTTTTTACAAATAATATTTTTATATAATATATTAATGTTTCGTTATTTCGACAAATATAACACATATTATTATGAAATATAATTTCTTTGTTGAAATATAATCATTATATTATAGTAGATATTGGATATTGTGCAAAATGAAATGTATTCTGTTAAAAATTATTGTGTAAAATATTTTATTATAATTCTCTCTTAGCCTGAATATATTGGAACGCTTCTACTCACAACTCTATCCCGTTTATTATTTAATCGTTATATTTCAGTCAAGAGATCCTATAAATATATATATATATATATATATATATATATATATATATATTAATAGTAATTTTTTATATTTGGAAAAAAACGAGGAAAAGTAAAATATAAAGAACTACAGATTTTGAATTAATTTTGAGTCAGAACAGCAAGCTAATTCTGTATCAAATAGTATAGTTATGAGAATTTAAATATTTATATATTTTTAAATTTAATTTAAACATTTATTTATTTATTTATCAAATCAGACGCGATATCCCTACAAGGGATGCTTGCGTCAATAACAACACTAAATTCAGATACTATATTACAAAAAAAAAATAAAAATTTTGAAAATTTTAAAAATTAAAAATTTTAAATAATTACAAGACTTGAAAAGATAAGAAAGAGGACACCAAAATCATTCTTGACTCTACATCACAACCAACAAAACAAACACATCAAAAATATACAAATAGGTAGTAATTAAGGTTTTTTTAACCAAGAGAGAAAATCATAGATATATTTACAGAATTTTCTAAATTTAAAATACGAGTCCCTACTATTTACAAACATAAAAAGATCCTTGCATTCGATGTTTTCCCGGTTTCTGTAGCTCTGGAAGATTGGGCACTCAAGAAGCAGATGACTGGAATCCTGCTTTCTCTTTCCACATAAACATCCCGGATCGTCTATGGCTCCTATTCGAAACAGAAAATCTCCGAAATTTCCATGTCCAGTAACGAATTGCACATTGTAAAAGTCAGGGCGGAAATATTTTGGAATGCCCAAAGGGAAAAAGAGACGAAAGTGATCACTTGTATTAGAAAACATATCTTCCATTCTTGTTCTTAAAAATCCATTTATTATTGAAGGAGAATGTGGACTGAACGTTCGTTGGTCTTCCTCGCTTAGTTGGTCCAATTCATATTTAATCAATCTTGATTCGATAAAATCAGTCAGGAATGGGATCTCTGCCAGACAGTGGACACAATTTGAGGAAGATGTTTTAAACGATCTAGTAGCCCAAAGAACAATTTGGTATTCCATCGAATTTAATTTCTGTTTACAGCGGTTATTTATTTGGTAAAACCAAATTTCAGCTCCATATGTTAGAATAGGTCTAATTAGCGTCTTATATAAAATTAACCTTTTATTAGAGTTTATACCCCATATTTTGCCGCTGAGGGAAAAAAGCAGATTTTTCATGCGATGCGCTTTATGCAAAATCTCATTGATGTGCGGGGTGAAATTTATTTTTGTTTTGAACCTATGATTAGATAATTTCGTTCCCAAAATTTTGATTTCATTTGAAGGCTTTATGACGGTTTTTTGAAATTCCAACTGGAACCTATGGAAATTGTGAAATTGAATCAAGTTTGTTTTTTCTGGATTTATTTTTAACTTGTTTGAGCGACACCTTTTTTTTTTTTTTTTTTTTTTAGTGGAAATTATTTTTTTATTTTTATTTATTATATTTATTTTTATTCCCTTTTATTTTTTTTTGTAATAATTTGTTGTATCTGAAGCTTAGCTATTACCCTATCTCCATTCCAACCTAAATTCACTTTCTAGTTGGTCGAAGAGGCATGGTTTAGCAGTAATGAAGAAAGGGCTGAAACTGCTGCTCAGGTCTTCATCTGAAGAGGCCCGCCTGAGTACCATCCTCTTTCCATCTGCTCTAACCTTTATGGTTTTCATCTGGTCTAACCTTTAAGGTTTCATCCTTCCTAACATGCACACTAATTTAATATACTATCTTATATCGTGTTCTCCACATTTACACTAGATTGTTTTTAAAATAAGCTTATAAAAAAAATTCACAAATATCTATATTCTTTCATCAAGAGAGAAAATAGAGCTCTCTCTAATTAGCTTTATTTTATATTTAGAAAATTATTATCATGGTTCTGTTTTTGCTCTTCTCTTTAAAACTTTCTCTTGGCTTATTCCTTTTTTCACCCAGCCTATGACGCGTAACTGCCGATGCTTTGCTGGTGTTACTTCTTTTCCCTTTTTTATTATAATATATTCTGACTAATTATTTATTGCAAAAAAATATATATATATCACATGTTTAAATTAAATAAAAAAAAATTAAATCTTAAAATTCTCTATACTATATATATATATACGTTGTTGTACCTTGAAAAAGGTTTGCATTCAGCTGTTGCAGAAATCCTTCATAAATGTAGAAAATGCATTGTATTTAGGAATATACCATTGGGATGGTAGCATTTGCGCAAATACATTTTATCCATTTTTATATTATTTAATACACTCTCAAGCTTTATATCTATTAGAATATATTTAGAATCGTTGTTATAATATTTATTACATAGGCCTATCATAAAATGTATGTTATCACTTTTCAATAATTTGATATAATTCAAATTATTAATATAAATAATGTATTTGTATTAAATTAATTTTTAATCCACATAAAAATCGCCTTGAACATATATTTCAAAAATATATTTCAATATTCGAAGTAAATTTACCAATTTAAATCAAAAGAACCTTTTAAAAATGCAAACAAAAAAGTAACACATGTTCAACTAAAATTTAAATACGACATTGAAAAACGTTTATTCATTCAAAAATAATTGCTAGGTATGTCATAAATATTGAGACCAATTAAATATGACACATTATTCGTCATAATGATTAAATTTACATAAATTAAACTCGAATCAATCATTAAATCCCATTCAAAAAAAGGTAAAAAACAGTTGACAATACCACACAGAGACATCGCTATGGTTATCAGAATTTCGATATCCACAAAAGAGATAAAAAAAAGAAAAGTGGGATAGCAATCCATTAAGTTAATCTTCAGGATATACCCTAATAAAATGAATAGGAGAGAAGCGCGAAAAAGAGAGTGAAGAAAAAAGAGCATGGCTTATTCTTTACGATAAGGGTAGTTAGAAGATAAGATGTAGAGAGGAGATAGGGACCCAGCTTCCTAATGATTATGACCCTGGCTTCGAAACCGCCCGGGCGAGTCTTTATTGCCAACATTATTGGTGCAGGAGCTGATCTCAAGGGAGATACTATGCTAATGGCGGCCATGGGTAAAAAGGTATACGAAGAAGCGGCCACTGGTGGAGAATCAATCTACTATCCTTCTCCATATGCGACTTCGAGAGTGTCATCCATGTACGCTGGAGACACGTCCTGCCGTCGGAGCATGCGGTGTCCTCAAGATGTATCAGAACAAACCTACGACGTTCCTTTCGCCCATAAACAGGTAACTCTTCCAGATACCCTCCTCAAACAATAAACATATACTCATAACATTGTTATTATATCTACAAAATACATATATAAAATTATAGAACGATATTCGAAAAGTATCCCGCATGTGTTTCTTTTGAACGAAAAATCGAAATTTATTTTAGAGAGAAATAACAATTATTTCTAACCTTTAGGATGAAGTATGAAAAGATGAATTGTGAAGAGTAATGATAAACGGAATCCCTGGACTCTTTATTTTTTCGTTTATCATTTCACAATTCATCCTTTCATACTTCATCCTTGAGGTTAGAAATAATCGTTATTTCTCTTTAAAATAAATTTCGATTTTTCGTTCAAAAGAAACATATTCTGGAAAATTTCCAATGTTGTTCTACCATCATAAACCGCATTATGTTGTATTACATATAAAATGATCCCATATTATATCGTTAGTACGTTGTACATGCTATAAGGCATTTGAGAATAATTGAGCATAAATATGCATTTATATATGAAACAATAGCGAGCCATCTGTCATAAGAAATTTAACCTATTTTTGAAGCGTATATTTATTTTTCAAATAAAAAAACTGTATGAAAAGTGAAAGTTATAAAAGCTTATGATTTTGCTTTGTTTTAGAAATGAATCGATGTTGGTTCCATATGCTTGAATTGAATATTACACCTTAGTTCTATATTTGATATATTGATGCAAATAATATTATAATTGAGTTAAATAAATTTAAAATATTTGCAGAGTTTCTTTATTAAGGTATCGGGAGGCAAGCTTTCGCGCGGTCGCGCTTCATCAGGCCCAGCATATTCAACTATTATATACTACTAGACGAATGACCCGGGCAACGCCCGGGTTTTACCCGATTAAATGTTTTTATTCAAATACTATTCGTTACAATTATAAATTGGCACCGTGGACGTTACTTTTGTGAAATGTCCCGCTCCAAACTTTACAGTCAGATTAGTTACGATATACACATGTGTAAATCTTCAAATCGAGCGAGCGTCTATAAATATTTCGATTTAGATCAAGTATTCTAATTATTAAGCGAAAAATATTATTAATAAAATTTGAGAAGATATCGATTTTAAACGTATTTATAACCTTGATAGAGGGCGCTGTTCGTGAGCTAAGCAGAATATAAATAAATAAATACCAAATACCAAATATTTCGAATTAGAGCAGTTATTTTAAACGGCGAATTAGATCAGTTATATCTAAAAATGAAAATATATATAAATAAATAAAACATACCAAATATTTCAAGAGCAGTTATTTTAAACGACGAATTAGATCAGTTATATCTAAAAATGAAAATATATAAATAAATAAAACCTAACAAATATTTCAAATTAGAGCAGTTATTATATAAATATTTATATTATATGTGTTATATTTTTTTACCTATGTATGGAAATTTTGGTTTGAATTAGTGAACTACTGCGAAATTGTATACCGGACATACAAACCAACCAACAAACAAACAAACATACAAACATTTATTTTTATATATATAGAAGATATAATATAAATGAGTTTTAAAAATTGTTAAAAAAAAATGCATCGGCCGGGAATCGAACCCGGGCCGCCCGCGTGGCAGGCGAGCATTCTACCACTGAGCCACTGATGCGTATACAAAATGGCCTTATTTGGGTATTCATTCCATTCCGGATTACTCCGCGTAAAAAAATAGTTCTTCAAATTAAAAAAAGAAATAGCCAAAAATGATAAGCAAAATGTAGCCAAAAATTTTCCTCAGGTTTATAAAAAGCGACATTCAAAATTTGGAACCAATTGGTTCAGTATTTTGAGTTTATCGCGAAACAGACAGACAGACAGACAGACAGGAATTGACTTTTATATATATAGAGATTGTATATTTTGCACACCTTTGCGGAGCCAGTGGCCTGATGAAGCGCGACCGCGCGAAAGCTTGTCTCCCGATACCTTAATAAAGAAACTCTTCCAATATTTTAAATTTATTTAGTTCTATATATTTTATTTCTTTAAAAGGTACACAACAAAACAAACAAGAAACAACAATAGCAAATGATTTGATAACTAACTAAGAAAAAAAAAGCATAAATGATGATGATAAAAAAATTGAATATGTCTGACAGAAAATGGCTTCTATGAATTAAAAATATGAATAATTACAAATTTAGCATATAAAATTCAAACAAAAACTTTATATTGCCCTTAAAGCAATGAAAGAATAATGGAAGGGCCTGACTCTTCAGTGGTAAACACTCCCATCGGTTTCGCTAGTATATTCTACCATGGCGAATTGAACTGTGATTCTGCTGGGAGGGTCATCATTGATGATTATTTTAAAATTGCAGTAAGGGCAGTAGATAATTGTTTTAATTCTAAGGAAACATACGCGTCAGAAATAGTTGAAATATCTTATTTAAAAAATGTATTTTTATTCAATAAAATCTAATTATTACTTCACGCTGATAAGATTCATCAATAAAGAATATTATAAAAGATAATATAGACGCATCATATCTCTCTCTATAATATAAACATATTCTAAGCACACAATATATTTCATATAGAAAACCCTGATATGAATTTGTTTTTTTGAGAAGTATGCTAATAGAGCGACACCAAAATGTTTTTTAAAGAAAAATATTTGAGATAAATTTCATTAAATTGAACTTACCATCTTATATTTATTATATAATTTAGTTTTGATGTCTCAACCATAAAGAAACTCTGCATGTTGATTGGTTAAAGAACTTCGTCTGATTAAAGTCACGTGGACAATAAAGAGCTAATATGTAGACGAATAAGACGCATATATCAATGTGAAATAAATCGATGAATAGTTTATATTTATTAGGATAGATGGCGCAAGCCATCAGCAGATTTAAGTTTCCCGATAAGGAGATGCCTTTTTTAATTTTAAAGAATATATCAATTTTAGACGTATCTTATAGTAGACAGTTAATAATAAATCCCAAATTAATTATTTATTTTATATATATTAATTAAAAAATAATATATATATAATAAAACCTTTGAATATTTAATGGTCAGTAAATATAATAATGAAAATTTTGCATAGCTATTATTTTATCTTTATTTATCTAAAAATATATCTAATTATTGTTTATAGGCAAATAAAGTTATTGTTGCAAGTTTTTTCAGCATTGGTGTTAACGTCTTCTCTCATCGCCACATCCTGACCTCAACACATCATACAATTATTAGATATTTTAGAAAAAAATCCATTAATATTTACAAAGACAGGACTAACAACCAAGTAGGAATCAGTAGAACTAGGAAGTAAATATTCCCCTGAGTAACAGGAAGTCACTGAAACATCGGAAGTCAAATTAAACTATTGGTTGATGTGTTTTTCTCCAATCAACTTCCAACCAACAATTTCTGTGTTATCTTTGAAAACGTTTCTCTTATCGTATTATTACACGCCTACGCAATATTCACTATATTTTAAACAACCTATAACATTTAACTAACCTTTTTGAGACCCTAAACTGAACTAACCTATCTGAATCAAACCTGAACTAGCCTATTTGAAACAAACCTGAACTAGCCTATTTGAACCTAACCTGAACTAGCCTATCTGAATCTAACCTATCCTGGACTAACCTATTTGACCTAACCTGAACTAGCCTATTTGAACCAAACCTGAACTAACCTATCTGAACTAAACCTGAACTAGCCTATCTGAACCTAACCTATCTGGACTAACCTATATGAACCTAACTTGAACTAACCTATCTGAACCAAACCTGAACTAGCCTATCTGAATCTAACCTGGCCTGAACTAACCTATCTGAAACAAACCTGAAATAGCCTATTTGAACCAAATCTGAACTAACCTATTTGAACCTAACCTGAACTAGCCTATCTGAACCTAACCTAAACTAACTTATTTGAACCTAACCTGAACTAGCCTATTTGAACCTAACCTGAACTAGCCTATCTGAATTAAACCTAACCTTAACTAACCTATCTGAGCCACACCTCAACTAACCTATTTGAACCTAACCTGAACTAGCCTATCTAAATCTCACCTAACCTGGACTAACCTATCTGAACCACACCTGAACTAACCTATTCGAACCAAACCTGAACTAACCTATTTTAACCTAACCTTTTTTTTTTTTTTTTTTGCTTATCCCTAGTACACGTGGTACAGGCCATGATAATCATGGTGGGTAGTTAGCGACTGCTTTTTACTGTAAGCGCACCACATGTCTACACATGTGAAAGCAGTTCGACTTTGCACTTACAAATGTGCCAGAGCCCCGTTTGGTTACTTGCACTCGCTGGTGGGGTTGGACTTTTGCAAGAATCGGGGGGCCATTGGAGCATTTTTTTTTAAACAGAAAAAAGTGTTCAATGCGGGGATCGAACCCGGGTCGTAGTGGTCGTAAACCAAACGGTTTAACCAGCCTTCCACCGACCCCCCTTTAACCTAACCTGAACTAGCTTATCTGAATCTAACCTAACCTGAAATAACCTATTTGAACCAAACTTGAACTAACCTAACCTGAATTAGCCTATCTGAATCTAACTTTACCTGAAATAACCTATTTGAACCAAACTTGAACTAACCTATCTGAACCTAACCTGAACTAACCTAACGAATAAACACATTGGTTTAACGTTACCACCCTATCCACAGAAATGTGAATGTCACCGATAGTTTATATAAATATAACATTTGACCATTTGATTCCAGGTTATCTCCAATTCTCACACCCATTGTTCATCGGTGTCCCACGACTACCAGACACTGGTTACGGAGTGCGTCAAGTTGCCGCCAGAAAACGGCAAGTCCAGTCTACTCATTCCTAAACTTTACATCATCTCTGATGTGTATAACTAGTGTGAAAAGATAAATTCAGCTAACGGCGATTGAATCTTAGAGCCAGTTTCAGAAAATGCAGTCCACAGCATCCAGTGCCACAAAGTCTTCTCTAATATACCCAGCATCTCAATAAAAATGTCGCGTATAAAATTAGAAAAGACGAACTTTAGGATGACACGGCAATTTATTTGAGTCATGTTGAAATTAAAATTTATAAAATACTAGAAAGGTAATAAAGAAACAAAGGTGACCTCTCCCGTCAAAATAGACGTCAAAACCAGACGCCATCTATTGACCGTCGCCGCAAACTTGCAGCCTCGGTTCGGTGACAAAGCCAAAACAACAACAACAACAACAACAAAAAGCCTTTATTGGGGCCACTCGCCCCATACAGGATTCGCCAGTTCACAAGGGATAGGGAGAACACTGTGAGGCCTTTTTCCGGGATATAGTCTTGTGGAATCCAAATATCGCCATCGCTATATACCTATTCTTTGATATTTCATTAATCAGTGCCGGGAATGAAGGACAAAGTTGCCCCGTTTTATCATTTAATTTTCGTCTTTCCTCAGACAGAGCAGCACAGTCAAATAAGTAATGCAGCATCTCCGTTGTTATTCCTGATCCACAGAAAGTGCATTTCAGGTCTTCACGCCTCAATAAAATCAAATGGTGTTCTCTGAAAAAAATTGAAAGGGTTCTAAATTGTGCAATTAATCTGATGATAGGAAAAGGGAGTTCAGTTAAGAAGTATTCTTCGGTGGTAAAGGTTGTATATATGTCTCTATAGTGGGAATATAACTTTGATTGGGTTATTCTTGTTAGGTCGTTTTGTATTGTTTGCTCTATCGCAGTTCTTAATATTCCAGGGATAGCTTTCCTTAGTGAGTCAGGATCATTACAATAAGTAAGCCACGAGGATCCGTTATTATTAAGTAAATTGCTTAATTGTTTTATAAAACCGATGGGCGCACCTGTAGCACAGGATAATTGCCTCATTCTAGTTAAACAAATTCGAGGCAGTCTATTTGTATCCATACCCAGCACCCTCAGCCAATATTTCAAGGTCAATTTCAGAGCTGTTATTATTAATGAGACGCGGCCTGTTTCTGGTCTTATTATGTATCCTGGTGTATATCTAGGCAAATTCAAAAACCTACGAATAAATGTATCTTGTATATGGTCCAATAAATCTTTATACTCTGTTGCCCAAATTGGAGCAGCATACATCAAAACCGCCATCACAATTGAGTCAAACAGTTTCATTGCAGAGTTTAGTGAATTAATTTTTGATTTCGCCAATAATGGGGTTGTAGCATTTATTGCCGCAAGTGCTTTTCCTTTGAAAAAGTTTGCGGCTTGAGTGGTTTTAGTTGTACTGACCAGAGGGTATCCCAAGTAGATATATCTTCTTGTTACCATCAGAGGTTTACCATTCCAGTACCATCTATCTTCTCTTGAGGGTTTACCACCATTGCGAAATACCATAACCTTCGATTTGGACTCGTTCAGTGTCATTTCGTTCACACCAAGATATTCCTTCAATAGATTAATCTTTTTTTGGAGGTTTACCCTCGACTCCCCTATAATAGCAATATCATCTGCATACATCAGCAGGTGAACATCACCAAATTCCGGAAGGTATACACTCGTCAGATCTGAGTTGTCATACATTTTAATCAGGTCCGTCATGAATAATATAAAAAGTAATGGCGATAGTGACAAAGCCAAAACACCAGCTTTGGCAAACTGAGAAGCGTCCACCTAGAGATCATGGTTTCCCCCGGAAAAATTTCTCCCGGAAAAATTTCCATCTATATTTTAGCCTTAGATTGGCCCAGCCATTTTGCCAGCTAAACACCAATTTGGCATATTGTCAAGATTCCATTAGATCCCTTGTGAATCCCATGGAATAAAGTACGCCCTAGACTGACGAGGGCCATCAGCTCGGAACCATGGTCTTTAGGTGGACTCTTCTTAGTTTGCCAAAGCTGGTGTTGTGCCTTTTTCACCGACCCGAGGCCGCTAATTTACGGCGACAGTCAATAGATTGCGTCTGGTTTTGACGTCTATTTTGAAAGGAGAGGCGACCTTTGTCTCTTCATATCATAATATATAGTGTCAATTAATATGATAAACCTAATACAGAATATTAGTTAACTATTGCGTGCTGAAGTTTAAGTCAGAAGTATTCACATATTGGTTCGGATATATAAAAAGAGGATTGAGACGAAATTTACTGGTATATTGTACATAGCAATACCTTCCTAATTTTGTTTATAGACCTTAAATGAAAAGAAAGTTTTAATTTAGAAATTAATTTACATTCTATAAATAAAATAAACACTCAGATATATAAAATAGTATTTTCATTGAATATATACAATATATGCATATATGAATATATTAAAATTCGTGACCATATACAACCTTGTATATGAAAATTAGAAAATATTATAGACGTGTATGATTTTTTAAAATATTAACAAATTTCTGCTTCTCTTATTGCATAGGAAAACTTAATGGAAGGGCCTGGCTCATCAGTGGTAAACCTTCCCAGCGGTTTCGCCAGTTTAATATACCATATCGATATATACCTTGTTTATTTATAATACAATATGCGGCTTATGAATGTAGAAGTGTCCAGGGACACTTTAATTCTCCGTTTATCATTACTCTTCATAATTCATCCTTTCATACTTTATCCCTAAGGTTAGAAATAATCGTTATTTCACTTTAAAATAAATTGCGATTTTTCGTTTAAAAGAAACACATGCGGGATCATTTTCAAATGTCGTTCTACATTACCTTGTATATATTAATTTTAAAAAAAATCTTAACACACCGTTATATCAAATATATATCTTTAAAAAATAGAGAGATGCAGAAAAAAAAAACATATTCCTCTATTAATAATATATATAATAATATATATAAACCTTTTGTAGATATATTTCGGTTTAAATAGCAACAAATATATTTAAAAATCTGATAATTTATATTATGCTGATTGTACATATTTCCAGACATGTCTTTTTTTTGTTCACAGTTCTCTGTTCTCGTTTTTCTATCTTTCTCCTTGTTAATATCATATGAATATTCTTTACGACCTAAAATTCTTGTATATATATGTAAAGACAAATATAATAGCATAAATGTAAATATTCGAAGTTCTAAATAAACTAGATACAATATTTCCAAGTCAATAATTTCAAGGGTATTGATAATTTACAAAAGTCGACTAAATAGGGCTATAGTTTCCTTCACCAATAGGAAACAAATGGAATAATAGACAGACGATGACTTGTTAGCATTCTGGCACGTTAATTTCCTGTGGAAGTTATGAAATATATTCCAATTGTCTTCTGGTGTGAAATTAGAGTGCCAAGGCGTACCACCGGAAGTTCAAAGCAATCGATTTCCTGGTTCCGGAGTGGAGCAACGCTTCAACAATTCCCGGAGGACGACCATTTTGGAAAAAAGGTGACTATATCTTCTGTTTAAATAAAATACGAGATTTACTATTTATTCTTTCTATATAGAAAAATTCTAATTCTTAAAATTAAGGATACTTCGGCCAATAAATATTTTTTATATTTTTTAAATGAAAATTCGAAACTATTATAAATATAAAACACATGGTACCTCCTTGATATGTATAATATATGTCTATGGATTTGTATTCTCTTAAAAGAGTGGATTTTATACATAAGTCTTTGGAACTTAGAAAATGCTAAGAAATGTAGTACACTTAAAGAGAAAAATGCATAATCGATTATACTAAGAGGCATTAGCGCGCCATCTGTATTGAAAATTCGAAACAATTGTAGACGCGTATGATTCTTTTGAAAAGTAAACAATTTCTACTGCTCTTACTGCATTGGAAAAATTAATGAGAGAGCCTGGCTCATCAGTGGCGAACCCTCTCAACGGTTTCGCCACTGATTAGCTAGGTCCTCTCATTAATTTTTTCATTGCAGTAGAAATGGATTAATTTTCAAAATAATCATACGCGTTCATAATATTTCGAATTTTCATAACAGATGACGCGCTTATTGCATCATAAATTTTATAGATAATAAAAAATATTGACCCAAGTATCTTTAATTTTAATAACTATGAATTTCAGCCTGGCAGACTCGTATCTTTACAAGAATTCTAATGTATTCAAATGTTTCTGCTAGTATCAATGTTTCAAAGAGGATTTAAAACAGAAAATCTTTCGATTATTTAAAAAAGAAAAGAAGAATCTTATTTATCAATTTATAATTCTAGAAGATGAAGTTTTGTTTTAAAACTATGGCGAATGGTTATTAAGACAAAATGGCTGGGTTTTAAAGAGACGAAGCCAATGATAAAGTTTGGGCTGAGTGTTTTTGTCCATTAGCCTAATGCATTGTAAAGTACGAGAGGCGCGTTCCTTCTTAAATTACAACTGGAATGACGACTTTCCATTTATAATTTCTTATGTTTGTGAGTGTCCCCCCTTATATTAATATTAGTGTTTTAATTGGCATATTTATCTCTATTTGTTTATTGTTTAGGAGAAATATTCAAGTTTGTTCTAATTATGGGCTTTCTTTTTGGTAGTTTTCAATTCACAAAGCAGCGCATGGTTAAATATTGTAATATTTGAATGGGTACAGAAATATATAATAAAATATTTTAAATTAAAAGAAATTCAAATAATTCAAAAGGATGTATTTTATATTACAACAAGTGTTTTAGAACAACGTAGAAATATTTATTATAACACAAAAAAATAAAAAGAACATTTCTTGATTGTTCTTAAACTGATTGTTATATATCTATAGAAATTATATTATATAGAAAAAATATTTTTTGAATATATTTATAATAGAGTTGTTATTAGTTTATTTTTGTTTATCTATATTATTAAATATGTTCATTTCAACCTCCTCTTCAACAGACACACACAATATTACATTTGGAAAATTCCAATTTTTCAAATTATTGCGTACAAAAATATGGACTGAGTTTTGGTATTTTAATTCGAATTCAGAATTCGAATTCAGCTTAGTTTTCACCTGAGGAATTAGCAGGTAATCTAGATTTAATAAATGAAGCTATTTGGCGCGTTTTACTTTCAAATTCCAATAGTCTTACGCTGATAGCAGCCTGAAATGTGATGAGCAATTCTTGATTAATCAAATAAAGACCAATATTCTGGAATATATATATATATATATAGTTGAAAAATAAACTATTAGTTGTTATTTATTTCAACTAAATCGCAAGCCATTATTAACTTAAGTTTCACGATCAGTTATCAATTTTAATAAAGTAAAATTTCCATTTCGTATTATTTTTTTCATATAATATTGCGAATACACGATATTTATGTATCAAGAGAGGTGCTTCGTTTGGTATCTGAACACCATCGTCCGCAACTTTATGTTGGATTCTAGCCCGAAAATCGGTCCTGATTTATCACTTTTTTTTTGGTTATATTTGACCGATTTCATACCGTCTTCATTATGATGTTATGAAATCAAGGCTCTGCCTATGTGCTATTGAGAGTAGGAGAACTAAACATGGCATATGGGTTAGCTTTTTTCTGACATTACCATTATACAATTTTATATTAAAGATTTATCTTTCCTTCTATACTTAGTTAAGTCTAATATTATTCCCGCTTTCGCTATTACATCACAGACCGTGGCTGTTCTCAAAGCGTGGTCTACACACTTACGATTCATAGATCCATCAGGGAGCACCCCGAGAAATATTCGTTAAATTACTACTTACTGTGAAAGCATTAGCGCCTTTTGTGGTCGGAAAGTGTGAAAGGGGCTGAAATACTTAGACCATAAAAACTCCATCAACAGTGCAATGTTGACCAATAGGTTGAAATCGGTCATTCGCATCAAACGGCGTTGTCTACAGTCGAGGATAGTAGTGTTGTTCAATGAAAACATCCGCTGTACATGACTTCACACCTTCGATACCATCTCCCAATTGGGATTTCAGTAACATGACCACTCAACTGTGTAATGTGAAAGTGGGTTTTAGACCTTCTTCCATCCTGGAATTGTTTGATGATAAATTTGAATATTACTTTTTTTGAACGAACTCATACAGATATATAAATGAAAAAAACGAAAGAAAAAAATAAAAGATAAAAAGATCAGGTGTTGAAATCAAAAATAAAAATGGCATATCCTGACCAGGAGCAGATCAATGTTTAGTTGATTTCTGTTCCACCAGATGGCGCTCTGCCTTCTGTAAAGCACATGTGCTCCTGGTCAGGATATGCCATTTTTATTTTAGATATATAAATATAAAATAATATTATTTTTCTCAATTTTTCACACACACATATATATATTAAAAATACAAAAAGGCATTTTCTGACCACAAGCACATGTGCTTTTTAGATAGCAGAGCGCCATCATATATATATATATATTTAGTAATAATTAGTTATTTTACAATGTATTCCTTATAATAAATATGATCGAATAATATCTATATATATAGACTTTACTGTCATAATTGAATATATGGATTGAGAGGACTTGGCTCATAGTTAGTGAAACCTCTTAGAGGGTTTCGTCAAATCAATCTTCAGACCGCTCAACTATGGTACAAGAATGTTAAAATATTGATATATATATTATGTAACAGTCCGTCTGACGAAGAGGAAAGCAACTCGGACGATCTGATCCGATCGTGCTTCCAACAAGGATCTTCGGAAGGTCCTGAATTCTCTGAGACAGAATGTGACCGCGAATACAGTCAATACCTGAAGAAAGGTGAGCAATATACTAAACAACAAATCTTAAAATTCATTGTTACATGCATAAAAATGTATTAAAATTGATTACTACCTCAAGAAAATTAAAATATCAAAATAAGATAGCTGAAACTTAGCTAATAAACGCTTTTACTCAAAGTTTTTGTTATTTCCTATTGATTATTAAGTCAACATATTGTGTTCGTTTGATTTACCATATAAATTATACATAAACACTTATGTTGCTCTCTATAAATCACATTCTATATTCTTTAAATTGGATATCTCTTTGCATGTAACGATAAAAAATAAAGTCAAATTAATGGCACGCTGTTTTTCTCAATGTGTTATATCAATTCTAATATATAAGCTTTTTGAAAGGTCATATCAATAATTAGACAATATAACCCTGAAAGTTGTAAAATAATATCATAAAAAATAGGATTGATATTCCTTTCAAAATGTGTCTAATAGATTTTTGTGTTCTAGAACGCTTAAGGAATTTTTCTTTTGTGAAATTTAGATTCAAAAACTACGAAAGGACTTAATGGATAGAAGATATGTGCCTTGTATAGAAATAAACTTTTTTATCAATTTGGTTTCATGTGCTCTTTATTTTCATCAAACATCTTCACAAAAATTTAAAAGTTGAAATTAGAAACTCATATGAACACGAAGGCAAAAGTTTCACATAAGGTTAATAAATCTACTATACAATTAAATTAATATCTCATGTAGAATTTTGAAGGTTAATCATGAAACATGATAAATAATGATGCACCTGTTATATTAAGAAAATAATAAAATATGCCAAATGTCTGTCTATAGTCTAGTGTATTTAGTGTGTGTTGTATTGTGTGTGTTCAGTGGTTGAGGTTGATAAAATTTCTTTTTTGTTTCGCACCAAGATGCGACAAAAGCACAACTCTAAAAGCGATTTGAATTCATAAAAATATATAGATTGTATATGTGTGTGGTCCGTTGAAATATATAAATTAAACTATTCCAACAATAAATTCTTATGAAAAAAAGGCATCTCTTTATCGTGCAACTGAAAGTTGCTAATGGCTTGCGCCATCTATCGGAATAAATATCAAATATTCTTAATGATTTTTAATTATTCCAGATTTGGCCAAATACCCATTCTTTAATAATCAAGAAAAGCTAACCACGGACGAGTTTCGTGCTGTTGGCCTTCATCAACGTGGTGCAAGCTGTACCTCAACGACCAAAAAACTGTTCATTCAGATATCCTTTCTCCATCCATTCTCAATAACTAAAAATTTTAATTCTACTGGCTAATTCAATAGCGTGTTCATAATAAGGTCAAGATGTAGTTGTGATGTTAGTAATTAAGTCTACGATGCTGATACCTCACAATAAATACCCATGTCATGATCTTTGCTACAGCGAATCTACAATATGTAAATAACAGAATATTATATTTTAGAATAACCTATCTAAAGTTAAATCCTGTCTTTGCCTATTTGGGCATGTAAGTAAAGCTTAGGCAACAATTATATTATTAATTATGAATATTAATTTGATTTTTTTTATGTCACATAGACAATATAAATTTTAAAATGTAATTAGATTATATCATAGGCAATATTATGAATATATATTTTTTTTCAAACAATTTCAAGATTTATATATAAGGATATATATTTTCATTTTATTTCATTTTAAAGCGCTATGTCCCCCAAGGGACACTAGCGCTGTCATGCATGTATACAATACTTTTATTCTGTGAATAGGATAGTAATATGATTTTAACAATCAGAAGGAGAGAGAGAGAAAAAAAAATGAGGAATACTGATATCAATAATAATAGAAATATAATACTATATATAAATATATCCTTGATTGTTGTAACTTCTATGAAAACAATAAAGTTAAAGGTTAAAACGACCCAAGAAATAGCGTAGTATCTTAGCTTCATATCATTTAAATAGCGGTTTCTTTCAAATATCTGATCTATGACCACATTGGTAATACCCTGGCTATAAGAAGAGCCTAAGCCTTGCTAAAGGCGGTTGGGATTAGGTGACAAACGAAAACTTCATCGCTCTGAGAAGAATTACATTCATTGGGCCGCGTCAAAACCCCTCATATTATGGCCGTATCCTACGTTGCCACTTCTAACTTTATTTTATTAATCAACCAGGAGCGATATTGAAATATTTGCGTCTATTACAGAGTGAACAAACAAACAAAAAACAACGAATTAGAATTTAGAATTGAATATTTAAAAAAGAAAATACATATATTAATCGACAGAGATCATAATTTATATATAGACAAAGCCGTAGATGTAAGAGAATTAAATCATTTAGATCAGGGAACAAACGATGTCTCACTTCTGTAAAAGTTCGGACAGTCGTAGATTTTAACCTATGAGTCTTTATTTATCTCTACACTATATACCACATATATATAGATAGAGACCGTTGATATATAAGCTAAATTATCGTTAATTATCGTAGCTCTCCAGTTCAATATACACACACATCCCTTATTATTATAGTCAACTGTTTTGATAAATGTCAGTATTTGACGTTGATGCTTTGGCAAAATACAATATAATTAAACAAAATATAATAAAAGATCAAATATGCAAAATAAACTCTGAGAGAATAATTACAAAAACTCTAACAAGACTCGGAACAAAATACTACGAAAGAATGACAATACATCAAGATGGCACAAGAACCTATAGGACATGCACAAACTGTCCTGGTATGGAACTAACACCTACTCACATACTCACACATCATTCAGCAATAGCCGCAGCCTTGCAGAAAATTGACATGAACCCAGAGCAGCAGCTTTACACACCCAAGATAGTGGATATTGCTGCTGCTGTGATAGAGATGTACGGAGAAATCTGAGGCAATTCATTGGACACGACGACAACAACAGAAAATTGGCATAGACCCATAGCAGCAGCTTTACAAACCCAAAATAGAGAACATTGCCACTTCTATGATAGAAATGTACGGAGAAATCTGAAGCTCTTCATTGTACACGACAACAACAACAACTGTTCTGATTATTATATTTATCAAATAACATTAACAATAAATTCTTTGTATAAAAAAGGAATCGCCAGACATCATTTTGAAAAAGGAATCAAAAATAACGGCGTCGAGTTTATTTTATTTGTAAGGTAGAATCCCGGCAAGCTTTCGGACTATGACTTCCTTCAACAGGCTACTAGTACTAGTAGGCTACTTAGTAGCCTATTGAAGGACGTCATAGTACGAAAGCTTGCCGGGATTATAACGCACATATAAAGTTGTTGCCGTTATCATATATTCTTTCTTCGAAATTATATGTATGTTACTTCAAAATCTAATAAGAACAAATAATGCATACATAGAATATTCTGATAAATCTTTAGTTAATAAATTTAACTCTATAAGAATTATTCAAAATTAAATTTGTTACACTTAAATGAAAAGAATTATGAATTATCATATTAGCTTACTATAAAGATATAACAAATAATACATATTTCACAGATCTCTCTTTCTTATAAAATAAAAGTGAAAAAATATTTTAGAATTCAGAGAGAACATATCTGAACCAGTGAAAGACGAAATATTCAAATTCATAAAACACACATAATATAAATTTTAATATAAAAGGTTTAAAAGTCAAGCTGTAAAGAGAAAATTGAATATTCAATTTAATTAGATAATAGCATTTATTTTTTGTTATTTCCTTCCTTGAAATTTATAAAATTTTATATTCAAAAAATGTCTTTTGTTTAAAATTTGAATAGCAATTCAAAAAATATCTTTGACATCAAGAAATTAGAGTTAACACTCATATTCTAAAAGAAGAAGTTGCGAACATGAAAGAACATGCCCTCTAGACGTAAGTAATATATGGCTTAAAAACCTCTATTTTAGAATATATTTACAAAATAGAGTGAAATATTATATCTCTAGAAATGTAGTAATTTTAATATAAAATGATTCTATAGTTTTTCAGAATTGTTCTTATTTTACAAAGAAAAATTGTAATTTTTTTTTCTATTGTCTGAAGTGTAATAAATTCGCTTTGTTAAAGTAGTTTTAAATATAAACACGTAGGCTTATTACTTAAATGATTTTTCAATTTTTTTACTTGAATTCTTATATTTTGTTTATATTTCAAAAGAATATTCACATATACTTTCAGAAAGTGATACATATAGAAATAGTGTATAAATATAGTAGTAGTTAAAACCTAAATTTCTCAAGCTTTCTCAAAATAACTTATTATTTTCACCTTATTTATTCGAATCAAAAGACTTAATTTCGAAACTTATAAATATTGGACTTATATAACAATGTAATCCTCATTGAACTTTATAAAGAGTGATGGTATGATACACAGAAAATGAAAAAAAAAAAGTTTTAATATTATTTATACAATGTGTGATATTCACTTCAAACCTGAAAATAAATGAAAAAAAAAAAAACACAACATAAATTATTAATATAATTCTATACGAACATTGAGTTCATATTTTCATATAAGAGAGATATTAAAAAGAAATCTCTCTAATATCAGGATACTATTATATATAGAAAATGAACTTTGTTACAAATGCCTATTTTGCCCTGAATATATTAAAAATTTAGATAAAGAAAATTTAGTAGCATCGGACAAATACATGAATTCGTAGATTAGAGAACATAAAAAAATTACAAAAAATAAAAATCAATTTTGTAGATATATATATACAACTCTCTTTTGAACAAGGATAAAGAGGGAAGGGAATTTTGAGGAAATTGCTTTTGTATGTTTGTCTTTTTTCTCCTTTACTTTTCTCCTTTCTCCTTGTATATAACCAATTTGGTATGATGTAAAGAAATATATTGGCGTAAATATCCTTGATTTTGGGATATCGCGTTATAGGATGTTAATAAAGTTGATAGTGAAATATCGTTATGAATAATGTTAGAGAGAGCATATACACACATCGGTAATATGTAAATAGGATAGAAAAAAGATGTAATATGCTGTACTAATGTACATTGAAGCATAAGCAGACAACATGCTGTAATCTGTATATTATAATTGATATTATTTAAAACACTATATCTCTTTCTGCTTGTTATCAAATGCTATATAATTCACATGAATCTTGCTTTGATATCGCAAATTTTAGAAAGTCCTGTTCTGATAATTGTCCTGTTATTTTCAATAACACTCTGTACTCTTCCTCAACCTGAAACACTAAACCACATTATTGATTGTTAGGTTCACGATTTCGCCAGAGTTTAATATACCAGAACACCCGAAAATAGTATTACTTTTCTGATAATATAATAGTAAATTTTTAGGAATAACCTGTATTCATTTTCAACCTGCAACTCCAAACTACATTTTGACTTTAATAACTAATCCATTGATGGGCTCTATTTATCCCCAGCAGACACCATCAAATGTCGCAAGCTCTACAGGTTTGATACCCTGGTTTGATTTGCGTAAAAATTAACGACTTTAACAATCAAATAAAAAATAAATGATAAAGGTCTTGCTTGTCTCATAGGTCAGGGGAATGTTTATACTCTGGTAACGCGTCCTGTGGCAAGAGAGCATTGGAATATCTTCATCAGCGTTAGAGGATCAAAAGGCCGAGTTTTTCAAAAGCCACCTTGATTCTGCACCTAAAGAGCAAATACCTATTTAAGATGAGCAAGTCCTTCGAACCGATATCATATCTGAAGTTTCTTCGAAGAATATAGTGTCTGAAGAACTCCCGGATGAGTAGCCTAACACACAAACAGTGACAAATTAATAGATCCACAGACGATATAGGACGGTGGTTTCGAGACTGGATGGGAAAATAAAGCATAAATAGTATTATATCAACGTCGGAGATGTGCCAAGAAAAGGTATAATTCCGAAAAGGCATTCGACTGATCAGAATCACAACATGTAGGTTCTATATTACAGAAACTTGTTGATTAGAATAGCAATCTAGCGTGGATACTCTAAAATGCGTCAAGCGCGCACCCGAGTAACGAGAGGAGTTTTGAGATTCAGGAGAGCTATCTATGACTCGCGACAAATTTGCTTTCTTGAGTAGCAAATCCAGTAGGATTGTGCGCCCCATCGATAAGGACATCCTGGTCCAGGTAATCAGTGAAGGGTTGACTGAATCAGACACTATGTCGTACGAAGAAAATTCAGATATGTTGAAGTCCCAAGTACATGCTCATCTTAGATAAGGAGTATCTCTTTAGATGCAGAAGCAAGGTAGATTTTGAAAAACGCTGCCTTTTGATATTTGAACGCTGATAAGGATATATCGATGCTGTCTCGCCACGGGATGCCTTACCGGCCGTCGCAAAGATACAAATGTGCCCGGATTCCCTCACTCGTGCTGATATTACGACGAAAGCCCTGTAGCCGGGATAGTTTTCTGCAACAATAGCAGATGTCGAACATTGGTCTCTTGGATAAAGGAGAATATAATTATATATATATTTTTAAGAAGCAACCTAATTTAATGCTTGTCTCACGAACTATGAGCAAGTTCCAATTGATTCACACAATAGAGAAGGGCATTATTCGTACTTGTTTCTAATTGTTATATGCCAATCTTTTGTAGAAGTTGCAATCAGTTTATTTAAATTACATTGGAATCCAGGTATATTTTTCGTGATCAACCTTTTCATTAAATCCCCAAGAGGATGGCATATATATTTTCCACCTTTTCAAAGTAAATTATTTCAGATTTGGTTAACAGGAAGCTATTGACATGATTAAGAAGAGAGACGGGCTGCTTATGATCCTTGGAGACGATGATATAGGAAAAAGAATATGGCTTATTTGCATTCAAAGACTGGTGTTACATCTCTTTTCGATTGGCGTAGAACTGCCCTGAACGCCATAGGTTCAGCCGCCTTACTTCTAAAATAGAGTGTTCATCGGTCAGTTGTTTAGACACCAGCATATGTGAAATTTTGTTAATCGATGTTTCGCTGCTGTACAGGAAGCATTTTCCCCTCCAATGTCCCATCTTAAAAATAATAGCAAATATTTTACCATAGATACATAGTAGTGCATCATATTTTTCTTTTGATTTTAACGCCTTTATTTTTGTTTGACTCTTTCAGAAATAGTTGTTCATTACCCTACTTCTAATATTTCATTAATCATAATGAAGGAAGCGCGATAGAGTCGTTCTTTAAAATGTAGACTTCATCAGTATGTACACCAGGACGATAGATGTAAACTGCCGGAAATATTGGGATGCCAACGAGTTATTAGATGCAAAATGATAGAAAGCTGATTATATTCCGATACTAGAAGTTCTTGAGAATATTGATTTCGAGTTTATGATCAACGAGGCGTTCAGCGTGAAGGACGGATAAATTTCCGAGAACATAACCATACCTTCCGATCAAAGTGAAATGATTTATTTTCTAAATTGGTATGCCCAAGGTTTGAGGATTCTGTAGAAGGTTAAATATGCTCAGCATTTGACACATTTGTTCAAGTGTTTCTGTTGAAATTCATATTAAGCATTTCATTGTCGGGTTTATATATCTCCGGGGACCCGGAATTCTGCCGTTGAGATACCCTCTTTCTATTTGAGGAATGAACCATCGTACATTTTGGGATGATGCCGATTAAGTTTCCCGTGGTGATGGATGTAAAGTTCTCAGAACTGCGACGCTCGTATAGGTTTCTATGTCTATCAATAGATGTGGGGAGATGAATAAAATGTTTCCAAGCGATAGCTAGTAAACAAAAAGGGCTAAAGCCTAATTCAACGATACTCGTACAACTCAATCAAAATAAAAGGAATGGCACAAAACGTCAAAACAACAAAAATAATTGAATTTTATACATTAACTTAATACATTTTCGATAGATTTTTGATTAATTTACCATTCAGAGGCATGATGTTACAAATAAACTCTTGTATATAAATTACTGGATTGGAGATGAAATATTAATTTATGTTTTCACACTGACCACTGTTTATAATTAGACATTGTATACTGAGTTTTCATAGTATTCTCTCTCAATAATCCTAGAAATTTATAAGGAATCACTGTTTCAACATCAGAATTGAATACTAAGGTTTATAATAGGGGTTAATAATACTAATATTTCAACATGTTAATGGAATTAATTCAGAAAGTGTTAGCTAAAGATTTAATAAGAGTGCATAATAAAAAATGCTAATCACTCGAAGTTGTCCCATCTCAAAATAAATAATATATATGTTATATAAAGGTATTATTTAAAATGTTATATTAAAATATTATTTTATTTTAAAATTATATTTCATAGATAAAATACTCTTCTAAAATCGACCGCCAGAGGTCACTCTTCCCGTATAAAAACTCATTGTTGTTGTTCCCCGTTGGCCACCCAAAACTTTTGTACATTATGTAAATAAGCTTTTATTTTTTTATTCTTACGCCTTAAGCCAGGCAGTACTTACTCAAATTATGTTTTGTATATATTTCTTGGCTCAAATAAAGGAATCTCTGATCAACACTATATATTTTTCAAGATTATTATTCAACCACGACTGCACCACCATTACCATAATCCTCAACATGATCCAAAACAACAGAAATATTATTAATTTTATTTTAAATATATATATATATAATATTTTCACGATAAGCAATTTCAAAATTTTAAGGATTTTGAATATACAGTATATCATTATTCGCCATTTATAAGAAATGAAACTATTAAGAATAAATATATTTTAACGAATTAAACAAACTTTATACTGTACTTGCAGCGATAAAATATTGCCACCTTCAAAATTGGGAAAGACAAACTTCTGGATGATAAAGCAAATTATTTAGGGCAAATACAAACTATGTTTGAGAGAGAGATATTTATAACCCAGGTTCCTGGAGCGTACATGTTTGATAGAATACAAGATAAGAAGGAATGAGTGATGTTTACAGAGTATAAAAATATAAATATCGAGATTGACACTCTGTAAATAAAATTAAAAATACTTCGCTACAATATAATGGGAGGGTTTAGTTCATCAGTTGTGTACTCCTAGCGGTTTCGTCAATTTAATCCATCAGACCATCTTTTTTTAGAGCTCTAATATTGGATTGTAAAATTCACAATTCAATCGTACATTACACAGCTTTAAAAAATAAATATGATGGGATAAATATGGTAAAACACTGATTAATCACTGATTAAAAACGCCTTCCCACTATTTTTCATCGCAGCAAGGACAGGAAAAGTTAGGTTTATTTTTGAAATGGAATTCGTAATTGATAGTTTTAAAATAGATAATATGTGGAATAATACAGGATAATTTTAAATCCCGTAGATAGACCTCCAAAAAATTCAAATCAGATCGAGACCTCAATATGTTTTCTGGGCAAGCAAAAAAATCTAATTTTCAATAAATATGGCCTAGGTAATTTAACAATTATAATATATATTATTCATTGGCGTCATATAAATACCGCAGTATATTCGTTTGGGATTGATATTTTTAATGAAATGTTGGGAGTGCTCCTTTTAACTTCATCATTAAATTAATTATATTTACTGCAACATAAAGATAAGTGTTCATTTAAATACACGAGTGAATTACAAACAATTTGAACTCTTTCATGAATTAAACAAAATATTCAAGTTATATTATTAGGATGTTTATTTAGATGTAAACAGAATATTAAACCTCAAAGAATATTAAATATTATTTTAAAAATTAAGATAAAACACCTACTCAGCACACAGCACACGATGATTTCCGAAATGTAAAAAAATATATTTGTCGCTATTTTTAAATTACACCTTCTTACCGGATTAATATTTTGACATCTCGTTATAAATTTCTGAATGATTTCCTGCAACTAACTCAACAATAATAAGATTATACCTTGTATCAGCCTGTATACGGGGAGACTTAAACACTTCCAAGTGATATTTCAAACAAAAACGTCAGTAATTTCTGGCAGAAAAGGTTAGAACCGTCTTATAATTTGAGAAGCCCATTTTAATTAAAGGACTTATGCGACAAAAGCCCTTCTCTATAATTTGTTTCCACTAAGATAAGGACGGTGAATATTCAATTTTATTCGTCTGGTGAATTCGCTCTAATTTAATCATTTGGAAAATAACGTGTCCAACCTTCCAAATAGCGTAAATGATGAAAGAATCTTCTTATCTCCTCATTATTTGTGGAGAACACAGTTTATTCTGAACGTATAGTTTGTGGTATAATAGTATTATCATATGTGGTATATGGTATATATTTTAATGCTGAATATATTAACATATTGTTGATTTTATAGTATTGACATTGTTAACCAATAGGATATTCAGTATTTTCAAGGCAAGTTAATTAGAATATTTTAAACTAAATGGTACCTTTATTGTCTTGATGTTAAAAGATCTGTTGTTTAAAATTGATACAATATTATCCTAGATTGGAATAAGTCATTGTTTGGCGTTTTTTTTTTGCAAATATATATATTTTCAAATTTTGTTTTATATCTCTTTGAATCTATGGTCGTTTTTTTAACATCGATTTGTGAACTCACAGAGCTGAAGTATTATGCTCGTTAAACTAATATTAATGTAACAGATTGGCAAATAGCTGTCACGTGACAGTTGGAAAACAATCAGCCGGAAAATAATATGAATTTTCTCACGCTGATTGGTTTTCAACTGCCACATAACAGCTATTGGCCAATAAGACGCGTTGATATTAATTCAACGAGCATAAAATTGTAGCTCTGTGCTAAAAGAAAATTATAGAAATATATGTTACACAGTAATGGATCTATACATTCTATAACAAAAAAAAAAAAAACGACCCTACAATTAATAGTTGTTATATTGAGACAAAAATTGGTTTACGTGAAGAACAGGGAGAAAACTAATGAAATATTAGAACAATGAAGTGTTTTTTTACCAGAATTCGAGCATCCTAAATAAGAAAGTCAATAAGTCTTTGAACTCCTACTGGCCTGAATACAAGGTATCACCTTGCATGTCACGGATTGATGAAGATTCCGGATGATGTACTGCGATAATTATATTCATATTGTATCTAACTGTCCAGCTATAGTCAACATTCCGGAAAGATGGCAATCGCCTTCTTATCACGTCCCAGATGTTCTCTCTGAGTGAGAGATCGATATGGTGACCTTGCTAGCCATAGAAGAGTTTAGTAATAGCGAAGACAATACATAGTAACACGTGCCGGAGGTTGCCGGGAATTATTTTGTTGCAAAGTAATCCCGAGGTGATGTGAGAGGAACGCAACAAAACAGGCCGTAGAATGTCATCTACATACCGCTGTGTTGTCAGAAGGCGAGGAATGAATACTAATGTTGTTATTCTCTCTATGGAAATGGCAACCCATACCATAACGCCCTGTTGTGTACTTGTGTGGTGTTCGAATGTAATGCCAAATTTCATACACTGCCCAAAACGTCTCCAGATTCGTTTGCGACGGTCGTCAGCGCACATTAAGAGAAGGTGATAGTCACTAAAGACTATACCTACCCAATCAGCGCAGCTCCAAGTTGTCGCTTCCGACACCATTGTAGTCAGACTTGTCGGTGTGCGGTGTAGGAATTCTAACGGTCTTCAAGGTGTTAGATCCCGCTATCTCAGTCGGCTGTTGATGGTCATTTTGAGTACACGTGTGCCCGTCACACGTTGAATGGTAGATAACATCTAATCCTGTGATACGACAGCCGTTCTGACAAGAGCTCTGTCCTCCCGTTCTGTTGGGTCCCTTGGTAGATCGCTGCGGTCCTGACATTGTAGGTTTGAGTATATATATGTGGAATAATATAATAAGGTGGTGAAAGAGAAATAAGGACACCACAAGATGGAGTAGGAACCCAGATAACCAGAGAGAGAGAGAGAGGGAGAGAGCCGGGCGGCCGTTCGTTGTCGCCCACATCCCCAACTGTCTTAATAGTCCAGAGAACTCACGGGCCCCTCTGGTCGCCCCTTGGAATGTCGCTGGTGTCTTAAATGACCGGACTTTAGCTGCCCGTCTCACTCTGGGTTGACTGTAGGTTTGCTTTATTATTCTAGAAAGAGTATATATAATGACATATGGCCCCCGTTAAAGAAGGCTGAACATGGTTTGAGTATACTTAAAGCTGGAGAAGCCAGGAATAAAAAAAAATAATTTTACAGTTGAAATTATTCAAGGCTATGGTAACATAGTCTTATGTAAATAAAATATTGTATAGTGCACAAGTATATATTATTTACAAGCAGTTTTACAACACCGGAGAGTTTGATATTTAAGGGAATTTTTGATAATATCAAAGTTATAAAAGGCTATATACACTGCGTGACATTGAAAATGGAACACCAAGAAATAGTGGCCAGAAAATTATGCAAATATCAGGGTAGACGCGCCTAAACGAGTTATGCAAATGATGTAAAATGCGCAGCTCTCGTGCGCACATGGAGTAAGATATAAGGGAAGGAACTTGCAGAAAGGACAGTATTCGTGTCGTTATTTCTTCAAGGAAAATCATTGTAGAAATTTTGTTCTTGTGTCAAAAGACACGTGTAATAACAGAGAATGCCAGGTCATCGTAAATGGAGGCAGTTCAAGCAGACAGACGCTTTTAAGAGGGGCATGGTGATCGGACTGAAAAGGGCAGGTTGGTCCATACGTCAAATCGCAGCTGATACACACCTTGGTGCGTCCACGGTGCACCGACTGTGGAGAAGATGGTTGGAACAAGGAAATGTGGCAATTTATAGGAATGTCGGTGCAACCAGAGTGACGTCAGCACGTGTGGATCGGCGTATCCTTCGACAAGCAGTGGCGGCCCCACAAGCCACTTGTGCCGCCATCCTGCAACATGTGCAAGACACCCTAGATCATTCCATCTCGACCAGAACCATTTCCCGTCTATTGGTTGCTAATGGCTTGCACTCATGCCGTCCGCTAAGAAGACTGCCATTGACCCCACCGAATAGGCGCCAACGTTTGGAATGGTTCCGGGCTAGATCGACGTGGATGACAGAATGGCACAGGGTCGTGTTCTCAGATGAGTCGCGTTTCTGCTTGTCCAGTGATAGTCGCCGTGTACGCGTGTGGCGTCGACGTGGAGAAAGGTCCAATCCGGCAGCAATTGTGGAACGCCCCACCGTGCGACAACGTGGAATCATGGTTTGGGACGCAATCGCGTATGATTCCAGGTCACCTTTACTTCGTATTCAGGGCACTATGACGGCCCAACGATACGTTGATGATGTGCTGCGACCGGTGACACTCCCCTACCTTCAGGGGGTACCCAATGCCATTTATCAGTAGGATAACGCCCGACCGCATACTGCTCGCATTAGCCAACAAGCTCTGCAAGATGTACAGATGCTTCCCTGGCCACCGTACTCTCCTGATCTCTCACCAATCGAGCACGTCTGGGACATCATTGGACGCCGTTTGCATGCCTTGCCACAGCCGCGTTCAGAAGACGAACTGTGGCAAATGGTTGAGAGGGAATGGAGAGCCATCCCTCAGGACGCCATCCGTACTCTGATTGACTCTCTACCTAGACGTGTTGCTGCGTGCATCGCCGTCCGCGGTGATCCTACTTGCTACTAAGCCGACGCCGTTCTCGCTCTGTATTATGACTATCATTTTGGAATAAAGATCACTTATTGTTCGTCCCTGTCTCTCTCTGTCTGCCGAGTTTCATCACTTTCTGGCCACTATTTCTTGGTGTTCCATTTTCAATGTCACGCAGTGTACAATAACATCTAATGTATTATAAGGGAAATGCTATGGGAACGAGAAGGGGAGACACATACACATGATGAAATTCTGAAGGTCATTAAGACTGGGGAACTCTACACTTCAAGATATTTTTCAGGCGGACATGGCAAGGGGAAACTTGGCATGGGCTTTCTAGGTTATAGGTGTAGAGTACGAGAAATGAGGTTGAGGTTGTAAATTGCGTGAGCTCAAAACTGAGGTAAATTAGAACTACATACAATGTTAGAATTTTGGCGAACAGAGCGAGGGTAAACTTGCTTTGGGCCATTCTACCTTATCTATGCAGTTACTCGTGTAGCGAAGTCCAGGGGAAAAGTCCCGTGTGTAGGTGGGGAAAAAAAGTCGCATGGACTTATAGTTAATTTGAGTAGTTAAAATAATTCGAGATACAAAGGTAGAATATAGGCGAACAGAGCGAGGGGAAACTTGCTTTGGGTCTTTCTATCTTAATTATTCCGATACTAAAAGTCTTTAGTAGTTTTATCCAATTGAAGGAAAGTGTGCGCGCACAGTGCCAAACATTGAGAGACGAAGACGGTGTTGTCCTTTACAATTGACAAGCTTCTCGTACACGAGGTGTTTGAACCGTCGTGGAAGCTTGTGCGAGGAGATGATTTCGCGACGGGTTGAACGTAAAACCCTTGTCTGCGCGAAATGATGACGGACCGGACAAAATCAGCGACGATGTTTAACGTACCTCCGTGGGAAATATCGGACGTAGGTTATATCGTGCTGGTAAGGACAAGGGACAAACAAATTTGAAGACAGGGTCCGTGTGGCGAACGTGTGGCGCGAGGAGAAGGAGCGAACTGTGTCGCTCGATGCAGATTGTTCAAGTGCGAACAAAAAGGAGTTGATAAACATCTAGAAGTTAGTCAATCTGCCTCCTGTGACGAACACACCAGTGGCTAGATGGTGTGGGTCGTTGGATATGCTAGAGAGCAACTACAAAATATATTATCATAAATCAAGGGTGAAGATTAGAATTTTGAAAAGGCAATATAGTAGTTCGATAATTGAATAATCAATAATTCTATAGAAGGTCATAAGCTGGTAGAAGGTTGACAAGTTCAGGTACTGGAGCACTGTTTTGATGGATCAATTGATTATGAAAATATTGAGACCAGAGTCCACAAGTAGTGACTTCTTTAAAGAATGAATGCTAGGGGTGGAAACAATTACACTCAAAGGTTATGCTGGTTGAGGGCGCAAGGAGATTCATTAAGTTCATTGAGGGAGGGTTCTTTCTGCTGATATTGTACGGGACAGTGTTGTCCGCCAGAGTAGTGTCAGGGATATGGCGGAGTCTTGTCCATGATGATGGAAGGTGTCCTGCTCTGGCGCGGTGATCGTTCTTGGGCAGATATAGTGCTGGGAGAAGTGTGCGGCAGGTTCATCACCGTCGTAGGTGATTACTTATTCGGGAACACGGTTCAAAAGTTGGTCGAGACAGAGGGTGAGAGCTCGAAGAAAAGCGGCTACAGTAGAGTCGGTCGTTGAGTCTTGTGGAACTTGGTTGTGGGTTTGTCCGATCATCGTGGTCTTGCTTCTTGTTTTCTTCATACTCTGGTATATGAGGAATTTGCTTCTCGGCCAGGTCTTATCCTGTCGACTTTTCTGTGGTAAAATATAATAAGGTGGGGAAAGAGAAATAAGGACACCACAACTTGGAGAAGGAACCCAGACAACCAGAGAGAGAAAGGGAGAGAGCCGTTCCGGCAACAGCCGGGCGGCCGTTCGTTGTCGCCCACAATCCCCAACTGTCTTAATAGTCCCTAGAACTCACGGGCCCCTCTGATCGCCCCTTGGAATGTCGCTGGTGTCTTAAATGACCGGACTTTAGCTGCCGTCTCTCTCTGGGTTGACTGTAGGTTTGCTTTATTATTCCAGGAAGAGTATATATTATGACATATATATATGTGACAATTTAGTGGTAAATGTGTTGAGGAGAGAAATAATCACACGACGAGTTGTTAGAAAAAATCATCCAGGCAGCCAGCCGAGAGAGAGCGAGCGAGACGTTATCAGCTGAACGACTGTTTTCCCTGTGTACACAACCGGGGGGGTTAACCAGGATAGTCGCCAGGTGGTGACGCCCCCTCAGGAATGTGGCCAAAAAATGGTCGTTAGTTAGTTGTCTAAAGTGTCTCGCTTTAGCGGCCCTTTTCTCTCTCGTTGGCTGTTGGTTTGTTTTATTAACCCTGGAAGAGCATATATTATGACATATGGCCCCCGTTATAGAAGGCTGAACATAGTTTAAGTATATTTAAAGCTGGTGAAGCCAGGAATAGAGAAAATAATTTTACAGTTAAAATTAGTTAAGGTAATGGTGACATAGTTTTATGTAAATAAAATATTGTATAGTACACAAGTAAATATTATTTACAAGCAGTTTTACAACACCGGGGAGTTTGACATTTAAGGAAATCTTTGAAAATATCAAGGTTATAAAAGGCTATATACAACAAAATCTAATGTACTATAAGGGAAGTGATATGGAGGAGTGTGAACAACGAGAAGAAGAGTCACATACATATGGTGAAATTCTGAAGATCATTAAGACTGGGGAACTCTACACCTTAAGATATTTTTCAGGCGGACATGGCAAGGGGAAACTTGTCATGGGCTTTCTATGCTATAAGTGTAGAGTACGAGAAATGAGATTGAGGTTGACAATTGTGTGAGCTCAGGACTGAGGTAAATATAAAACTACATACAATGTTAGAACCTCGGCGAACAGGGCGAGGGGAGACTTGCCCTGGGCCAATCTAACTTATCTATGCAGTTACTTGTGTAGCGAGTCCGAGGGGAAAAGTCCCGTGTGTAGGTGAGGAAGTCGAACGGTCTTATATTTAATTTGCGGAAAGTATGCGCGCACAGTGCCAAAAATTGGGACGAGGACTGCGTTGTCCGTTACAAGTGACAAGCTGCTCGGACACGAGGTGTTTGAACCGTCGTGGGAGCTTGTGCAAGGCGATGATTTCGCGGTGGGTTGAAAGTAAGACCCATGTCTGCGCGAAATGATGACGGACCGGACAAAATCAGCGACGATGTTTAGCGTACCTCCGTGGGAAATATCGGAGGTAGGCTATATCGTGCTGGTTTGGACAATGGACAAACATAGATTTGAAGACAGGGTCCGTGTGGCGAACGTGTGGCGCGAGAAGAAGAAGCGAACTGTGTCGCTCGATGCAGATTGTTCAAGTGCGAACAAAAAGTAGTTGATAAACATCTAGTAGTTAGTCGTCTGCATCCTGTGACGAACACGCCATTGGCTAGATGGTGTGGGTCGGTGGATATGTTAGAGATGAACTACGAAATATATTATCATAAATGAAGGGCGAAGGTTAGGATTTTGAAATGACAATATAGAAGTTCGATAATTGATTAATCAATAATTCTCTATAAAGGTCCTGAGCTGGTATAAAGTTAACAAATTTGTAAGAATGAGAAGGGCATTAAGGGGAAGATAGATAAGAGTCACCAAGGGTTGGTTGTAAGCAAGGCTCACGTGGTGGTTGGAATTCTTCGACGCCTGAATTACAGGGTGCATTTTGAATCGATTAGGGAAAGAAATTATTTTTCGTGAGCCGTGCTTACAAGTAGGAGAGGTCTATACAAAAGTTTAGGTGCTGGAGGCATATTTTTATAAATAATTTGATTATGAAAAATCTTTTGTTAATTGTAAAAATCGTAAAGCGTTAATAGGTAGAATTCCCCTTTTTTTAAGTTACGTTAAAATGGAAATTATTTAATTAAAATGACGATTATTAAATTCTAATGGTAAGATAACTAATTGAATGGGTTACAAATATCTAGCTAAATAGTATGGAGAATAAAACCATTGTTAATAGGCGTGGCGAAAATAAATGGAGTTAATTATGTAAAGATTGGCATCAGAGTTTACAAGGAGTGAGTTCTTTAAAGAACAAATGGAAGGGGTAAAACAATTTCACTTACAGGTTATGCTGGTTTAGAGAGCAGGTAAGTTCATTGAGATTCGGGAGAGTTCTGTCTGTGACACTGTGCGTACCAGTGTTGTACATCACAGTAGCGGTAGGGAGATGGCGGAGTCTTGTCCATGATGGCGGGAGGTGTCCTGCTCTGGCACGGCGATCGTTCTTGAGTAGATCTAGTGCTGGAAGAAGTGCGTGGCAGCTCCATCTCCGTCGTAGGTGAATACTTCTTCGGGATAACTGTTCAAAGGTTGGCGAGGAAGGGGTTGAGGGCTCGAAGAGGAGTGGTTACAGTTGAGCTGGGTTTGGTCGATCATCGTGGCTTGGCTACTTGTTTCTTCATACTCCGGTATATGAGGGATTCGCTTCCCGGCCAGGTCTTATCCTGTCGACTTTTCTGTGTGACAATTTAGTGGTAAATGTGTTGAGGAGAGAAATAATCACACGACGAGTTGTTAGAGCAAAATCATCCAGGCAGCCAGCCGAGAGAGAGCGAGCGAGACGTTATCAGCTGAACGACTGTTTTCCCTGTGTACACAACCGGGGGGGTTAACCAGGATAGTCGCCAGGTGGTGACGCCCCCCTCAGGAATGTGGCCAAAAAATGGTCGTTAGTTAGTTGTCTAAAGTGTCTCGCTTTAGCGGCCCATTTCTCTCTCGTTGGCTGTTGGTTTGTTTTATTAACCCTGGAAGAGCATATATTATGACATATATATATATATATGAGGAATATATTTGAACTTTATATTTATTCTATACACACATGCACAAGATTTATCGTATCGGCCTGAAAAAAAAGAGCCGAAATCTGAAGAAATCCATTTCCTTTACAAATAGGTAGCGTTTGTTGTGACTCTTGGTCGACCTCTGACGTCCTGAAGTTACATTCTTCAGTTGTTGATTAACTCTTGCTAACATCGCCTATAGCCGCATCAGTTCCACACAGATGTCGCGCGATTAGTCGATTTGACCAACCAGCCTCTTTCTATCCAATGTCACGACCTCTTTCAAACTCTGACATAAATTCTAATAAGCACGGATCTTTCGGATAGACATTCATAGAGCTGTAATAGACTTATAAAAAATGCGAACGTAAATTAAGAGAATCAGTTCGTGCCACTTCGAATATTGAGTTTAGAATACTTTTACTGGAAGCGCAGTTCAGATGCTCTGGAACTCTTGCTTTGCATATATTGGCCACCAAATTTCAATCTTTTGTATGCTTGTTCTAAACGTTTTACATACCTTTTTTTCATATAAATCGCGCGATTCCCATTTGGTGCGTCGAAAATTTTGTTAGAGAATGTATATATGCTATAAAGTGATATTTGGTTATTTGATTAAAATGTTCTAATTTATTTTTTAAAGGACAACAAGCTTGATAAAAATGTTTAATAAAGCTTCGTATATCCAAGTTTTATTAACATTCCATATCAACAACAACAACAAAAGCCTTTATTGAGGACCTCTCGTCCTATAAAGGATTCGCCAGTTTACAGAGTAAGTGAAGAGAAGAGAACTAAGAATACAGAGAGAAACCTATAAGTTAGTAGGTATAGTATAGTATTTTCTACACTGTGACTATATACAACAGCAGTAACAAGCCTTTTAGTGGAATCAAAGTCCCATACAGGATTCGTCATTCTAATCCTGACAAAGATTATTTACATATGATTATTTACATCAATTAGATTATGTATATAGCTTTCTTTTCTCTTCAGCCGTCTTCCAAAATTTGAACAACGCAAACGCTCCAGCTCTGTTTCTCACCACCTCATTCAACAGGAGCTCCAAAGAGAGTCCCTCAAGGCCTATTTCACTGAGGAGCACTTCTCGTTCGTCTTTCAGCCCCATACATGAGAGTATATGGTGATGTAGCCCCGGCTCCATTCTTGTCCCGCAAATCTCGCATGTCCATCCGTCTGTTTTAAATATTCTGGGGCGATCATCAGTGAAGAGCACCGAGAGGTTAACATTCCATATCATTAAATCGCAATAAATTTTTTTAGAACTAATATTATTTTTTTCTAAATATTTTTATTTTAAATAGAGTTATCGTGTAATGACTTAATTGGTTGAAATTAATTCAACGACATATTTCATATACGAGGTTAAATTATTCAATCTTATTTTATTTTTATTTTTCTGTAAAATATAGTTTATATAATTTAAATATTTATAATTTGTAAAAGGTTTTATTCAACTTGATAATTTAATGATAAAAAAAACGAGAGTTCAATCAATTTTTTTTCTTAAAAGGTAAAATTGCAATCCAACAAATATTTATTATAGTGATTTAGTAAATATTTATAGTGATGTATATGTAATGATAATTTATCTTCCAAAATATATTATATAAGTTTCAAAATAAAACTGGGAAAGATTAACTTAAGACTTAAGAATCAATCCACTTGATCGGGGTTTATAAACTTTCTTTCTACCACAAGTTTCCTTATGTGTGTATTTCCTTAGAAAGCTTGCGCTTCCAACATGAGTCGTCTATCTTTCCAAAATAATGTATATTCTTTATTAATAACATTCGTTTATCTTTAACATATATAATTTTTCGAACAATTTCTCAATAAATTTGAAATTTTCGATATTTTCAAAGAATAATTAGAATAAAATATTTATTTTAAGAACTAACCTGTTTTATACTCACAATGTCATATGTTTTCTGTTTTTTCCTTTTAATACAGTTTTATAAAGGATATAAAACGTAGAATTCTTTCAATCGAAATGGTCCATATTTTTCATTTTAAATTTCAGTTGTATCAGGCTATGATTACTGTTCCTCTATCTGTAGTCTCGATTTTCTAGCCAAAATTTAAACTTTGCCATTTTATGGTTATAAAATGTTACCTTAATCCTCTCCCTCCTGCATCTATATGCCTTTGACCTAAAAGGACTGTTACGTCGTATCCAGGCGCTTTTCGTATACTTTGTCTACTCAGGATACTCAGGATGCCAAAAAGATATACACGTGAGTTCGAAGGGATTGCAGCTAAAGTTAGCGCTTTATTGTATCTCATTTAACAGAAGGATAACAACAGTGGGACTTACCTTCAACTCTCAGTCAGAAGTATCCTTGGCACCTCGGATGTCACTCTTGTGAAGCTTCCCGCTCCACACTATACACGTCCAGCCTGGACTACACCGTATTGTAGACATCGGAGTCGATGTCAGGCTCTCCTGTCACCGCCGTACAGGATCATCCACACGCCCGGAGGCAAGTCGCCACGTCTTCTCCTCACCGTTGATGTACCAGACTCTGTCCTCCCCCACATAGCGCCTGCCACATGTCAGCGGGGGCCGCTAAAGTCCACCCCCCTTTCCCCAACTTTACTCTGGTATATTGGCCTTGTCGTCCACGTTACAATACATTCATATGGCTTTAAAAACTGACTTCAGCATCAAGAGCATATGAAAGCCTCTCATCTTATTGGGATTAAGATGTAAACCTTTCCTAGTCTCTGCTCTGCCTCTCCTGACTTAGCTACTCTCTGTTTCAGAAAAGGATTTTCCTTTCTTAATAGTAAGGTATTTTCTATACAGTACCTTAAAAGATATAGTAAATTACACATTTCTTTTATACTTTCTTGAATGACTTCACAAGAATGATTTTTCAAAATTTACTTATATATATTTATTATATTTTCAACTGTATTATAATAACACTGTATTAGTGTAGTTCATATATATTCTAATTAGTTAGATCCAATAATTTATAAGACCATACCTTCCTATTAAAATGTACAATGCTCCTATTTGACACCACCACCATATTTTGTATGATATGCTATATCTTTATTAATAAAACCTGTATCATCCTTATTTAAATTCGAACTCAAAATGATGACGTCATAATAAAAAAAAATAGTAGGTATGGAGACAGCTACGAGGAGAAGTAAAAGGACATAGCCAACGCCTAGGATAGGGCCCACTTCCGGGACTTTATATAGGCGACCGCTCCTGGGGTCAAGAGATAAGAGTTAGCTCAGGGTGTGATACAGTGAGTCCATCTAAGCAGGCCGCTTCTGGCTCTCTCTCCTTGTTTCGCTGTTAGGCATCCAGGTTTGTGTCATAGCCTCCACCTCGGCTGACTCCGATCCGCTCGGTACTAACATCTAGCCCTGACTCTGCTTCTTGTTGTCCACGTGTGTGAATAACATCAACACTCGCCTCACCAGCGACTGCCAGTTTATTCACAAGTTGGGTTACTCGGGGTTACAACAGTAGACCCGTTTAAGTCGACAGGATCATTTGCAACAATGTGATAGAAAGTCGATAGGATATCTGAGGACAACAACATGCGGAGGACGATGAAGGTACCAAAAGACGACGAATATTTCGTGAATGCTCCTCCTACCCATCTTGATTATTCAGTCCATTGATACACCCAATATCTTTTTTACAAATTCCATATCTATTTTCTGGAGGTTACGCCTCATATATTCAAATTTGAGAGCTTTTGGAAAATGCTCTACCTCTTTGTTTTTTTCAGAATTATAAACAAATATATTTCGAAATAATTCATAATTAACAAACACATAAAAATCAATCATCGAATAAAAATAGTTTTCTTAATGAAAATTAAATTTTAAATATATATTCGATTGTTTTTAAAATATATATTAAAAATAAAGAAGGCATCTCCTGACCACGAGCACATGTGCTTTTTAGATGGCGCTCTGCCAGGAGATGCCTTCTTTATTTTTAATATCAACACCTGACCCACTTATCTTTTATTTTTTTTCTATTGTTTTCTCATGTGTTAAGCGTCTTTACGCAAATTGGCCTTAAATACCCATGTATTGATTTCTCAAGAAGCCATTGGGTCCAAAAAATATTTTTGGATGCAGTAGTTACAGCCTACTCCACGCTGACGAGGGCCAACAGCGCGAGACGCGTTCGTGGATGGCTTTTCTTGATTTATCAAGAAATTGGGTTGGCCAAATATCACGGAGCAAGCTAAATAAATGTTTAGTTTATTCTTGCTCCACTAGATGGCGCTCTGCCATCTAAAAAGCACATGTGCTCGTGGTCAGGAGATGCCTTCTTTATTTTTAATATCAACACCTGACCCACTTATATTTTATTTTTTTCTATTGTTTTCTCATATATATATATATATATATGTATGAAATGTAAATAATAAAGTTTATCAAATAAAATTTTAAATCTTAAATATAATTTAAATTAAGTTGATATTATAGAGTGAGTTAAGATGGATTTATATATTGATATAACTATATTTAAAACTTTTAATAATAGTAATATTTATATATAAAAAGGAAATTCTATTAGATTAGCAAGCTAAATCTAAATTAATTATATAAGATAAAAGTTGATAATTATTTTCGTGTTTAAGTTAGATGAGATTAAAAAGTTCTTTATATGTATTATATTTATATCTTATTTAGGAGAGAAAAATGTAATAAAAGTAATTATATGTTAGAATAATATGTTTTTATTTTAGATAGAAAAAAAAAATTTGAAAAATAAAAAGAAAATTTAACAAGAAAAGAAGATTTAACAACGTAACGTCTTTTAGCATCGGCTTTTACCCGTCATTTAGACATACTCTTAAAATAAATAGGAATAAAGAAGAGATTTATAATGATTATATATTTATTTTTTAGTAAAAGAAGGGAAAAAGATAAAGAAAGAACCATACACTTTTATTTCAAACAGGTAGAGAATTGAAAGGTTGTTAGTATTTTTTTTTTTAGTTAATTAATAGTTTTTGTAATTTTTTTATATAATTTTTTTTTTTCCTATATAATTTTAGATTTTTTTTTTTTTTTCCTAAGAGTAAAAATAATATGAAATAATATTTTTGCCTAGTTAAGGATAGATAAACATATTTTAAATCTTTGCCTATTAGAAATTATTTTTTGGAACCCTAATGGTAGACCAGGACATTACACAAAAGGAGATTTGGAAAATCTATTGGAGAGAGAAATCTGTGGTACCAGGGCTCTTCAGATGAAAATACCACAACCCATTTCACCCTTACTTCATTATGGATTGATTTCTCTTCGACCATTAAACTGTATAATCAAATTAATATTAGATATCATAGAAGGAGGCTGTTTACTTACTTATTCAAAGTGGCGTCTGCCGCTCCCTCGAGACAGCGCACATGTGTGGATGTAACATCTGTCTGTCAGGGACCCTCGACACTGTTCTAAAAGTAACCTTCCTTTATTATTCAATTAATTTATAATTTTAATAAAATGTAACTTATATCAATGAAAACAAAATTTTAATACATATTTTCACAATCTTTAAAATTTCTAATGATTCTTTTCTGACAGCTTTTCTAACTTCTAACAATTTTAAAAATAAGATTTCCTAGAAAAGGGAAGGTTACTTTTAGAACAGTGTCGAGGGTCCCTGACAGACAGATGTTACATCCACACATGTGCGCTGTCTCGAGGGAGCGGCAGACGCCACTTTGAATAAGTAAGTAAACAGCCTCCTTCTATGATATCCAATATTAATTTGATTATACAGTTTAATGGTCGAAGAGAAATCAATCCATAATGAAGTAAGGGTGAAATGGGTTGTGGTATTTTCATCTGACGAGCCCTGGTACCACAGATTTCTCTCTCCAATAGATTTTCCAAATCTCCTTTTGTGTAATGTCCTGGTCTACCATTAGGGTTCCAAAAAATAATTTCTAATAGGCAAAGATTTAAAATATGTTTATCTATCCTTAACTAGGTAAAAATATTATTTCATATTATTCTTACTCTTAGGAAAAAAAAAAATCTAAAATTATATAGGAAAAAAAAAATTATATAAAAAAATTACAAAAACTATTAATTAATTAAAAAAAAAAATACTAACAACCTTTCAATTCTCTACCTGTTTGAAATAAAAGTGTATGGTTCTTTCTTTATCTCTTTCCTATCTTTTACTAAAAAATAAATATATAATCATTATAAATCTCTTCTTTATTCCTATTTATTTTAAGAGTATGTCTAAATGACGGGTAAAAGCCGATGCTAAAAGACGTTACGTTGTTAAATCTTCTTTTCTTGTTAAATTTTCTTTTTATTTTTCAAATTTTTTTTTTCTATCTAAAATAAAAACATATTATTCTAACATATAATTACTTTTATTACATTTTTCTCTCCTAAATAAGATATAAATATAATACATATAAAGAACTTTTTAATCTCATCTAACTTAAACACAAAAATAATTATCAACTTTTATCTTATATATATATATGTATATATATATATTAGTATATACATCAGAAATATGTTTCAATTATATTTATATGAAATTTATTTGTTATATATTTTTTATATATCTAGATAAATATAAATATATTTACAATAATTTACAATAAATAAACATCAAAAATCTTGATAGAATTTTCAGAATAGGACTTTTGTTATATACAGGAGAACCTCCCTGTAAAGGGCGCCTAATTGCAGGGCCAAAATGTCCTTTAGGGAGAGGTGTTCTCTTATCGGAGAGTAGCTTAATTGTAAAAATGGTAATTTTGCAAATGAAAATTGTCCTTTGTAGAGAGGTGTCCGCTAAAAGGAGGTTCGACTGTATTTTCAGTAAAATAAGTACATTTTCTTTAAATTCGTATAAGAAAATTCTCTTAAAATTAATTAAAATTAAATTGGAAATTTCTTAATATCGAAATCAGAAACCGGATCACCTTAAGCTCTTCAACCATGCATGCTTTGTTTTTTCTCCTTGAAGTGTTTTAATTAAGCTGCTATGAAAGTTTAGCGTGTAACGTGATATTACACCAGCTAACTTTCTGGTAATTAGAAATTTGACGAGTCAAACAAAAACCTTTCATTTTTTAAAAAATTATTTTTCTATCATAAATATAATCAACATCTTTAATGGGATTCCGAATGACTTGTAGAGGTTGGTATTAGAATAATATTTTATTACAAAAAGATACCGAAATATTAACTTTATTCCAAATCATTATAATCTGTTGGTTTAATAAAGAATAAATCTACTTTTGGGATATTAGTTTTTAATTAATATTTTAAAAGTGTTTGCATATTTAGTGTTAGAAAAAGTATTTATTCAAAATAGTGATTAGAAAGTTTATCCAGATCTTATAAATATTGAAGCTAATTTATTAGATTTTTATTAGTGTATTTTGTTTATGTCGTTGAATGTGTGTTTAAATATTTTTTAAAGTTTAACTGATAAAGTATCAGAACCAGTTTAATTATATTTGCTGGCGTTATTAGATATGATGGAAGAAAGGGGAACCATTGAAGAATTAAAAAATGTTAAATTCGTGATGCAATCCTTGATCTTGATTTAAGAAAATATTGACAAAAATAACCAGGCCGATGTAGGTCCGACAGCCCGAAATGCATACGGGGTTAGCTTTTCTTTATTATCAAGAATAGATATTTAGCAAATTCTGGAATTATTAAAAATCAGCTATTAGTTCATATTTATTACGACAAATTGTACAAGCCATAAGCAAATTTTAGTTGCACGATCAGGAGATACTTAATATATTTATATATGAAGCATGGTATATGAGTTACTGATGGCTTATGCCATTTATCGGAATAACAACGATTAGTTGATATTTATTCCGATACAATAAATAGTTAATATTTATTCCGATAGATGGCGCAAGCCATCAGTAACTTTTAGTTACACGATCAGGAAATGTCCTTTTTTAAAATATATATAGATATATCTAAAGAGACAAGGGTCGCCTCTCCCGTCAAAATAGACGTCTAAAACAGACGCCATCTATTGACCGTCGCCGCAACTAGCGGCCTCGGGTCGGTGACAAAGCCACAACACCAGCTTTGGCAAACTGAAAAGCGTCCACCTGGAGACCATGGTTTCGGGCTGATGGCCCTCGTCAGTCCAGGGCGGACTTTATTCCATGAGATCCACATGGGATCTAATGGAATCTTGACAATCTGCCAAAGAGGTGTTTTGCTGGCAAAGTGGCTGGGCCATATCTATGGCCAAAATATAGATGGAAATTTTGCCGGGAGGAAAATGATCTAAAGAGACAAGGGTCGCCTCTCCCGTCAAAATAGACGTCTAAATAGACGTCCATAGATATGGCCCAGCCACTTTGCTAGCAAAACACCTCTTTGGCAGATTGTCAAGATTCCATTAGATCCCATGTGGATCTCATGGAATAAAGTCCGCCCTGGACTGACGAGGGCCATCAGCCCGAAACCATGGTCTCCAGGTGGACGCTTTTCAGTTTGCCAAAGCTGGTGTTGTGGCTTTGTCACCGACCCGAGGCCGCTAGTTGCGGCGACGGTCAATAGATGGCGTCTGTTTTAGACGTCTATTTTGACGGGAGAGGCGACCCTTGTCTCTTTAGATCATTTTCCTCCCGGCAAAATTTCCATCTATATAGATATATGTGACTAAACAAACAGTCTTAAGGCGAAAGTGTGGTGAGGTTCTTCCCGCACGTGGACATCAATAGGCTGGGCTATATGTTAGCACCGAGCGGGTCGGAGACAGCCCACGGGAAATAAGTAGAGCCATAAGACAAAACTGGATGCCTAACACCGAAACAAGGAGAGAGAGCCAGAAGCGGCCTGCGTAGATGGACACATTATATCACACTCTGGGCTGACCCTGCTGTCTTGACCCCGGAATACGGCCTCGGCCACGTCCTTTGACTTTGCTTCGTAGCTGTCTCCATACCAACTCTTTTGCTGCTTTTATTTTGACGTCATAATTTTGAGTTTAAATACAAATAAAGATTAGGGCAGATTATATTAATATAATGATCTAGCATATCATACAAAATATTCAGGGTGCTAGCAAATAGGAGCAGTGTACATTTTAATAGGAGGGTATGATCTTATAAATTTTTGAATCTAACTTAACTAATTAGAAGATATGTGAAATATAATAAAGTTCAATTATATTAAAATCATAATAAATATATACTACATTTATATTTTCTAAAGAGACAAGGGTCGCCCCTCCAGGCAAAATTCCCATCTATACTTTAGCCATAGATATGGCCCAGCCACTTTGCCAGCTAAACACCTCTTTGGCAGATCCCGTGTGGATCTCATGGAATAAAGTCCGCCCTAGAATGACGTGGGCCATTAGCCCGAAACCATGGTCTCTAGGTGGACGCTTTTCAGTTTGCCAAAGCTGGTGTTGTGGCTTTGTAACCAACCCAAGGCCGCTAGTTGCGGCGACGGTCAATAGATGGCGTCTGGTTTTAGACGTCTATTTTGACGGGAGAGACTACCTTCTTTCTCTTTAGATCAATTTCCTCCCTCTAATATTTCCATCCATATATATATTATTATGAAATAATAGTATAAATGTGATATTGTACTGGGATAAGGTGCATAAATTAAGAAAAAGGCATCTCCTTATCGTGCAACTGAAAGTTGCTGATGACTTGCGCCATCTATCGGAATTTTTGATTAATCAAGAAAAGCTAACCACGGACGCGTTTCGGGCTGTTGGCCCTCATCAGCGTGGTGCAAGCTGTACTTCAACGACCAAAAAATTGGTCATTAAGGTATCCTGAAAAATCATGAAACGGGTAGTTAAGGCCAGAATTGCGTGAGAACGCTACACAATGTGAAATAATAGTACAAATGTGATATTGTACTGGGATAAGGTGCATACATTATGAAAAGAGGCATCTCCTTATCGTGCAACTGAAAATTTGCAATTCTGGCCTTAACTTCCCGTTTAATGATTTTTCAGGATGCCTTAATGACCAATTTTTTGTTCGTTTTGGTACAGCTTGCACCACGCTGATGAGGGCCAACAGCCCGAAAGGCGTCCGTGGTTAGCTCTTATTGATCAATCAAGAATCAGTATTTGGGCAATTCTGGAATAATTAAAAATCAACGAGAATAGTTGATATATATGCAACTTTCAGTTGCACGATAAGGAGATGCCTTTTTCTTAATATATTACAAAATATATTGCTTTCTATATTATATTTTAATTCAATATTATTTTTAAAAATTATGACTACCATTACAAAAATACGCAGTTTTTTAAACACATTATATTTTAATATATAAAAACCTTATTTGAAATCTTAAATATGAGTTATTTTTCACCTTTTCCTGTTAAGGTTTTTTAATCTTATGTCACCACTCTGAATCATTTTACTTTTTTTTCTCCTCAGATGATATATTACTGATTGTAATTATATATATATATGATAAAACTACTGTGAATATAAATGTATAAAGATAAATGTGTGTCATATCCAATTGAAAGAGGAGTCAGTGTTGGTAACAAGACAAATCTGCACCTGACATCTACAAAGGCCCATATTGCCCCAGGCCACACAGAACATCATTCAATCCCTTGTGTAAGAATGTAGTCTGCCTCTTTTCCAAATGATCAATCTTTCCCAGATATCTCTACATAGTTTAGTTTTAGAACAATATGGGAAACCATTGCGTTTTTTTTCTTTGAATAAAAAAATATATTATCAGATTTCTATATAGGTCTATAGTTTATATATAATAGATTAATTAGTTATAAATTTTAATGTTTATATAGAAAATATATTAATTTATTCAAAACATTTACTATATAATCTGCAGATAATTTCATTATACAGCATTATTCAACGCAGTAAGAAAAGTGGAAGTTGGTATTGTATCTAAAAAGAAAAAATCGTGTTTAAATGATCCAATTTCTTATATATATATGGCACTTCATCGCCTCATAATGAATTGTTTTATTAGCAATGTGTATCCTTTTATCGTTACATACAGACCTTAATGCAATGATAAAAATTTCGAAAATATATCAAAAATATGCATTGCCAAAATATTAATTGTTGCAGATTTTATCGATAGATGGAAATTAAAATATAAATATGCTATATAAACACATATATATCTAATATTATAATATATAACACTTTATTGACAAATTTAAAAAATATAGTATTATGAACTCTTAAGCACCACTGTATTGATAAGGGCCGAAGCCTGAAATCATGGTATAAAGGTTGGATTTCATTTGAAAATTTTCAGAGCTGGTATTTTTATTCATTCTTTATAAATATATATTTTATTCTGCACGGAAGTGATTAACAAAATTGTTTTGATAGACTCACAATGGAAGAGGTTCCCTTTTCGAATATAAATATGTGAACAACAGTTCCGGGTCCAAATCCCGAAAGCCGAAATACCGAAAACCCAAATTCTAAACACTCAAAATCCCAACAGTTAAAATTACGACAGAGCAAAATCCCGATATACCAAATTCCTGAAAGGCCAAAAGTTTAAAAATCGAATTTAAGATAAAATTAATAATTTAATTTCGTTTATGTATTAAATATAACATTTTATAAACATTCGAAAAGGTCGGTGGACGAGTGATTAAATTCCTCGATTCCCGACAGCCATGAACCGGGATCTAATACCGCATTGGACACTTTTTTTAAATTTAAATAGCCTTCGCACGTTTCATGCGCTATATGACCGAAGAACAAGTATAAGTTTCAAAAAATGAACTTATCTCATTGTCAATCATATTGGATTTAGAAAATTTATTTATTCACCGCTTTCTCATTTTCAAAATGGTTTTTATAAATTTAATAAACTGTGAAGAAAAAATGTGAATAACCTTCACATATTATTCATTGTTGTAAATATCATAAGCTAGGTTGCTCTTTTTGAGCGGTACCTAATAAAGATATTTTATAACCAGGTTATAAACATTTTCCCTTAAGCACAGAAAAATTATTTACTCAAATGCTGATATTTGTTTAGATTTTTCAATGCTGGAATTTTTTGACCATGTATTGAATTTGGTGCCAGGATTTCGTCCCTATTGGGATTTTGGTCTGTCGAGATTTCGCCCCTCTCGGGATTCTTGTCGGTCGGGATTTCGTATGTCGGGATTATATCCGGAAACTCTACCCAACTTTCCAACTTTTATTCAGCGTATAATGGCTTGACCAATGTTAACCTACAGGGTCCATTATGAAAAAAAATGAGCATTCACTGGCATAATACATTTATTGATCGCAATTTATGCAAATGTTCAATATTCTTCAAAATACATTCCTCCTGCATCAACACACTTGCGGAGACGCGTTTGCCACGCCTGAAAGGCACCCTGAAACTCCTCGACAGGAATGCTTCTCAGGAACGTTGTAACATGGTGTTGGATGTTTTCCACGGTTTCCCAATGTTTTCCTTTCATCTCTCTCTTGAATCGCGGAAACAAAAATAAGTCACATGGAGCTAAGTCGGGACTGTAAGGGGGGTGAGGGATCACCGAGGTGTTGCTCCAGGCCAGGAAGTTGGTAATGATGAAGGCTGTGTGGCTGGTGGCATGTCATGGTGGAGCTTGACCGTGTCTTTAATGTCAGTCCTCACGCGTGCGATCCGGCGTTTCAATCTCCTGAGCACCTTCAGGTAAAAGGCTGAGTTCACAGTTTGTCCCTGCGGTACAAACTCCAAATGGACTATTCCTCGGATGTCAAAGAAGACAATGATCATCGTTTTGATGCGCGACATGCCGATTCGCGCTTTCTTGGGGCGTAGGGATGATTTTGTGTGCCATGCACAGCTCTGCCTTTTCGACTCTGGGTCGTATTCAAACTTCCAGGATTCGTCTCCGGTTACTACAGAGTTCAGAAAGTCTGGTTGATTTTGAATCAAATCCAACAATTCTTGACAGCGGAAAACTCTAAGTTCTTTCTGGTCTTGCGTCAACACTTTCGGCACAAGCTTCGCACAGACCTTACGCATTTGCAGATCCTCGGTCACTATCCCATGTACCACAAATGTGGACATGTGTAATGTGTCAGCAATTTGCTGGATGCTTAATCGATGGTCGGTACGAAAAACCTCGAGCACACGATCCACGTTCTCGTCAGTTCTGACCGTTGTTGGGCGTCCTGAACGGGGTTCGTCGGCGACCGCCTCCCGGCCCTTCTTGAACGCCTTGTGCCACTTCCCATACTGTGATCTTGAAATGCAATCGTCCTTGAAGGCTTTTTGCAGCATCTGGAATGTTTCGGTTGCATTTTTTCCAAGCCTCACGCAAAACTTTATGGCGTATCGTTGTTCAAGCGAACGCTCCATCGCGCTATGTTACAAAAGTTGAAAACACACTTCAAGCGGAGGCATGTATCTCCCCTCACACTACTCGAACTCAACTGACGACCGGATGTATTGAAAGGGCATATCCCTCCACCACATTTCCCACGGTTTTACCGTGCTGCTATCTATCGTCGGGTCACAATAACATTATGCTCATTACTTTCATAATGGACCCTGTATTATTACACGTTTCACGCGCGATATAAACGAAGAACAAATATAAATTTTTAAAAAGTGAACTCAATCCATTGTCAATGATCGGATTTTGAAAATTAATTTATTTAGCGCTATCTCCCTTTCAAAAGGTATTTATACATTTACTAAACTGTAAATGAGAAATAATTCGCTTGGATGATCATTGGTTACCGTTCTAGCGGATTTATTCGTGTCGTTTGGTTCTATCATCTACACTTTAACCTTTACTTTCTAATGATTATATTATTCGAAACTATGGAAAATCCTTAGCAATTGTAGAGTTTTCACCAATATATTTGCTTCGAACGCAGCTCTTCCGTCTATATATATGAAGGAATAGAAAACCAATACTAATATTTTTAAAACATCATAAATAGAAAAATATAGAGAAAAATCTCTATATGTTGAAAATTGTTTAACATGATTGGTTTTTCAAGATGTAAGACGAATTACTATAATTGCTCTCTCCACGAGTGATGGGAAAATACAATGCTATATTAAAATTTTGAAATATTATTTTGTTTCATTCATTATGTACGCAATGATGTACGATTAGAGCTAGGACTGTCACAAAATACGAATATTTAGTAACTAAGAAATAAAAAGAAGGTTAAAGAGAATTACAAACCGTATTTACGTTAAGCGCAAAAAGAGGCAATGAGAAAATATGCTGAATAATAAAATATCTAAGGATATAATTTTTTGATTTAACATACTCTATTACAATTAGCTTTCCTTATAGAAACCGTAACCCACAGCTTGTAAATTTTGTTCTTACTATCTAGATCTTGCGATTCAAACACGATTTCCCTAAACGTCTTGGAAATGGTCCCTAGTGGCTTTACGTGTTAATGGAAGATTAATCGCAATAACGTCTATAGGGACATCGTCTTCTTGGAGAGAAATCTTGGCTTTGACCTGGCGTTAGAATACTAGAATCGGTCACGGGATAGGTAGTTTTAGACACCCATGGCATCAAGATTTGCTCAGAAATCTTCATTTTGTCTTCCTTATCCCAGCAGCTTCACAAGAACGTCACGTAGAAAAATATTAGAAGCCAAAAAAATAATTTTAAACAAGAAATTACAAAACATATTTACAAGAAAAAAAATAGAAGTAATGTAACAAAATATCTAATAACACATATCTATTCATTAAAATATATTGTTAAAATATATTACCATAGCTCTTTCAGAGCAATGGTTATTATTAAGGCCTTGGGAAATGAGAATGGTAGGAGGAGAAGAGGAGCGGTTAAACAACGAATATCGGTAACAACGATCCAAGATCGAATCTCACGTATGTCACTTTTTTTCTAAAGAAAATATTTTTTAATGGCTTCCATTACTTGCAAAATTCAAACTATATCAGTAAGTACGAGTAACCCAACGGGGTCATAGGGCATTTGAAAGTGTAAACCTCGAACTGTATTGAACATATGTAGACATAATAAATGACAGCTTTAATGCAAGAATGTTACTTTTTAAATATTAAAAAAACCCTACTGTCCTTTAGCGATGAAAAAATATTGGTAGAGCTTGATTCATCAGTGGTGAACATTTCCAGCGGTTTCGGCAATATAATATACCAGACCGCTTTTTAGAGCTCTTATACTATATTGAGCGATTCTTCTCATATATTATGCAATGAAGGGTGGAATCTCAGAAATGGGGTTCAAGCAAACTATGGACATAAGCTTTTAGGACAGCAGAATTACATATAAATATTTACATCGGGCAATACTCTTCCACAAACACAATAAATATATGTAGACATGTTACACTGAGAAAATAGTCGATAACTATTCACCATGATTACCATGACCTGGAATATGTGTACTTGTGATATGTAAAAAGAACAGATAAAAATATGGCAATAGAACTATAATATGTTAATTATTTCTCTCTCTATGTGTTGTGTCAATCTCAAAAGATGGTTGATAACAAGTCGAACAATTTTATTGACTTACTTCACTACATCTTAATCACGTTTCACAGCTTTAGAAGGCCTATAGATCGTCATATGCAATATAACATATATATATTATAAGAATATAAAATAAAAGGATTTAAAAGCGCGTATGTTTCTTTTATACATAAAACGAACTTCTACTGTCCTTACTTCGATGAAAAATATATTTTGGGAGGGCTTGGCTCATCAGTGGTGAACCCTCCCAGCGGTTTCGCCAATTTAATCCACCAGACCGCTTCTCGGAGCTCTAATACTGTATTGGATCATTCTGCTTTTATATGCTACACTGAAGGATGGAATCTTAGAAAAGGTTTTCAAAGATTTCTAAGATTCCATCCTTCAGTGTAGCATATAAAAGCAGAATGATCCAATACAGTATTAGAGCTCCGAGAAGCGGTCTGGTGGATTAAATTGGCGAAACCGCTGGGAGGGTTCACCACTGATGAGCCAAGCCCTCCCAATATATTTTTCATCGCAGTAAGGACAGTAGAAGTTCGTTTTATGTATAAAAGAAACATACGCGCTTTTAAATCCTTTTATTTTATATGTACAGATGGCGCGTTATTGCTTTGTGTATATTATAAGAATATTCATAATTATTTTTTTTTATAAATAAAGCTTCCAGGGTTAAGTTTCTTTTGCAACTTTTTATTTTCAAGATTTGGGACTTGTCAGTCCTTCAACAGGATTTTCACGTTGACAAATTAATAATAAATACTATTTTAATGTACACATTAATATGTACATATTTTAAATACTTTTATATATTGAGAGAAGAATCTCATAACGATACTATTTGATACAGAATTAGCTTGCTGTTCTGACTCAAATATAATTATATATATATGTCGAATCCTGTCGACTTTCTGTCGAATCCTGTCGACTTTCTTTCTTTAGCTGTGGTATTTTGGTAGTCTGGTCTGTTGTAAGAGTCGTGGGGAAAGATTATGATTACGCTGTCGTGATGGTGGTGAGTGGTAAGGCATACAGAGACGAATCACGGGGGAATTCGAGGCATCAGAGAGAGGGAACGGAGAGACCAAGTAGCGGCCGGCAGGCCATCCACTTACTAACGAGCTGTCTGCTACTGCTGCACGCTATCTGGCATCTAATGAACTGACTGACTGCGGGGCAAGCCCTTTTTATATGCTCAAGTCTTACGTCACCGGACGTCTGGCGCCGCGTTGACGCGACGGTTGACCTCGTGTTTGCGGGGTAAGCCCTGACGTCATCGGACGACTGACGCCACCTGTCGCGACGGTTGACCTCATGTTTCGGTTTTGGTGAGTAAATATTGGTTTCTACGTTCCCTCTAGATGTACCTCTTTATTTAATTGAACACATAAAAACGATACATACAAAGTTAAATTGATTAAAGGAGGATTGGGTACAATGATTAAAAGCCCATATTAGATTAGGGGGTGTAAGAAGAGGTGGTGAGTATTTACACAGGTGTTTATGATTCTTAAATTACCACATAAATGTGTGTGATAAGGTCCTGTCGACTTATCTGTGATGAGGTATCCTGTCGACTCTCGCTATAGCTTTGGTAACCGAGGGTCAAACCTGTAGTAACCGAGAGGGACAGTCAGGGCGTGGAGAGTTTTCCAGTACATCTCTGCACTTTGGAAGACCTTTAACAGTTTTCACAGAGTACAGGCAGTCGTGGTCGAGGCAGAGTGGAAAGCTTGGGAATGTCCACACACAAAAAACGAAGAGACACAGTTGTTGTAAGAAAGTTCCATGAACAGATAAAAGTCGAGCTAAGAGCAAGGTGGAGATAGTAGAGATCTTACTGTTTTACATGGCGATGAGATGGTCCTGGGTACAACCGACAAGGTCACACGCCGATGGTGAAAATGACTGTAAGTTCGGCTAAAACCGAGGTTTTATATACCTTTTCCAAGGAGGGAGACATGCGAGAATTTGGACTTTGAACAGGTCCAAAGGGCGTGGGGGCGTCTGCGCTATTCTGCACCCTTTGACCTTGATGGCAACGACTTGCCAAATTTCTATTTAGGGTTGTTGTATTTCTATCTCGATCTCTTGCTTAGCTCAGCTCTTAATCTATTACATAGTTTTATTTATTCATCCTCAGTTTGTACAAAGTACATTACATATGGTGATGCAATGACACATGTCAATCATGCGTATAATTATTTATAGATGTGTTTCTATATACAACATGACAATCTTGTTATAAGTATTATACAATATAGGGTTGTTGGTTTAAATTACCACATATATATGTAGTATATTTTGAGTTAGGTAGTTCACAACCTTCTTCTGATATTTATTATATATATCTCTATATAAAAATATGTATCGACCTGTAACAATGGAAGTGACAAATAAAACAAAGAAGTAAAGGTAGACTAGACGACGACAAAGGCCAGACGAAGAAAACAACCAGGCGCCGGACAGGTGGCGTGATTATAGGAACCAATCAGGACTCTCCAACATATGCGGGAGTCCAGTATATAAAGGCCCAGAAATTAGATAAGCAGTTGTTTTCAGAGCGACGCCGTTATACGGTCGGTCGGATCTCTCACCCCCCATTCTATCCGCGTAGGCTTAGGGCATCCGCGACACCCGTGGTCTACCTCTACTTCTTGGAGCAACCATCTAGACCTGCCTCTGTTCCTTGCTGTCCCCGTGCGGGAATCCCATCACACACCCACGACCACGACTGCCCAATACATTCCACGTCGGGATTACTACAGAATCCGTTAAAGTCGACAGGATGGCTGAGGACAGCAACATGCAGAGGATGACGGAGGCTGGAGACGAATACTTCGCGGATGCCCTTACCAACATGCAGCCCCACTGCGAAGACCTAGTAAGCCGCCTAACAGACGCCATTCGAAGAATAGCCGTGCCTCGTGTGGAGGAAGCCCTCATCTCTCCTTTCGACAGATCCTACGCAGCAAGCAACTTCATCCAACAACTCGAGCGGACGAGCGAGGGACCGCAAGATGACGCCACCCTGCAAACCCGACTACGTACGCTACTCAAAGGTGAGCCCCTCTCCCTCTACAACGAACTGAATCCGGCCTCTCTGCCATACAGTCAAGCAAAACAAACTCTCATGGATCTCTTCCCCGGAAAATCCGAGGTCACTTTAACCAAATTTTTAACTTTTAAATTAACTAGTCAGATCCAATTAGGAGAATATTACCGTCAAAAAATAACTATGGGATTACAACTGGGCCTAACCAATCCCATCATAGTAGAAACATTAACGGAAGGCCTCCAAGCCAGTGATCAGCGCATCATGAAGGCCATAGCCCCTAAAACCCTGACCGAATGGTACTCTACCATGACTAGAATAAAAGGGACCAGTTCACTCCCTACTCCATCCGAACCAGTTCAAGGTGTTACCAACACCAGTGCCTTTCACAGTGATACCGGAACTCCTTCTAGGGGAAGGAACTACAATCCTTTTTCAACAAACAATACTCCAAGATACCCTTCTGGTGCAAGGAGACCACCCTCACCATGTAAATATTGCCAAGGTGATCACTGGAACAGTGATTGTTCCATGAACAGGCGACCCTACAGGCAGCAGGCCTACCACGGCCAACCTACGGCACATTATTTCCCACCGGAACAAAATGGCGCCCACAACCTTCCCGTGCCGGCCCCCAGGTCTTTTCGCACCCCACAAGGCAACGAAAACTCCAGTTTTTGTCCCTAAACTATCCAATATTCTATGTAAACCTAAAATTTTAAATAATTTTTATTGTCCATTCCTCTTAGACACAGAAGCCTCTATTAACATAATTAATTTTAAATATTTTTTTAACCATCTTAGTAAAAACTTATCTAATACTTTAAAATTATATCCATGTCATATATTAATCAATTCCATATCTACTCAAATAAATTCAATAGGATATACATTTTTGACCACTACCATAGGAAAAATTACAAAATCAATTAAATTTTATATAATAGATAATTTATTACCTTTTGGTATACTATCATTAACTTCCATTAGTCAATTTTGTTTGACCTTAAATTTATATAATCATTCTATTTATAAATGTGATGCTCCTTTGTCTAAGAAATGGTATCATATAACCTATGTAACCCCATGTAATAATGGAGAGAGTAACCACAATCCGCTCAATATGGGTCATTTAAAAAACATGCCTAACTTACATTCTCCATTGTTGCAAGGGGAAAATGTCCATCCTATACCATGTCCCATTACCTTGAACAATACCTCTACCAATTGTGACAAAAATGCACCCAGCCAAACTTTAGTTTATTTTCTCCATTTGTATTTATTACCCCCACTATATCCCTCTGGACATCAATGTAAAATTTTTAATGATTCTTGTAATTTATGTGTTAGGAATGATATCCATTTAACTTTTATGAATATTATTAAGAATTACTCAAATATTTTTTCTACTAACAAATATAACATCCCATAATTGAAAATTCCCCCTATCAATATTAGGACAAATTCAGATAAAATAATTGCACTCAGGCCGTATCGTACATCTCTTTCAGATCAACGTGAATTACAAGAACAAGTAAGGAAAATGCTAGAATATGATATTATAGAGCCTTCTTTCTCCCCCTATTCATCCCCTATTACTTTAGTTACCAAAAAGGATAAGACAAAACGATTTTGCGTAGACTACCGCCGCCTGAATGAAATAATTTTCCCCGATGTTCACCCCCTTCCGCTCATAGAGAATATCTTAGATAAATTAGCCAACGCCAAAATTTACTCCCGCGCCGATTTTTCTTCAGCATACTGGTCCATCGAAATAAGTCCCCCTGATAGAAATTTTTTATCTTTTGTCACGTTAGAGGGTCATTATAATTTCAAAAGATTACCATACGGGATTAAAATAGGACCCCAGGTGTATGAGCGAGCAGTCAGTCATAAATTGCAAAGAAATAGGTTACGTTTTATAGCACATTATTTCGACGATTTCATTATCTTTTTAAATTCCATAGAAGAACATTTAGATCACTTACAGCAATTTTTTTATATGTGTAACAGGGAAAATTTTAGATTAAATTATAATAAGTGTGACTTCTTCAAAACTACAATAGAATTTTTAGGCTATACCATATCATCAGGCACATACACTCCATTAGTAAAAAAATTAGATGTAATTAATGCCATTAAGGTCCCCACTAACGTTAAATCCCTCCAATCATTCTTAGGCTCCATTAATGTATATAATAAATTTATAAAAGATCACGCCCGCATTAGGAACCCCCTCAATAACCTACTTAAGAAAGATACCCCATGGCACTGGGATGCAGAATGCCAACATTCATTTGACACTCTAAAGGAATGTCTAACCACAAAACCGGTACTACACCTTTTTAAAGAAGGATTACCCTGTCAGCTATTCTGTGATGCCTCACTTCAGGGAATAGCTGGCATCCTAAAACAACAACATCCAGACGGCACCCTTCACCCCGTGCAATATTACAGCAGAGCAATCCGACCACACGAGAAAAATTATACCATCACAGAGTTAAAATGCCTTGCTTTGATAGATAGTGTGGAAAAATTCCGCATCTATCTCGCAAGTGTAAGGTTCACAATTTTTACAGACCACCATGCATTACAATGGTTAAAAACCATAAAAAAAACCAACGGGTAGACTTTTTAGGTGGAGCTTAAAGATGTCCGCATACGAATACGATATAAAATATATAAAAGGTAAAACGCAGTACGAGGCAGACCTACTGTCCCGCAATCCTTTATGTGGTTTTCTCACGACCACCAAATAATAGAAAAGCAACCCCAATTACCTCCATCTACACTTATCAAAACGAATATAGATGGCATCCATATAATCAAACGTAAAGGTATTGTCAAGATTATAGTTCCCCCTTCCTTTCAACATACGCTAATTAATAAAGTACATTTAGAATATAACCATCCTGGTGTATCCCAAATGATTAGGCTCATCTCCACACAGTATACTTGGTGTGGAATGACCAAATCTATAGTTAAGTATAATAGGTCCTGTCCCACATGCCAACTTATAAAGAAACCGAAAGGTCCGTTATATGGTAGATTAGAACGCCCCCCTATAGCTTTACAACCCTTCGATATGTTATCTATAGACACTATTTCAGGTTTTTCTAAATACGGTAATTCTAAGTCATACTTACACGTAATTGTAGATCACCTAAGTCGGTATACATGGACCTTCCCCAGTAAGTCAACTAATATAATCACATACATTCAGTGTCTCAAAAAGGTATTGCAGTGTGGCCGCCCAAAACGCCTTCTTTCGGATCGGGCACCTGCTTTTACTTCCCCAAAGTTCAGGAGATTCTTAATAAAGAACGGGATACAGCCTCTACTAACCACTGCAAATAACCCTCAAGCTAACGGTTTATGCGAGCGTCTTAACGCGACACTCACCGGGAAGCTGAGGTTACTGAACTTAGAGAATCCAGGAACCTCCTGGACTAAGTTAATTAAGATAGTAACTAATAAATATAACGATACCCCCCAAACGATAACTGGATTTCCCCCCGTATTTTTAATGTATAATATAATCCCCTCAGACTTAAATAACCACCTAAACCCCTATCCCAATATAATAGAAAGTAGAAAACTAGCAATACAACGTACAAATGACAGACACAACAAAGATAAACTTAAATATGATAACAAACATAAAAATCCACACTTTGATACAGGAGATTTAGTATTAGTAAAGGCGTATCATCTTCCAAATAGCGGTAAGTTAGTACCCTACTTTACAGGTCCATATAAAATTACTGAAATAATTTCTGATAATGTCGTACGTATAAATAGACCCAATAGGATTACAGGTAATGATAGAGATACTGTACATGTAAATAAATTACAATATTATAATGAAGAGGTCCTTTATATTTCACCACCCAAATTAGAACCCCTAACAATAAATAGAATAATAGAGCCTTTCCGACATTTAGACCCCAACTTGTTTAGTCCAATAGAAAAAAGTATAGCTCATCGATTTTCCGAACCTTCTAATCATTTGTCCCCCCAACTATTCGCATAAAATTAGTGAAATCTAAGTCCTGAAAGTCTGGCGAACTCCTCGACATAAAGTAATCAATTAAATAATCATAGCATTCAACACCATTTCATGATTACCTTTTCCGCCACCAATAATTTCTCTCCTTCAAATGTTATGACTATTTTTCTCTTTCTATTAGGCACACAACTGATTACTTAAGATTAACCCTCGGAATTGTTTGGACTGGAATAGCGCAATTCCGAGAATATAATTCATACACACACTGTATATAAAAACAAAGAAACATTATATAATTATTTTTTATTATTCCAGCTTGCTTTTTTCTTAAATTATGATAATTTTTTCCCCAACAATTTCACAAAACCTATTCTCTTTATATGCCTCTACACCAACACCTTGGTTCTGAATTACTTAAGCACCGATCCTCCCTCATATATCCTGATCTATTGATAAAAGTATTCGCAATATTAACTCGATTAGAAGAACATTTGGTACACAGATGCCACTGAGTGGCAAACAATCCATGTTACATAAATAGTTATCCTATTACCCTTCTACCAAAACAAAACACAACGCCCGCCACCGCGGTGTTCGGTTTTGCTTATACAAGGCTGCACGAGCTCGACTTTCTCGCGCCACTTAGGCGCCTGCCTGCCTGTTCAAACATACATTTTTATTTCGCACGTTTCTACATTGTTCACATCAATTTTAATTCCTCTCGCATATCCCTTATTCCATTAACACATTTCGCATGATCATAACACATTTATTTATACACTAGTTAATTAATTAATCCCTTTTATAGCAAATCTTATTTTTATAATGTTATCGATCCTACACATGAGACCAAAGGAGACGCCATATTATACCCTCCTAAAAGGACAATTAAATCCCCAAAATGGCGCCCATCGCCACGACAATATTCCAATCTTCAACACTCTTGCCTATCAATCATTCAATTATAGGGCTTTTGGGTACATTTTAATACGAACATACACGACATTACCGGCTCCCTTGTTAGGAATAAAAAAGGCTTTAACTTTTCTTTTTATTTTTGTCGCCTCTCATTTCTCCATATGTAACGCAATGTTACATGGAGAAAAGATCTGTTAAGTTAATATTTTAAATGATGTTTCCCAAACGTAACAAGCCGGCGTTTGGGTAGGCTCACCTAAAAATTTTACAGACCAACTGCATAAAACGCTCTGCAATCTTTTTAGCGCCTAAGAAATGCACTACATACTACATGTATCTAAAGTCCCATCTTCCACTACAATGACATAATTTTAGGTATCATGATCGCTCCCCGTCTGGTCTCACATAATATAATCGGGAAGATCTGGCAAAGACCAACTTCTCAGACTGGACCAAAGCGACATAGGGCCACATTGCTCCCCGTAGACCAAACTAGCAAGACATCAATAATCTTGCACCTACATTGTGTGTAAATATGTTCCCTTTTTTCAAGAACGAATATTTTTGTTTTCTTTTAACTTTTTCTCTCATATATTGTAAATAGACTTACAGCTTACCTAGTTTTGTGGTGTTGGACTTTGTTTTTTAACTTACAGATGTAGATAAAAATTTCACTATTAATCGATAATATCATTTTGTTTATTAATCAACATTAATGCCTTAAACTACCAATCAACCCTTTATATATTATTACCTTTAATATTTTATTTTATTCTAATTTTTAGTTTTTAATCATGTTTAGACTTAGCATTTCACAACTTCAACTATTTTAGGCACCATTTTGAAAAACCTACACCTAACAATATTTATAATATTTCTTAAACAGATAAAACATTTATCATTTTATTTTTCTTAATAGATTTTCAAAATGTTATTTTTGACGCTTCCCTTACAACCTCTAACTCTATCCCATGAACCTTTCCTCCCAACTTTTTACATTCATCAAGAGATTATTGTTCGTCGGCCATTTTCTTTTTTTTTTATTGAATAAACTAACTAGAAGACCCTTCCTCGCTATACTCATTCCCAATAGTGAGCTCAGGGGACCCAGTTAGATTTTTTTTTCTCTCATCATCAGGCTCATCATTTTTTCATTTTTCAACTTTTTCTTTTCACCACACAAGTCGGACACAATCAAAATTGACAGCAATAAATCTCTTACATCCACCTCTCCTTTTCCGCATCCTTCAAACCTCCAACCTTCCAAGGGATTCCAGTTCGCCGAACATTTTTTTTTCATTGATTAATCCGACTGGAACAATCCTACCTCGCTATACCCATTCCCAATAGTGAGTTCAGGATATCCAGCGCGATCTTTTTATTTTCTTTTTCTCATCGCCCGACTCATCATATCAATTCACCATTTTTTCAACTTTTCACTTTTTTTTTCATAATTCAACTGGGCACAATCATTATGGACAACAGGGATCCCTCTTACCGCTACCTCTCCCTTTTTACATCCATCAATCTTCCCACCTCTTTTTACTGTCTGAGCTAATGATGCAGACGGAATATCTTGGGCCTTCTGTTAATGAAAACAATGCCTCACTTAAACAAGTTCGCATTGCATTGCAGAATGCTTGGGATACTACTTTGCAGAAACATGCTCAGATACCCCCTTTCCCCTTTTCAACCTTAGCGTCACATTATACGTTCAGTCAATAAACTAACTTCATTTTATGCAATAAGATATTATTTTCCTTGTACGATTAATTTTACCATATTTACCATTTTGTATTATATACTTTCTCTTAATCTTTTATCAGTCATTTTGCGCGTTTTTATTTTTATAACCTTGATATTTTTTCATTGATACACCACCATTACAACATCTTTCTCTTTTTAACTTGTAGATTAATAATAATTTTAACTAATTTGTATACAAATTATTTCTTTTATTTTTTTATAATAGGTTTGCTAGGTCATCATTCATTACATGTCATTCCCCCAACCAAACCTTCATCACCGGGGGCACATTCTGTAGTATATTTTGAGTTAGATAGTTCACAACCTTCTTCTGATATTTATTATAACCCCATCTCTATATAAAATATGTATCGACCTGTAACAATGGAAGTGACAAATAAAACAAAGAAGTAAAGGTAGACTAGACGACGACAAAGGCCAGACGAAGAAAACAACCAGGCGCCGGACAGGTGGCGTGATTATAGGAACCAATCAGGACTCTCCAACAAATGCGGGAGTCCAGTATATAAAGGCCCAGAAATTAGACAAAGCAGTTGTTTTCAGAGCGACGCCGTTATACGGTCGGTCGGATCTCTCACCCCCCATTCTATCCGCGTAGACTTAGGGCATCCGCGACACCCGTGGTTTACCTCTACTTCTTGGAGCTACCATCTAGACCTGCCTCTGTTCCTTGCTGTCCCCGTGCGGGAATCCCATCACACACCCACGACCACGACTGCCCAACACATTTCCACATGCTGGTTGAACGATATCTCGAGACTTAAAAAAAAAAAGGAATTATTTTTTAATGTTCATAATAGCTGCTTAAAGATTAGAAATTCGCTCTAAATCTTCCAAAAAAACTAGATTTTTTACACCCGATTTCTATTTTCCCATTTCAAATATATCAAAAGGTTATGATATCTTAAAAATAAATTATTTTTAACAGATTGAAAAAAATTAAATATATTTATTTTTCTCTCAATATTTTATATATAACGAAAAGCACGGACAAAAAATTATATTATGAAACCAAATTTTCAGAACAAGAGTCAGTCAATCTATGGAAACATTTTATTTCTTAATAATAAAAACTAAAATTTTGAAGATTACCAAAAATTCGGTATCAACTAAATTGGAAACTTTGACTTTCTATTTTATATGAAAACCTGGATCAAATATGCAACAATGGCTTTTAAATTTAACAAGGATATGTTATAATATAAAAATATATATAACATCAAATATATATTTCTCTCTCAACATATATTTTATAAGTTACTAATTTTATAAAAATATTACACGGAAAAAAAAAGAAAAGAAAATATCTCAGAAAATATTTTAAAATCGAAAATTCATTAAGGAATTGTAGAATTTCTCATTCAAAAGTAAACATTTCAGATACATTCTGATTATAGAAAATTAACAATTTATATTAAATCTAATTAGAAATTATGAAGCGATAGAAATAAAATCTATCGTTGATATTATTATAATTTTTTTAAGAAATAAATAGAGTTCATTTATAATCGACATGTAAATTGAAAAAGAGGATAATCTCAAGAAATATATTCCCGATTATTATTCGACAATTTCGAAAAGACGATTGCTTACATTTGGCAAGAAATCTAGAAAAGAAACAAAATGTTCAAATTTCTCAATCCAATGTAGGTTATTATTGAGTAGTTTCAAAACGTCTCAGATAGGATTTATTTGATAATTAGCACATATTTACAATGAATGAATTTCTAACCTACACACCTAAACTAGATATTTTAATTCTTGTATTTTGATATTTTCATGTTGTAGATTTGTGGGAAGTTCTTATTCATTGACATGTGTATATTTTCAAACACAAACACACACTAAAAGTAACTGAACTTAAGGAATAATTATCAAAGAATGAGGAAGATAATTATTAAACTTTGCCTTCAAGCTAATTATATATGAAAATTTGAAACTATTATAGACGCGTATGATTCTTTTAATATTTAAACAATTTCTAATGATCTTACTGCAATGGAAAAATTACCCTCCCATTAATTTTTCCATTGCAGTAAGGGCAATAGAAATTCTTTAAATTTTAAAAGAATCGGACACTTCTATAATATTTTCTAATTTTCATAACAGATAGAGAGCTTATGCATCATAATATAATTATATATATATATAGTGACTCTTTGATAATATATGAAAGGGGATGCCTTCCTATTTTTTATTTGATTACCGATTTGAAACTAATTTGAAAGGTAGCATTTTAAATAAGATATTATCAAATAAAATATACTTCTAGACCACAGAGAAGTCGGAAAATTTATTAGCGCTAAATACATCTAAAAAAGAAAGTTGAAAAAAATATATATTCTGGATGATTGGTAATATACTATTATTTTGTCGTATTTCCTTTCGCATATTTTTTATATCATTTTAATATACTTTCAGACCATTTAGAGGTCTGGTAATTTATAAACTAGTTGAGTTAATAATTTATTGAATATATTTTATTTTTGGAACCTTTTAAGAGAGCCAAGGTCCTCTCTCTCTCCTACATAGAGGGGGAAGAGAAAAATATATAAGAAAAAAAGTACTGTTTTCAGAAAGTTGAAAGTCGGAAAATCGGATAAATATTTGATTAAAAATATGTGGACATCCCACCACAATACAAATGCATCATTCAAAAAATGGGGTCGGAGCGGAGGAAAGAAGTGAGAATTAAATAAATATTCAATTGAGAGGATTTAAAAATATTGTTATTAAAAGTGCACGAAATGAGGAAAATATATTTAAGATGCTATACATTATAATGTATATCTATAAAATTCGAAATAAAATGACGGGGTCGATGAACCCAATATTATTTAATACAAGTATAATGCAACATTGATTAGGTAGATGTTATATTTCAATGAATATTTTACTTTTCACCTCGATATTCGATGATCCTCCCCCACCGCTTTTATTTTAACTCGTATAAATATGTGTTCAATGACGGAGAAGTTGAAATATTTTTATTTTCTTCTTTCTAATACATATGTTAAACAAAGGTTCTCGATTAAAATTATAAATAATTGTGATATTTTCCAGAAATTTCCAATATTTTTCCTTATAATTATTATACACCTTTACGAATTTTATATTTACATATATTTTTATTTAAATAAAAAGGCATAAATTGATCAAAATATCATTTATTTTACCAATATTTAAGTTGGCTGAACGCCAACCTTTATCATGGTATTATAATATATATATGTTTTAATCGCACATTAAGATGTTATAAAATCTTGATGAAGGTTGGCGTTCAGCCAATCGAAATAATAGTAAAATAAATTATATTTTTATCCAATATATGCCTTTTTATTTAAATATTTATTTAGGGATTGCTATTTTTCAAATATATTTTATTGAGCAAAATAAGTATATCTTGATTTTTGAAATGAGTTATATATATAACTATAAAGGCATAGGGCGTATCTCGTGAAGATCCCATTAGATCCCGGTGATATAATGGAATTACGTACGTCCTAGACTGACGAGGGCCATTATCCTGAAACCATGGACTCTAGGTGGACGTTTCTCAGTTTGCCAAAGCTGCTGTTGTGGTTTTGTCACCTACCTGAGGTCGCTAGTTTGCACCGACGGTCAATAGACGGCGTCTAGTTTTGACGTTTAAATTGACGGAAAATACTTCTATAGTTTTTTTATAACAATTTCCTCCCGGAAACCTTTCCATTGATATACAATTTCACTTTTCTACTATTTTTCCATATAACTATATATGGTGGTGCTTATCCCTTTGTTACGGGGTAATTGGGTTCTTTACCTGTTGATGGAACTTATGACGCAAATTGTGACAAGAATACGACTTCTTTCTAAACGTTTAGTTAGGCTTAATAGGACAATCTTGATGTCTAGGGTGGCTTTACCAGAGGTATACAAGATTCCAGACATGCCTCACCTGTCCTGCCCTGTGTCACCCCTTCCCTATCCGCTGAGACAGTTAACAAAACTTTGGGAGTTTACCTATATACAAGGTTATATATTTAAAATAAAAAAGGCTTATCCTGACCAGGAGCACATGTGCTTTTCAGAAGGCAGAGTGCCATCTGGTGGAACAGAAATCAACTAATCATTGATTTAGCCTGTTAACTGATATTTGGCCATCTCAATTTCTTGATAAATTAAGAAAAGCCATCCACGAATGCGTTTCGCGCTGTTGGCGCTCGTCAATGTGGAGTAGGCTGTCCCAATGCGACCAAAAATATTTTTGGTTCCAGTGGCTTCCTGAGAAACCAAGAAATGGGTATTTAAGACCAAATTTGCGTAAATACGCTTAAAACACATAAATAAACAATATAATTTTATTTTATATTTTTTTCTATTGTTTTTTAAAGGTTATATATATATCAGGGAACAGGCTAAATCATGTTTATTTGATTTCTGTTCCACTAGATGACGCTCTGCCTTCTGAAAAGCACATGTGCTCCTGGTTAGGATATGCCTTATTCCACAGAGCATCACCGTCATCTATAAGTGTGATATTTTGTAAATTTGAGGCGTTAAGTTGATTGAGTGAGTATACAATATTTCATACCTTAAAGTGGTCTGGAAGTGTATTACACATTCATGACAAAATTTGATAGAAAATATATAAATTTGTCACTTCCAGACAATCCACACTTTTACATTTTGTAGATATTATTGTCAGTTGGATTAAGCGACTGTACAGAATTTCAGACTGTCTCAAATCTAGAAGTTTAATATTTTGTACACTTGGAATGTTGGTAAGAATCAAAGTTACTATAAATTAACAGACTACTATTTGGTCAGTAATATTTTGAAATTCACCACAAAATTTGAAAGGAATAGGGTAAATTAGTTCATCACAGAACAATACCACGACCACTCAGAAATCTGGATATTTGTCAATTTTCATTGTTAGCTCTATTGGACGAGTTTACACATTTTAAAATTTCTTTGTGACCTGAGAGATTAATAACATTGTATTTGATCATATAAATTTAAATTAAATATATAAATTAAATTATTCCAATGTCGAGAGACACCACAATCTCCCAGAAATATTGTAAAAGTTAATAGAAGTAAATTTTGTAACTAGCAATGTCATCAGAGTTCAACATGTGTACGAAATTTCAAGCTTTCAGTTGATCTGTGAATATATTAGAAATTGATTGTTAGATATTTTTATAGATAGACAGAATTGAGGCGTATCACAAGAGCCGCGTTTGAAATTCGTTTTAGAAATCTTTCATTTAATTTCCTGATTTTATATTTAAAATTTTTAATTTATTGTTTAATTCTCCTCAAAAAATTATTTTAACAACTATGGGGTTAACATTAATATTGATACGATAATTGTTACGATTTATACTTCAAATATAAACGATCCTATATATGTAAATTTGGAGATTCTAAAACACTTTTTATAAATATAATTTAGTTTTAAAATTTATTTTTAAATTTCAAAATACCTTATCATTTTACTCGATATATAAAAATACGTAAACTTTACGTATATATTTTAGAAATCGTTCGAACCTAATTTCTTATTAGGAAAAGTTGATGGGGTTGTTTGTTCAAAAATAAAAATAAAAGTAACTATAACTATATAACTACAACTATAAATACAAGTAAATAAAAATACTTGTATAAGGCTTGAATTTGAGACAAATATTTCCGAATACATCAAATTATTTTATTAATTCGAAACAACAAAAATGTTGATCATTGAGAATATTTTTAATCAATACACGCAAAGTTTAATAATATTTGACGAAATTTGATTTTTTTTTATTTTTGAAGAAATAAAATATTTTGATACAAATGGAGCATTTTGCTTTTAATTTTAAATATGAAGCGTCATATATGTTGACCTATATTTGGTTAAATTATATATATAATTCGAAGATGTTTAAATATGAGGTGATTAAATGACACATGAAATATTTAAACTAAAATTGCCCTTTTTTAGTGTTTTTATAAATAAATAGTATTTATTTGTCAGAGGTTATTCGATCCGATTTACTAATGGAAGTTCGTGATCTTGCTAATGATGTTTTCTTTTCTTTCAGTCTATATTTCTTGTTTCTCTTCTAAGGATCCTTCAATAGGATTTTTAATCACACAATTCATCTTATTGTTATCATAGAACTCTTGTATATCAATATATGATAGTCGATAGTATTTATTTTGTCAAATATATTCGTTTTAAATACAGGGTCAAGAATGTAAAGCGCTAAAAATACATAGTGCTATTCTTCATGGGTATTTAGAAATCTACTTAAATATATATTATTTTACATTAGAATAAGTTATTAAGTATATTATTTTATATTAGACGAATTTCTGATAGAGAATCTACACCCCGGATACGCCTATTTATTGGAGTTAAAAATACATTCATTCAAAACGCACAGTAATTTTGAATATTTACCTTGAAGCAATGCATGCAATAGCTAATGGAAATGCATAACTTTTATAAGCTCTATATAATTCCAATGATTAGGATTCGCCGCCAGGAGGCCAAACTGCAAGCAGCATGTGCGTTCGCTCCCGGTAAATACACTTTTAATAATCTAATTTAATATTTAATGAACCTAATTTTAAAGATATAATTAACTTAGTAATACTATACCCCAAATATAATCTTAGCACTTACTGTTAAATCTTACTTTTTTTCTAAAATCAGACACCAAGAAATAAAAGATGAAATTTACATACATAGTACTTGCATTGTTGTTTATCGTTAGTATTAAAGAGCCTAAATTTCTCGTTGAGAAGTACGATGAATTAAAAAAAACTATCTTACAATAACAAAATGTACCCATCCTGCCCCCTTACGTTAACTAAAAAGTATTCTTCTGCTTACTTGATAAGAGTGATTGCCATACTACTAATCATTGGTGGCGTGGAACTTAACCCCGGGCCCCCTACAAAAAAGCAAACAACTCTGTCCACTGTACAAACTACTGAGACAAAGGAAGTTATTGAAGATGATCTTAAATCTATTGTTATACAAATCCATACAGAGCTAAGGACTTTAGGAGCAAGACTAAAAACTAGATTACAAAACATTGAACAAAAGTTCGATGAATGGGATCAGAGATTGACCGTTATTGAAACTTCACAGAAAACATGCTTGGAATTAGCCACAAAAAACGATTTAAGAATAAAAAGTCTAGAGGATCACGGTGACATGCTGGACAGGAAAATAAGGGAAAATAACCTTATATTTTACGGTATAAAAGGGCCCGAAGCCGAAACCTCAGATGAAACCTTATGCAAATTGGTTACGGCGATAAATGAAAAGATGCAAATACAAGTCGAATCGGAAATAATGCGTTGTCATCGGCTTTCAAAGAAAGCTAACGCGCCAATTTTGGTTGAAATTCCGAAACAAACCACAAGAATTGCACTACTTAGGAATTCTTACAAATTCAGATATGATAAAAATTTTGTAAACTAAGATTACACTCTGAAGACCCGAGAACAACGCCGCTTAATGATTTCTAAGAAGAAAGAACTATCCGAAAAAGGAATACGTTCAAAATTAAGAGACAATAAGCTTCTTGCAAATGGACAAAAATACGAAGTCGTTGATGGTAGAGTGGTTGGTGAAAAGGGCTCTACATCATAGCAGTTGACGCAGCCCCGAAATGATGTTGACAACTCAGAAACTTTACAGAGAGAGATACTACAAAATAAAATACATATAAATAAAGATTCACAAAAAAGGTTTTAAGACTATTAGCTTTTAAAAAACAAAAGTTACGGTAAACGCAATAATATGCTGGAATATAAATGGACTTTTTAGGTTGCTCTCTGTTTTTCCACTTCTCGAGTACATTAAAAATTACGAGATCTTCGCTTTACTTGAAACATGGTGTATAAATCTCACAAATATAACAATAAAGGATTTTCAAATTTTTGAACAGCCGGCAACTAAGACCACAGAAAGGGGAAGGGGATCAGGAGGAATAATTGTGGGTGTCAAAAAAAGGGGGACATTACAGGTTGCACAGTACAGAAAAGGATAACATCTGGATATCGATTTTTTTTATCACAAAACATAGGAACCGACAAACCCACCACCTGCTTGATATTTGTATATCTCCCTCCAAACGAACTGTACCAGAACAACTTAGTTAGATTAACTAAATATATGGAAAAACAGATAACTGACGGGAAAGAACTAATTCTAATTGGGGATTTAAATATTAGAACTGGAGAGCTCGGGGGACTGTATAATCCAACAAATCTTCTACTCTCTTTAGTTTCCGAAAGAAAAGCAAGAGATCTAATAATTTCACCACTGGCTGAAAGACTCCTCGAGTTTCTCGAGGACAATTCGCTGACAATAATCAACGGACGATCAACAGGAGACAGAGAGGGAGACTTTACATATGTTTCGGAGAGAGGCTCATCAACTATTGATTACTGCATAGTTTCCCAAGGAATACTGGAAAAAATATCAGACTTCAGGATAGAAACCCAGATGTACTCAGATCACCTTCCTCTTATCCTGAAGTTAACAGTCCAAAACACCTATTAAAACAAATCTAAGGTAGAAGAATATGGTGTTACGAGATACAGATGGACAGCTGAGGGAATAAAGACATTTAAACAGGAATTAAAGGAATTTCAAGAAGTAAAAATATCAAATCTCGATAGCTCCGTAAATACTTTCACTCAAAGAATTACCGAGGCAATGTCAACATCAGGAATAATGTACTCAACTAAGGGTGCCACCGGAAAATCTAAACCATGGTTTGACAAAAACTGTTACGAGATGAAAAAGCTAACAAAAGAAAGTCTGAAGGAATACCGTAGAACCAATAGAAAGGAAGACCTTGAAAGCTATGCTCTCCATAGAAAGAAATATCTCGGTTTATTAGATGATAAAAGAAAGAAATATATTCAGGAAAAACAAGAAATATTGAGAAATATAAAAGATTCAAAGTCCTTTTAATTGCGCTATTTAAAAGAGCAACAAAAATTCAAGGAGAAATTACTGTACAGGAATGGCACGAATTTTATTGCGAATTAATGAGTATTGAGGAAAAAGAGAAGATTTGTAATATAGAAGTGAGGATCTCGCCGAGCGATCCAATACTTGATCCAGAGATAACTTCTGAAGAGATAGGCAGGGCAATCAGAGATTTGAAAAATAACAAGGCAAGTGGACCTGATGACATCCCCAATGAAATAATAAAATTACTCCCAGACTCATACATGGGTTTATTAGAACAATTTTACAATAGAGCTCTGATAATGGGACACTATCCTACAATATGGACTAAATCGATCATACATCCAATCTTTAAAAGCGGTGACAAAGACAACCCTTCAAATTACCGTGGTATAGCACTGATAAGTAATTTATCGAAACTTTTTACAACAATACTAAGATCAAGACTGAATGAATGGGTAGAAAGAAGAAACGTCATTCCAGAAAATCAGGCGGGTTTCCGAAGGGGCCGATCGTGTGTGGATCTGATATTCACATTGACCACTCTAATACAACTTTCACTGAGGAAAAAGAGAGGAAAATTATATGTATTTTTTGTTGATTTGAGAAAATCATTTGACACAGTTCCTCACTCATTACTCTGGAAGAAATTAACCAATCTGGGCGTGAGCTATCAATTTATACATGCAATTAGAAATTACTACGAACAGGCGACTGTGGCAGTCAGATGGAGGGGATCAATTACAGAAATATATTAAGATACATTCGGGCGTTTTACAAGGAGAGCCACTATCGCCATTACTTTTTATATTATTCATGACGGACCTGATTAAAATGTATGACAACTCAGATCTGACGAGTGTATACCTTCCGGAATTTGGTGATGTTCACCTGCTGATGTATGCAGATGATATTGCTATTATAGGGGAGTCGAGGATAAACCTCCAAAAAAAGATTAATATATTGAAAAAATATCTTGGTGAGAACTATATGACACTGAACGAGTCCAAATCGAAGGTTATGGTATTTCGCAATGGTTGTAAACCCTCAAGAGAAGATAGATGGTACTGGAATGGTAAACCTCTGATGGTAACAAGAAGATATAATTAATTGGGATACCCTCTGGTTTGTACAACTAAAACCACTCAAGCCGCAAACTTTTTCGAAGGAAAAGCACTTGCGGCAATAAATGCTACAACCCCAATATTGGCAAAATCAAAAATTAATTCATTAAACTCTGCAATGAAACTGTTTGACTCTATTATGATGGCTGTTTTGATGTATGCTGCTCCAATTTGGGCAACAGAGTATAAAGATATATTAGACCATATACAAGATACATTTATTCGTAGGTTTTTGAATTTGCCTAGATATACTCCAGGATACATAATAAGACCAGAAACAGGCCGCGTCTCATTAATAATAACAGCTCTGAAATTGACCTTGAAATATTGGCTGAGGGTGCTGAGTATGGATAAAAAAAAGACTGCCTCGAATATGTTTAACTAGAATGAGGCAATTATCCTGTGCTACAGGTGCGCCCATCGGTTTTATAAAACAATTAAGCAATTTACTTAATAATAACGGATCCTCGTGGCTTACTTATTGTAATGATCCCGATTCACTAAGGAATGCTATCCCTGGAATATTAAGAACTGCGATAGAGCAAACAATACAAAACGACTTAACAAGAATAACCCAATCAAAGTTATATTCCCACTATAGAGACATATATACAACGTTTACCACCGAAGAATACTTCTTAAGTGAACTCCCTTTTCCTATCATCAGATTAATTGCACAATTTAGAACCCTTTCAATTTTTTTCAGAGAACACCATTTGATTTTATTGAGGCGTGAAGACCTGAAATGCACTTTCTGTGGAATAACAACGGAGATGTTGCACTACTTATTTGACTGTGCTGCTCTGTCTGAGGAAAGACGAAAACTAAATGATAAAACGGGGCAACTTTGTCCTTCATTTCCGGCACTGATTAATGAAATATCAAAGAATTGGTATAAAGCGATGGCGATATTTGGATTCCACAAGACTATATCCCGGAAAAAGGCCTCATAGTGTTCTCCCTATCCCTTGTGAACTGGCGAATCCTATATAGGGCGAGAGGCCCTAAATGAAGGCTTTTGTTGTTGTTGTTGTATAATTCCAATGATTATATATACTGATGCACTATATACCAGTACTAGTACAAGTATTTGTACTATACAACCACGATGCATTGGCGTGCCATCCTTTATTTTTATTTAGAATATTTATATAATAAAAACTTATGTCCATATTTCGTTTAAACTACCCTTTTCAAAGAGTAATATTTAATTCTAGATATAATAGAAAAACAGCACTCAAACTCAATATTGGAGCGTTATAGTAGATTGAACCGCTGGGAGTGAGAGGATTCAACCCTGATGAGCAACGCCCCCCTCCTTATATTTTATAATTGTAGAGAAAGAAAATTAGAAAATGTTCATATAAAAAATAAACTTACAAGTGGTGGTGTCTTGTCCATGGAGCAGATCAGATCGGTCCGTACACCCTGATCACAATACCGGCCAACTGAGGTGCCTTGTTCGTATGGTTGTCTTCTTCTGGATTGATGTATGCCATATAGAGGGCTGCAAGTATGGCCGGGTATATATGGTCCGGAGTGAGTTGGGTGTTGTAACAGTTATTGCAGTTCCTGTAAGAAATAGGTATGTCTGATTTATCTTTATTCCCTTAATATTTCTGTTAGGATTCTTGATATTGTTGTTGTTATTTCTCTGTTATTGTTAATGTTGCATATGGGCTGAATTATTTTGGTTTTTGTAATACATAAATGGAACTCAAAAGAAAATGGGAGAGCTGAATAGACTACTCTATTAACATCAAACTTACACGTATAGATAGTGATACAGGGTGTGTGTGTGTGTGTGTGTGGTCTCCATAAGTCTCGAATTTTTAATAAAAAAAATAAATAATACAATATAATCGGCTTATGATTGTAGGATGACGTTTGACAATCATACCCCAAATGTTTCTTTTGAACGAAAAATCGTAATTTATTTTAAGGATAAATAACGACTATTTTCTATTCTAAGGGATGAAGTATGAAGGTTGTGAAGAGTATTGATAAACGGAAAAATAAATTCACATTTCTGGACACTTTTATTTTCTGTTCATCATTACTTTTCACAATTAAATCCTTTCATACTTAATCCCTAAAGATAGAAATAGTCGCTATTAAATAACAAATTTTCGTTCAAAAGAAACTTTTTTTTATTTTCGGGGTTTTATAATATTATAAAATATATTTAAGCATACATTATGTAAATATTTGATATCTATAATTTTATTCTTTAATAATATAAATAAAATTATACATCATATTTAGATATGTTATATAAACATGGCCTTCAAAAACAATTTCTAATTATATCACAACAACGCATCGTAGCATTACAATTTTAATAATAACAAAAAATATATATTTTTAGAACGGAATAGAGTTGTATAAAAATATTATTATATTTTTTTCAGTTTCAAATATCAAAGAAAAAATGCCGTGATGTATTACATTTGCATTCTTTTAGAAAGCTTCATAAATTTATCCTTTTATGCAACACAACAAAAATGAAAGGGCAGAGGGAGGAAGAATGGAGTTGAAGAAAAAAAACTACGCGGGAAAAACTCCAAGAGCAACGGGTTAATGAGCCGAATCGCCGGCAGAATTGTGTTAGTGCGCGCCTCACAAAATAGTCCCCGCGGCCTTACATTTAGGATACAGACGATTTAAAAGTTGCGCACGTGCCAAATATTGGAAACCACCCCCGGATGAAAATCGGACTTTATAGCTTTTTTTTTTTATATTTACCAAAACTCGAGAATTTTGGCGAGCGTTACAAAAGCATTTGATCCCAAAGTGGAAATGGCAATAGGGATAGAAAAGGGTTTGAAGTCCAAATGGAGATCAAGAAGGAAATTAATGCCAAAAGAGGAAGGAAATATAAAGACGGATGATATTGGCGACGATTTTGTCGTTCCCCCATAACAAAAATAACTTCCCGAAATCGATGCTTTAAGAATAAGTTTGTATAGAATTGCTCTCTCACTATTTGGGCCTTTCTTAAGCCTCGCGAGTTTCTTAAACAACGCGAATAGGCCGCTTAATTTCTCAAGATAGAGCAGAAGTATTTTTAAAATATTTGGTTGCTAGGACAACGGCTAAATTAATCGAGCGTTTTCATTGGTCGACAGATATGGAAATTAATAGAACCCCTAGAGACAGAAATTAGAGCAAAATTGCGCCTAAAACACTTTTCACTTTCAATTATTATTTGGATATTGAAAAATGATTATATATATATTATTTATTTTTAAAGATATATCTCTCTTTGTACTTGGAAATATATTTGAAATTATTATTTTTATTTAATTAAAAAAGATATAAATTAAATTCAGTATTTATTGTGCATTTTTGAAGAACCTTATTTTAGCAGCGATAAATTATTTTTCGAAAAAGACTAATTAAATTGAGTTTTCTTAGTATTTTATAGTTATATCTGAAAATTTGAATGAAAGAATAATTCAATGATAAAAATATAATTAAGGATTATTGTGAATCATATTTTTACTGATGCGAAGTCATCTCTTAAATAGTTTCGAAATAATATATATGAATGATGAATTCATATACTCAATGATTTAATTTATGCTAAATATAAGCTAAATATTAATTAAATATTCTATAAAAGTCATCAGAACATTGCATATTAGTTAACAGCTCTCTGCTGAAAGCACAGCGTGATTGATATAATTTGTCTCAACACACCAACTTTGAAAAATTCAAACAAAAAGCCAAGCTGTATACCATGGTTTTCGTACTACGGTCTTCATCAATAGAGTGGAAGTTTCCATAAAGTAACATTTTTCTTCTATTTTTCTATTCTAAAGTATTGTCACAATTGTATTTATTTAAATTTATTAACATCCAATAAAAAACTAGATATTCCAAACTCGGGGATATTCGCGTCAATACATTACTTTAAATCATAACAAATTAGCTATACACAAGCTTATGCAATTATTTCACATAATCATCCAAAGAAAATTGGTCGAGGAGAAAAAAAAGACTAACATACAAAAGCAATTCCCTCAAAATTTCCTTCCCTCTCTTTCCCAGTTCAAAAGGTAGTTGTATCTATATCTACAAAATTGATTTAAAATTTTATGTTCTTTTCTCAACTACGAATCCATATAGCTATCCGATGCCACCAAATTTTCTTTCCCTATAATTCCGAAAAATTGGGAATTCCAGAAGTATATGTTTCGAATCTTGATTTCTCCTCCACAGAAGCATCCCGGTTTTTTTTCAATTCCGGTACAATTGTATATATAATAAATTCAAATATATTTAATATGTTTGTCATTATTTAACATTAAAATAGTTGTTTATTTCCAGACAACAGTATATATATGTTGAAAATACGTCTAAAAAATTATATTATGTTGATTGTACATATTTCCAGATAACTTCTTTCTTTTGTTCACAGTTGTCTTTCTTCTTGTTAATATCATATGACTATTCCATTCACGGCCTAAAATATATTTGCATAGACAAAGGTAAAGGCATAGATGTATGACAGCGCAATTTCTTTAGAAGGAAATAGCGCTTTAAATTAATATAAATAAATAAAAAAACGTCTAAATATAATAAAAAAGTAAATTAGATGCCGAAAATATATAGATTTGAGTAACGAACGATTATAAAAATTAAGAAAAATACATCTCCTTATCGTGCAACTGAAAGTTGCTGATGGCTTGCGCCATCTATTGGAATAAATGTCAATTATTCTCGTTGATTTTTAATTATTCCAGAATTGGCCAAATACTCATTCTTGATTAATCAAGAAAAGCTAACCACGGACGCGTTTCCGGCTGTTGGCTCTCATCAGCGTCGATTAATTTGATTAATCAAGAATGGGTATTTAGCCAAATCTGGAATAATTTAAAATCAACGAGAATAATTGATATTTATGCCAATAGATGGCACAAGCCATCAGCAACTTTCAGTTGCACGATAAGGCGATGTCTTTGTCTTAATTTATGCACCTTATTCCAGTACAATATTACATTTGTACTATTTTTTCAGATTATAAAAATGTTTGCAGGAATATAGACTACTATACAGCATTTGCCAATGTCGACGAAGAAGCTCTAGTATATTCCAAACCGGAATATTTTTGTCTTCAGTAAATCTACATAATATTTTTAAAACAATAAATATTTATAAAAGCCCAACTCCTTAGGAATTCTTTACAATACTCCGCTATGATCGTACGAAACTGCGATAAAATGAAAATGAACGGCGCATGCGCCATGAGACTATGGCGTAAAGTAGCAAAAGTGGCAAAGTAAAAAAAAAAACAATGAGAGATTTTGATATAGGATTAATACTGTAAAATAATTATTAATTCACATAAAATAGTCAAAACATTTCCGTTGATCATTATAATTGGCACGATTAAATGATGATTAATCCATAAACTTTTTTTACAGATGTCCTTAAGTGTATATGCCCAAATAATGTAAAATATAAATGAGCTCAAGTAATACGTTTTTTTTTTTATATACAAAATTACATATATATGCTAATCTACGAGCATGTTACCTTCTGCTAATCCAATAACACCTTGTTTAACAGTTGTTTATAGGCTTCGAAGAAATACATGTTACGCCTTTATATTGTTTGATGATAAATAATAAAAATTAAAACGCATGAAGCATTATTTTCATATGATCTTTTCTGAAATTGATAATTATTTCAATATATTCAAATAATTTTGCTAATGCAGGCTTACTGATTTTTTTAAATTATAATATTGATAATCCGGTAGATGTTTTTGGTAAATTTTAAGGCAACTCATTAATATAATATCTAGGTAAATATAAATAAAACCAATCATATATATAATAAAATAATACAATATGTCTTTGAAGATAAGTTTCTTTTTATTTTTTGTTAATGCAATAAGAAGCTTTCGGGCATCTTCTCCCTTCTACAAGAGCATACAAAACGAATCAAACTGACGTTTATTATTATTATTATTATTATATTGTAGAACAGCAGAGACACCCGAGAGCTTGAGATAACATTAATAAACTTTAAAATAAACTTATTTTCAGACACCTGTTTTATTATTTTAATTCATATCTAGGAAATGTTTAAATGAAGTAAATTGCTATCACGGGCAATGAATTACTATAGATTTGTTTACGAGCCCCTAAAGGAGTATTTAGAAACCGGTATTAATCAGCGACGAAATTTGAATAAGTAGTTCTCAATTTTAATTGCATATTAAACCCTATTTTAAATAATATTTTGTTGAATAAATGTATATTCGAACTCTACATAAAAATATTTGTTAAATCATATTTACAAATGAGGCTATTACAAAGTGTTATGTCGTGGTGTGTGTGTTTAATATATTTTTAAATAATCAATATTAGTTTAAGCAATCGAAAACAACGATTCGAATCATTTGATGATTATACGAATACTACGGTTATCCACGATGTGTGTCGTATAGGCGTGATAAATACGACGTAAAGGTAGAGATCGTGGTAATATTGTAATGAGAAAGGAAGTAAGTAGTAGTAAGTGATAAGTACAAATAGGTCCCCGCCACCAATAAAGTAATGGGACCATTTCTTATAGCGAGAGATGGAGCTTAGCTCAGAAGAATTACAGACATAATCTAGAATGATTCTCCACCCGGTTCCTATTGGGAGTTTCTACATGATTTTTATTGATTTCTTACCTACTTCACTACAGGGAGATAACATCCTTTTTTATATCTCATATACCCATTATATTTTGTTTTTATTCTAATTATGTTTACTATACTAAGCAATAGCGCGCCATCTATATCTCTCGCCCTCCCAATATTTTTCTACCGCAGTAAGGACAGTAGATGTTTGATTTATTTGTGAAAAACATTCGTGTTTTATGTTCTAATTTGTTATGTTTACTATATGAGCAATTTCACGATAGTCAAGATCAAATTTGGTCCCTAAGTATTCAATATGACAAGGCAATAAGAGAAGACTATGAAAGGACAAACGAATTTTGTCGAAATGTCGAGAAAATAGAAAAAATTACTGGCCGAAGTATCTTTAATTCAAAACTATGAATATTGGCCAGGCCAACCTCTATCTTCACTATAGATAATTCTATTCATATGTACGCTAATAACTAACATGAAATATTTTCTAATATTTAAACTAGAATAAACAATGCATATCTTTATTAAGATAATATATACATAACCTTTTGTATAAAGGTATAAAGGCATTTTTCCTACCAATGTGAAATATTAGTCAAAATATCTTCTGATATTAAAAATATATTATATAGATATTATATATATTAGATATTTAAAAGATATTTGAAAAATTATAAATTATGTGTGTGTGGAGAATATTCAGTTCCAAAATCATTTTATTAGGTACCGCTCAAAAGGAACAACCTAGTTTATGATAATTGAAACAATGAATAATATGTGAAGGTTATTCACATATTAAACAAAGGGTTAAAGCGAGATTCAATCCCTGGTTCATGACTGTAGGGAATCGAGGGTGTTAACCACTCGTCACCGATTATCTATATGCAGAATTTATTAATTGGATATATATATATAAACGGATATATAATGGATATAAACGATCTTTAAAATTCATGATTATAAAATAAAGGTGTTAAGAATTAATAATGAATGTAATACTATAAAAAGAGAAATATCATCATTAGAACACCTAGCGCAAGCTTTCAGGTAATTCATTCATCTTTGAGTCAAATAATCTATTGTGAATATACCAGTTATTTTGTCCTATTGAGGGCAGAAGTATTCAAAGACATTTGGAATATTTTTAGGACATCACCCTCATTGTCATTAGATAACTTTAATGTTTTAATAGGTACCTCTATATACAATATAGGAAAGAGTGATGCATCTATCTCTCCCATCAAATACGCATCAGAATTATGCATTATGTTTATCACCATAATAAAAGAAATATAGATGCTTATAAAGAATCACACCAGTAAAAACGTAGAGTGGATGATAAGAAAAGAGCCACAAAACCAGTTCAGGAGAATTCAGACAAAAGGTCAACCTGTATAACATGAGCTCTGACCCTCATCAGTAAAGGGGCGGCTTAGATTAAATAAACATTCTACGAGGGAATTATGGAATTGGTCGAATTTCCAAAAATATGTTTTATCTAGTGATGCGGCAGGCCCACGTGATATTCATGTACAGTAATGATAAGGGCCATTTTCCGAAACCATGGGAAAAGTTTGGTTTTTTTCGGAATTTGTTAAACCTGATGTTATGGCTCATTCTGAGCCATCGTGTTTCATCATGTGTGTGTGAAGGTATTGTTTCACTATAAAAGTATAGCTTTGGAAATTTATAATCTATAAGGGGGAGAGAGAAAAAGAGAAGACGTCGAATAATTTATTCACTCTATACTGTGCTATATATACAAAAATGAAAAAACAATAGAAAAAAATATATATATATGTAGTAACCCCGACTAAGCCGACGTGGAATGTACTGGGCAGTCGTGGTCGTGGGTGCGTGATGGGATTCCCGCACGGGGACAGCAAGGGACAGAGGCAGGTCTAGATGGTAGCTCCAAGAGGTAGAGATAGACCACGGACGAAGGCAGTCGGACAAGGGGCGCCGCGGATGCCCTAAGCCTACTCGCGGATAGAAGAAGGGGTGAGAGATCCGACCGACCATATAACGGCGTCACTCTGAAAACAACTACTTTGTCTCATTTTCTGGGCCCTTTTTTACTGGACCCCCGCATTTGGCGGTGAGTCCTGATTGGCTCCTGTAATCACGCCACCTTCCGGCGCCGTTGGTCGTTGTCGCCGTCTGGTCTACCTTTGCCTCTTTGTTTATTTGTTACATCCATTTCCACAAGGTCGATACATATTTTTATATAGATATGGGGTTATAATAAAAACCAGAAGAAGGTTGCGAACTATCTAACTCAAAATATACTACATATATATAAATATAAAAAGCACATGTTCTCGTGGTCAGGAGATGCCTGTTTATTTTTAATATACAAAAACATATAATATTTCAAATATATATATATAATATATATCATATTTTATTTTAATTTATTATTAATTATAAAATTCTCTAACTTTTTTATTATTTCTTTGGAGTTCTTTTTAGAAACATTGATATATAAGTCAATTCAATCAGTTCGTGAAATATTCTTCTTAATTTATCATTTACAATAATATAGAATTGACTTTATAAACATATATTAAATAAGATATTTTATATTGCGAGTTTAAATCAAGAGTTAAATAAACTACTTCTTTTTATATAATAAATACATATTTTTCAACTTATGATAAAAAAAATAGGTAAGAGAGCTTCTAAAAATGATATTTTTCATAAATATTACGACCTATATATATATATATATATATATATATATATATATATATGCATCATAGTGTCATAATATATTCAAAACGTAAATATTTGAGACTTCGTTCAAACTATAATATTTGCATATTCCTTATATCTTATTTTTATAAGCTCTAATTAAAATGTCTCCCTTTATATAAAATGTAAATTATATTGATGGAAAATTATTTTAATCAAAATATCTTGTTTTAATAAGATTAAAACTAAACTCCATACACAGTTGCATGAAAATACATCTAAAACCTTTTAAAGACGATATAAGTAAATATGTGTTGTGATGGGATATGCAAATGTTTGTCTTTCTTTTCAAGTTAGGTCTTTATTTGAGAAGAAAATATTGTTGTCTTCCTTTTAATGGTCATGGTTCATATCTCCTCAAAGAGATTATTCTGTCGTTTGAATACTTAAAGCCTTATATTTATTTGTTTTTAATTAAAAGGGCATATATTGGATCAAAATATCATTTATTTTACCAATATTTCAGTCGGCTGAACACCAACCTTTATCAAGGTATTATAACATTTTAAGGTGTGTCAACAACAAACTCAGCGCAGCATAACGTCAATAGAATTAAGTTTTTAAAATATATTTTTGCTTATATTCAATGGGTAGAAAAAATGATATATACATATTGTTGATATTCGAAATATTCACACCCTTATTTTACAAAATTTATTTTTTCCATAATATAAATTTATATATGACATAATAAAAATCATATTTTTATTATTCATTAATATAATTATAATTTAAATAATCATAGAATTAACACAGAGTTAATTTTTTAAAATCCTTAACAAAAGGAGTACAACGCAATATTGTTTTTGTTTATACTTAGAATATCATATAGAATTGTATGTATGCAAAACTGTTTGTTCTTAAAAATATAATCATTAAAATAAATTTAATTTTGGATATAAAGTTATCATTTTCAATTCAATCCACGACTGCATGAATGAATTGGTAACGTACCTAAAATACATCTTTTTTTACGACATATATATATATTTATTTTTGTCCCCATTGAATATATATAAGTATAAATATTTTTTAAACTTAATTCTATTGATGTTATGTGGCGCTGAGTTTGTTGTTGACACACATTAATATGTTATAACACCTTGATAAAGGTTGGCGTTCGGCCAACTGAAATATTGATGAAATAAATGATATTTTGATCCAATATATGCCTTTTTTTATTTAAAGATTTATTTATAGATTTCTCTTTTTTCAAAACAATATTTATTTGTTGTTAAAGTTTTTAAACGGGGCCTTTTTATTCAAAAATTTATACGATCTCTGTATAAAAAGCAAATATAAATTACTTCAAAATACCTTTTGAAATTAGATTTTTATAAATAATAACTAAAAACTTAATATTAAAACATATACTTATTTTATATCGAATATATTTATAGTATTTCTATAAATTTCTATTTCAATATTTTATTCGTGTATTTACCTAAATAATTTAATTCATTTACTCCACAAACATGTTTGAATTGATTGATTATTTTAAAAACATTGAAAGGGATTTATAATTATATTAAAATTTGATTTCATACATAGATTTCAAAATTATTTTTGAATTTTAAAGAAATACGTTACAATATATATGAATATGTATATATATATTCATTCTACAGGTAAACTCCGTATAAATTAGTATAAAAGTATAACAAATCTAAAGTTTTGCGGAGGAGCCTCTTTTATTATACATTTGCAAGCTTTCGAACCTTTCGGTTCTTCCACAGGCGTGGCTAGTATGACTACACTAACAGGGTATAAGCGCGCTTGAGCCATTATATACAACATATAAATTTACATGCGGAGTGATATTTCAAACGTAATAAAATAGAAATAGGAACTATGACTATAAAAATAAAACTATGTAAATGACTTATAGATTTTTAAAATTTAGATGAAATTATGGCAAAAACTTTTAAATGCGATAAAAGTTAAGTAAAATAATGATATTCCCTGTATGTAAGCCGTGTGACACTTTAAAATTTCGTAACATTTAAAACCAGTAAAATTTTTTTTTTTTTTTTTTAAAACATCTCAACACAGAAAAACCAAGCTGGGGTCCACTCCTCCCGACCACACACCCGAGTGTATCACGGTGTAACTATTGAGATATTATATGATATATTTCCGGTAGATCTATTTTCCTATTTATGCTGTTTGTTTGTGTTGATATGATGGATTCCAGTACCAATCTGTGCTGCTTATTGTTTATGTGCTGATATAGGATATTAGGATGATCTAAGTTGAAGTTATGGCCTGTGTTTGAAATATGTTGGTATATAAGTGATTTCGGGTCTCTATTGTTTATGTTCGTTTGTGTTCGGTGATTCTGATATACGCGGTTCTGCCAGTCTCCCCCACATAGGAGGCTGGGCAATCCTGGCAAGAAACCGCGTATACTGCTCCGGTGGAGTGGATGGGATTGTTGGGTGCGTCTGCTTTGGTGATAGGATTCCTGAGGAGGGCAGCAAGATTGGGAGGGCTGTTAAAATAAACCTGAATACCATATGGGCGAAGGATTCTGGAAATGGCAACAGAGAAGGAGGAATATGGAAGATAGCAGACTGCTCTATAAGTCGTGGAGGTCCTCGGAGCAGTGGGATCAAACGTGTGTCTATCTATGAATTTTCTTGGGTATCCTGCAGTGGTTAGAAGGGTGGTAATTCTGTTTTTTTCTATGGCTTTGAATATAGGCAATGAGCAATGCGTATGTATTCTTTTGGTTAAAGTCCTGACTGTGTTTACTTTATAGGCTACCGGACTATTGGAGGAGAAATGGGTGTATAGGGGTGGGATTATTTATAATTTAAAAAAATATCTCAAGTGCCTTTTAAAACCGTATAATACCGTTTGAAAATAAAGAGTTTGTTATTAAAGTGTAAAATGTGTGTTTTGTTATATAAATGAAAAATGTTGTTATTAAAATGTGAAATGTTACCTTAAAATTGCAAATCCTATATATAGGAATGATATATTTTAAAATAACTAGCCTTAAAATATCTCAAATATTAGACTTTTATAAATCGCATTGATTCTGTAAATCGATTTAAAAAAAACTAAATAGCAAAAAATATAAATAAATATATATTGTGTCGTCTGGAAATAAATAAAGCTATCAAATCGCAATTATTAGAAGCAAAAGAAAAATTTCCATCTTTATTACTCTCTACTTAATAGTCTAATAAATATTAAAATAACATGGGATAAATGGATTTCTCAATTGTTCCAATTACCATTATTGTTATCAACTCACTGATTCGTATTTCCTAATTTTTCTTTTCACAATTTCCGATAATTTTTTATTGTTTATCTTGTTGAAAATCCATTAATAATGTGTCTTAATTTACACATGTAATAAATTTTCTTATTATTCATTCAAAATTTTGTAAAAAAAGTTTATAATTTATTACAATTGAATAATAAATTTGCCTTTCCAGCTTCCCCTATTAAACTTTCATTAATTTTTATCTAATTAAGTTCGAACTATTTTAAATTTAAAATCCAATTTCATTGTTATGTCAGTTTTTTATGTTCTATATTATTGTTTATATTCACCTAAATTAACTATACAACATTATATTGTGGCGAATGTGTGATATTATATTTCGAAAAAAAAGTATTGGTCTTTTGAAAACTAATCTCAATAGAGTTTATTGAATCGTCTGAATTGAATTCTGAATATTGTATATTTTAAGACAACGATAATCTTAAAAATAAAGGTTGCATGGCCGGCATTCATATTTCTTGAAAATAAATATACTCCGGCCAGTAAATATTTTATTATTGTCTCGATGTTTCGACAAAAATCTTCTGTCCTCGTCAGGAGCGAACAAAAATTAAAACATTTGGCGAAGCGTTAAAAATTATTCTAAGGTTGGAAGGGCGTTCTCACGCGGCATTTCAAAATTTGTACAAAACGCCCTTGCAGCCTTAGACTAATTTTTAACGTTTTGACAAGTGTTTTAATTTTTGTTCGTTCCTGACGAGGACAAAAGATTTTTGTCGAAACGTCGAGACAATAAAAAAAATATTTACTGGCCGAAGTATCTATATTTTCAAGAAACGATTAATCTTCTTATTCACTGCTATAGAAAAAGAAACATAGGTCAAGTATAAGAGCTTCTTTTATATCTCTTCATACAAGAAATATCTTAACCTCAAATAGAACAAGGATTTCACCATTTGTTCATATGATATTATATCCTCTTACCTTAGCTTACCCCATTCCAGCATAAAAGATATAATATATATTTTAATCACCATTGATTTATCTAAGGAAACTTGCTCATTGTTATTCGAGGCTTCTAGAAGCATCAGTTTGGAATTGATATAATCGAAGTAAAATAACAATATGGAAAAATGATTCGCCATTTTGATTTTCTACATCAATAAGAGAAGAAAGAAAATTATGGATCAAAGGAATCAATTTTACTTGCTACTTCAGAGAACGTTTGACTTAGTCACGCTAAAATAAGTTTAAAATGCTATTATCTAAAAAAAAAAAAACAAGAGAATTTCTAAACTTCTAAAATAAAGATGAGAAAGAATTGAGTAGAATGTACTCATCATTGATGAACCTTCCCAATGATTTCCCCAATTTAATCCCCCCTACCAATATCATGCCGAAAAATATCGAAACTAAATTTCAAACTGGATTTTTTTCAAATATTATTCCAAAGCCTTATTGTTACAAGATTCATTTACTAAGATATATTCAAAAGTGACAACTAAGGAGAGTCATGCGTTCATAATAACCATATTGGGTCTAACATAGATTCCAATACATTAGAATATTCTAATAATTCCAAATCCTAAGTCACCTACAATTTTTCAATTGAAACCAATATAAATAATTGCTATTTATTAAAGTACAATTTTAATAAGCACGAATGAAGATGGTTAACAAACGTTTATTGATGGTTTATTTACCCTTAGAATGGCTTGATCCTTCAAATCAAATAAGGATCAACCTTCGCCCCATCGTAAATTGAGAACGATGAAATGTACTAAAACTGAGTTTTTGATTAATTTACATAATTTCAAAGTTATTTTCAAATGAACTTTGTGCAAACCCATATAGAATCTTGTCTTAGAGTAAAACACTTGACCATTCCTTTATTATCTTCAATGTATTCTCTCATGTTTATTTAAGACTAGCCGAATGAGAGAGAGAGAGAACCCGGGCAACGCCCGGGTTTACCCGATTAAATGCTTTTATTCAAATACTATTCGTTACAATTAAAAATTGGCGCCGTGGATGTAATTCTTGTATAATATATAAATGAGTTTTAAAAATTGTAAAAAAAATGCATCAGCCGGGAATCGAATCCGGGCCGCCCGCGTGGCAGGCGAGCATTTTACCACTGAACCATCGATGCTTATGAGAAATGGCCATATTTGGGTATTTATTCCATTCACAAAAGCAAACGGTGACAGAATTGATTAAGAATTGTTGATTGATGATACTGATCTGATACTTGTATATTTAAGATATGTAAAGGGGTGTTTTGGATATTATGATGCATTATCGCGCCATCTGTTATCAAAATTTGAAACTATTATAGGCGCGTATGATTCTTTAAAAATAATTCTACTGTCCTTACTGCAATGGAAAAATTAATCGGAGGCCCTTTTATTTTTAAAAAAGAATCATCCGCGTCTATAATGTATCTAAATGTTCTCATTATTCTTTTAATGAATTCAGAATACAACGGCCAATTATTCAAAATAGTACTCATATTTTAAATTATCATTATAAACCTTTTTTTTTGTCTAAGGTACTTAATATATTTTATATTGTTTCAAAACGTTTAGATTATATACGTTGTATGTCTTAACACGAGAACGTGGTTGGTGTGATTCATTAGAAAAATGAATTTAATTAAAATAAAATTATGTAAATATATAATGGTTTTATAGATATTTATTCTGATTAATGAAATTGTTATAATTTATTTTACATATTCCTTTGCATGATTTGAAATATACATTACCATAATTTATTACCCTGCTCTATTTATTATTGTATTTAATAAAAAATATATAAGTATATATTCTGTCTTTTAAAACCATATCAATATTTAACAGAATCTAAATTACCTTGGTATGATTTTACAGTACCCAAGACACAAGCATCTCTTGCCCTACACCCTTCCATTAAGGTAAGTCTGAATTAGTATATACCAAACGAAATCAATGTCAAACATCAACCCAAAATCAGTTTAATCAAACCTTTTGACTCAAGTTAACACATTCGAAAGTAAAATTTTGCTTACAAATCAAAATTCCAATGTCACTTAAAAAAAACTGGATTGACTATCTCTACATTTCAAATGCTGCAGAAATTGAACAATAATATCAAAAATTATAATATTAAACTTACGCAACTTTCGATAATTTTAAATTATTTATAGATTTCTACAAACACGTGTTAATTTTCTTAATCATTTTACAAACAAGGCCAATTTCTATGAACAAAGATTGGTTTTAACTAGCATATTTACTACTATTAAATTCGATAAAAGAAATTTCGCAAACCTATTCTGTAAAACGAACACAATTACGATAGCGTTTTCATTATCTTATGTTATATTATCCACACGTTAGACGCAAAAATATTATCATTAATACACTACTGGTATCATAATGGTGAATCGCCCTGAAGAATGAAATGGTGAAACCGCTGGGAGAGTTCAACACTGAAGAATCATTCTCTCTCTTTCACCTTTTATTCATTGCAGGATAAGGACTGTAATGATACATTGTAATTATATATATTTCCTACAAATAATATCGAATAAATATGTGTGCAATTTTCAGTTAAACACTTAGTTTTAAAATTGAAATTGCTCACAAATTAGGCATTCAAAATGTTTTTTTTTTTATAATCATCTTATTGAATCATGATTGGTAAGTGCAAACATTTGTATATACTTAAAAAATTCTTTAAAAAAATTGCGATATTGAGATAAAGTTTGTAATCGCTACGTAAGACTAAAATACGCGCTTAAAATTGGTTGTTTTTATTCAGCAGTAAATTGAGACCTATCCAATAAGAACATAATTATTTTCATTTTTATTCAAAAAACAGTTAAATATATTTAGAGAATAATTCATGAAAATTTTCAAAATTTTATTTATAATTAATTTCGACAGATGTCATTATTCATTAGGCTTTGAAAATATTTAAATGATAATTCAAACTTATCTTATAAATTAAAATTTGTAAAATTATTCAGAAAAAATATAGCCATATTAACCAATGATTTATTAAACTCCCGACCTTTCAATGAATTCCTGTCACTCTAACTCTACGATTTTCTAAAATACAGTACATGTAAAGTGTCACGTATTTGCATATATATTTATTTGAATTAAAAAAGGCATATCCTGACCAGGAGCACATGTGCTTTTCAGATGGTAAAGCGCCATCTAATGGAACAGATATCAACTAAACTTTGATTTAACCTGTTCCTTGATATTTGGCCAACCTATTTTCTTGATAAATCAAGATTCCAATAGATGGCGCTCTGCCATGTAAGAAATACATGTGCTTATGGTCAGGATATGCCTTTATTATTTATAATATATATATGTTATAAATAGATAAAAAGAGATTTTTCTGCTGTTGACTTTGGAATATTTTTTTCAAATTATTTTCTTTTGGATACATGAGTATCAATATTATATTGTTCTTTGCAGTTGTGGGAATAATAATTTATTATATTGTTACGAGAATAGCACTTGCGACCTCCTCCTATAGATGGCGCTTTCGCCTGTTTTGCAACTGCAACTGATGCGGGAGTCGCCGACTGCTGTGGTCCCGTTTCCTGGGGAGGTTGGCTGTAAATACCTTTCATATTGGCCCCAGGAGGTGGCGTAATGTAAATGCCCGTTGTTTATTATTCGAGTTATATGTAATGTTTAGTAATAAATGACAATAAAAAGAAGTGCTTCAAGTCTCGGTGCCGCCTCCTGTCGCCGTTGCCATCATCGCCAGGCTGCTGCTGCTGCTACTCTTCTGGTAAGTATCTCGTGTCCCCCCCCACTAGTGGTAAGACCGAGAGATACTGCCAGAAGATACTGCCTTTCCACTGAAGAGGTGGAACTCAGGACGTCTTTGGGTGGCCTGCGGGGAATAGCCGCAGAGAAGAGCAGCGGGAGCCTAAGTAGGTGAACCACTGGGGAAGAAGCGCATCGTCGCAAAGAACCGGTAGGGTAAACACGCGACAATATAAAAAATAATAAGATTTCTGTGCGTTATATCGGAATATTAGAGCTATATAGAATTATTAGCTCTAGCTTGACTATGGTAATGCAGTCGTGGTTGAAAATCTTGAAAGAATGATAAAAAATAGTTTTGATAAGTAATTGCTTTAATTGAGCTAAGGAATGTATAAAAGACATAATTTGGTAAATGTACTGCCTGGCTTAAGGCCTAAGAATGAAAAATTAAAAACCTATTTACATAATGTACAAAAGATTTGAGCCGGCCAACGAGAAACAACAACAATGAGTTTTTATAGGGGAATATATTGAGTTTTATAGGTCGATTTAACAGAATATTTGAATCTATGATATATAATTTTTTAAATAAAATATTTTTATATAACATATATAATAAAATAGAAGCTCAAAAATAAAAGAGAATTTTGCAAATTAAAAATATGAAATTATATATATAAACTTTGTTTGAAATTTGTTGTATTCACATGTATGTACATAATATACATACATGAAGGTAGAAATATTATCCAAAATAATCATTTCTCTTAGAAGAATGACAGCAGGTCACTGAAAAGTCGGGAGTTGAATAAATTATTAGTTGATGTGGCTATGTTTTTCTGAATTAACTTTCAATCAACAAATTATCTTTGGAACACCTTCTAAACTTTGTTATTTGTATAGTAGAAAATTCTCAATAATTAAAAAAACAACCATTTAAAAATATAAATATTGAATAATTTTAAATATAAATTATAATCTATGCAATTAAATAGTGTCAGAAGTTAAAATTGTAGAGTAAAAATTGACCTAAGGATTAAATAATAAAGTAGATTATAACTATTAATAATATTATAATTATTAAAAATATCGCCATTGCCAATTTATAACTATCAATCAATATTAAATTCTCACTAATGATGCAAAAATTCTCATAGATAATTATTAACTTCACTGTTCTTACCATCAAAGAGTAATTTATCAGTAATTTTTTCTTAGAGAATCTTCTATGTCATCTAAGAAAACTGTGAAATTAATGACTTAAAGAAATTAAAATATTGCCTCTCTTAAAATATTTTTATATTCTCAAGTTTAAAACAATTTTTACGCATGGCACTCAGCCAAGCTCTTCTTCACAATCTGCATATTTATGTTCCCACTTTGTTAATTTCCAGGGCAAACTAATTTACATAAATAGATTTATCTTTAAAGAGAATATTTCATTTGAATTTAAACATTACCACAAACTTTGGACTTCTTTTGTTTAAACTTATCTATTAATTTCAGAGAGCTTGGTTGTCATTTTTAGTTACTACTTGTTTTCATGTGGAGAAAACTATTAAATTTCCTTTTTACAAAAGTATTTTTCTTCTGTTAATGTTAAGTTATTTTAATAGAATGTCATATCTTAAATTTAAATTAAACATAAAATATATAAAATGTATAATTAATTCCATTATATATTTGAATTCTGTGACATTTGTTTTGAAAATATATTAAATAATTCTTAAATATTTTGCTTATATATAACCTGCTTTTAATTTAAACTAATACATAAAGAGCTCATTAAAATATTTCTATGAACATGTATACATTTTTTATGATGATAGTAAAGAATAGCCAATATTTACTTAACCCGTCGAAAATTTCCCTCACTACTATTTCATTTTTGCTAAGACGAATCGCCCATTCTCTTCAAATAAACGAAATCTTTAAATTCCTATCTCTTTATTCTCCTTCTCCCTCAGTACCTTTCTCTAATGAGAGTGGTACACATAGTGTCCATGTGTTCCGACATCCGTCTTAAACCATAGCTTAAAGCTACTTCAATACCTTACTATACTGAGGGTGGGCTTCATGGTCTCTCCATATCTCCCGCCATCCGCTTTAATCCATAGTTATATACCACCTTTAGTACCTTCCTCTACTGAGGGTGGGCAAAATGGTCTCTCCCTATTTTCCGATATCCGTCTTAAACCATAGCTATTCACCTCCTTCAGCACCTTCATAAACTGAGGGTGGGACACATGGTATCTCTATAATTCGGGCATACGCCTTAACCCATAGCTAACCTCCTCCTTCAGTGCCTTCTTCTACTGAGGGTGGGCCACATGGTTTATCCATATCGACTATGAGTACAAGACAACTAACGTACATCTTAAATCTTATGCTTATTTTTATTATCATTTTATTCGCGATCGGACGTTGTGGCCCATTGTACGTATTACATCCCAGACACGATGCGACGCCAGCCATCTATGTCTTGAGCTCGATGTACCATCTCATCGACCGTTAAGCCAATGAGTTCCTCTAATTGGTCCACGAAGCGGATCGGCGGGCGTCCAGGTATGTGTCGCCCAGACGTCACAGAAGTCGGTCATCTTCCGAAATCGATAGTTGTGATGGTATCGATGTCCTACGCGCTGTCCAAGGTATACGAAGCATTCTACGCCAACAATACATCTCGAACGCATCGAATTTCATCTCTAGCGATGATGATATAGTTCATGACTCTGAAGCATAGGTAGCCACTGAGAAACCTAGTAGTGCCGGGGCTCTCCTTGATTCTCGTCGTGATACTGTGATCACAGTTTTGTTAGTCTTCCCATTGCCGCTAATTACCATATATATATAAATATATTTATAGAGATTCTCATGTGGGCATATCCTGACCTCCTTCACAATAACCTTCATATATTTTAATATATATTCGATATTATATTTAGACATCAGTGATATGGGTCAAGCTCTTTCAACTAATATTCCATATTTTTGTAGTAGTGTGTGCATAGAGATATAGATATATCAGTATTCACAAAGAAAAATAAGTTTAAAATAGTTTGATGGCATTTTTCATAAATATTATAATATTTGACTTAAACTATGGCAAAAATAGAAATATATTGTTTTAGATTCCACCATAGAAAAGAAAGATATAGATGTGAGGTGAAATTTATTTAAAGCGTTCGATAGAATGTTACAAAATGGAAAGTCTAAAGTAGATTTCCATGTAGTGATAAAGGCAACCTACCAATCGTCATAAGTTATCGCCTTGCCTCACTCCAGTCTATCCTGGAAGATTTCTTTGCTTTCTCTTCTTCCTTCTTTTGACTTTTTTTAAGTTAATGGTCATAAATACCTTAACTTACATTACGTCAGATCGTATTTTATTTCATTAACCTAAAACTCAAACTGATTCATTATCGGTTTAAAAATGCTTTGGTTATATAATTCTAAAGATATTTTTAAAATTTTTCAGACGATATTTATCATTAATTATTATTTATTATCATCAAATCAGACGCGATATCCCCACAAGGGATGCTTTCTCAAGCAACAACACTAAAATCATAGAATAAATTTACATAAACAATTGAAACCAAAACAAAACGACCAATGAAATAAATACAAATATATAAATAGTTATTAATTCTTTTTTCAACCAAAAAAAACGATATTGATTCATAGAAAAACAAATTTTTGATTGCTCTAGCTTATTAATGAAAACCCTAAAATTAAAAGATCATTTATAAATAAGATACAGTTATATATTCTATTTGTAACCTGACAAGCCTTTTCGTTATTTATTTGAGTGGTAAAAAACCTTTTGTTTTCGAACCATATATTCATGAATATATGAGAGAATGCGTTTAATTATCAATGAAAATCCCTATAAATAAAATAGTATATGAAAAATAGATTATACTCTATTCTAGTTGTTACATATAAGGCTTTTTCGTTATTTATTTGAGAGAGATAGAGAACCTTAGTTTCGAAGCATTCATTCATAGATATATGGGAATGCCCTTACATTTTAATAAACACCTCAAAAAATTAAATATCACATGTAAAAAAGATACTACTCTATTATATTTGTTAGCTAGTAGGAATTTTCGTTTTTCGTAGAGAGATATATAAACTTAATATATTAAAAATTTAATTGTCATCTATCGATAAAATTGCAACACACCAATTTACAGTCAATGTGTTTCTTTCCAATAAAGCTAAAAATATAGCTCATATAAATTTATATGAAAAACTATGTGGATATATTTTTAAAAGTCAGTAATGTTCCTAAATAACAGAGATTATTTAAATAAAATGAAAAATGAATTATTATTTATAATTATTTTTCATTTTTCTTCACAATTTTGTAATCACATGATTATGATGTTTATGTAAAAATCATATTTATATATTTTCAATATTCATATATTATATTCAATATAAGATATTTACTATATTTTATCTTATATATTTACACTTTTTTCATATTAACTGATTGAAATTTGAAATTATATTCTTCAATTTTTAAAAACGTAAGTTTATATTTGAATAATAATTTTATATAGATAAATATACTTGCTATTAAAATACAAACAGTATGCCTCCAGGTAAAGTTTATTTTTTAAATAATTTTATTTATAAATCTATCTAGCTTTCGGTAAAGATATTTAACCTTAAATGACCAAAAAATAAATTTAAAAGTTAAGATCAAATAAACATTCGAAGTATTTTATTTGATTTTAATTATTATTTTATTGGCGGTTCAATGTAAAATATTTTCTTCTGTAGATGGGTTTTCTAGCCCGAAAGCTAGAGATATTTATAAATAACAATATTTAAAAAAATATATATATATTACCCTGGAGGCTTAATCTTTCTATTTTAATATTGATTCAAGGGATTATTATTCGAAATATACTTGTTGTTTACTCATATATACAGATTGAAGATATCACAAATATAAAATGGAGATAACAAAGCAATCATTGTGTAGAAGCAACTAATCACAAATTTTCCAACAATACGTTTATTACAGGTACAGATTGCATTCCATAGCAAACGATCAATTCTACAAAGTAGTTAGTCTATAGAAAACTGCATATCGAGTGGTGAATAAATTGGGATGTTAATGAAAGAGAATTTAATGAAGAGATATTGTCAAAATAAGGAAGATTCAAGCAATATTTTCTGATTAATGCAGGATCCATACAATGTTGATACATTAATTAACCACGGTGAGCATGAATAGATCGAACTGCCCCAGCTTGACAGCTCAATTTATCATCTTACGTCCATTTAAATATTAATATTTATTTGCATAATAAATACCATACTAGATATACCTGAATGGTCCAGAAAATGTTATCTCTTTTCTACTCTATTTTTATTAATTATCTCTATATAATGAATTAATAGAATATATTGACAGCAATCTGTTTAATGGTAAGATATACTTTCGAAACCTTTCTAATTTGTTCAATGAAAGGTAAAATGCTTCTTCGTTTATACATTTTTCTTAGGAGTAAATATATATATACAGAAAAAACAACAATCCTTATTAAGGCTCTTTAGTTATATACATATTTTACAAACATAATTTTAAGGTACATGCTGGAATAACACAGTAATAGTATTAGTGATCAGCAATGGTTTTTAGTGTTTCAAATAAGGGGGAAAAAGAAGGTAAGGGCTTAGAATAAACTTATATACAAATTGTTAAGAACATGTATTCTTGTTTCCTAGAAAAACAATTATTAAAATTGAAAGAAATATATATTAATATCAGGTATCTTCGTATTTTATATCTGGATGGATCAATGGTAAAGTGTTTTATGATTAAAAGTAACTATATATATGATATTTATTACTTAAATAACTTTATTAACATCATGGCGATATCACAAACTCAGGGATATTTGTGTCAATACATTTCATACACTATTCATAGACTATGTACTTAGTTTTATGAAGTGGTTTTGTTTTCTCTAACTGCTTATAAAATGATCTGATACTGCATAGAATTCAGGTTTTGTTTACAACGATTGTTTAAAAATTTAAACCAGATTTCTGAACCAAATGTAAATACTGGCCTTAAGATTGTTTTTTTTTTATAAAGTTAACCTATTTTAAGTATTCAAACCCCACATATCGGCACTTAGTGAACATAATCATTTTTTCATTCGTCCTACTTTACATAGGATATCATTAACATGGGTTTTAAAGTTATCTTTATTTATCTTTTATGATTTTAAAATGTCATTCACAGAATTTTTAAATATAGATAATGAATTCTTCCTGGATTGAATTTAGACGATAAAATACATGGCGAAGGAAGACGAGTTTGTTTCATTGATGCATTAGAGCAAGCTTTCGGGCAAAAGCCCTTCGACAGGCAAGATAAAAAACGACACTATATAAAGACACTTTTACTTGATTAACCGGTATTATTATATTATTATTGATCTTAATTGGAATTTTTTGCTTGTTATAGAGGTATAACCTATTAGTTTACTCTGTACTGATTGTTAATTTATTTATATTGCACCATTTAACTACATATCTATTAAAAATAAAACTACAACCTTTCTCAATGAGCTTCTTTTATTATTGTGCCCGTAGAAGAAATTAAAATTCTTGGAATTACGATTGCGAATCATAGATGGAAAAACAAATTGAATTTTGGCCCTCACCTTAACATTATACTAAACAAAACCCAAAGATTGAAAAGCCTTCTTTTTTCAATATGTGGAAAATCTTGGGGTCTTAGCACCCAAAAAAGGCTTACACTTTATAAATCTATAATAAGACCAACGTTAACTTCCGGAACAGAAATATGGTTTCAATTTATTAGCAAAAATATAAGTACATAATAAAAGAAACTCATTGCGAAAGGTTGTAGTTTTATTTTTAAAATTTATAGAGCAATTTTTTCGTTTACTTCACATATCTATTACTTAAAATAATACTTAACGCGAAAAGTATGTTAAATTGAGAATTGATCACAGTTATTGGGGAAGCTCTAATTAAAATATTCTTATTTTGAATTCCAAAATCACACAACCACTGAACTGAATACAACTGAATATTGGAAGTGATTGTTTCACCATGGTTAGCCTTTCTAGATATTTGACTAAATTGATTTACAAGAATGATAAAGGTATTATGTAGTCTGCTTTGCTTATATAGCATCTAGTTTTATATGAGGACACGGTGACTTCAACACATATTTGTTTAGAATTGGCAAAATTGGTTCACCTGTATGCACTTGTAGAAACGAACAACAAACCCCTGAACACTTTCTGCTAAACTGTCCATTAACTTCTGATCTATGGGAAGAAAACCAACTTTACCTGACTAATACAAAACAAGCTGCTTGCAATAAAGACCAATACATCAAGTTTAATAGATTCTGCAGGATGTATATTTTGAGGCGAAAGTGTTGACTGTACATATTTCAAGCTACTACTTATAATTGCTATATGTAAAATTTGACATCGAACGTTTAATTTTAATGATTTCCAATGTTCAATTGTATTAATTGTATATAATTTAAAATATACACACAATTATCCAAATTGTGGATATGGCGTGTCTCTCCCATAGTTTTATATGCAATGTAAAAATCAATTTAGACGCAAATTATGTAAGAAATCTCTCTCTATATAATTTCTACATCCAGACAAAATCGTTTTATAAATATTTGTCATCAATATATATCGTCAATTTTAAAGTGGTCTGATAGATAAAATATGCGAATCAGCTAGCATGGTTTACTACTGATGAACCAAACTTTCTCAAAATTTTTTTTATCTTTCTCTTCAGTGGTTGTAGAAATTACTCCTCAAAAACCTAAAACTAAATCATATTCGCGCTAATAAAATTGATAAATTAGAATTTTTATAGATATACTAGCCGAATGACCCGGGCAACGCCCGGGTTTTACCCAATTAAATGTTTTTATTCAAATACTATTCGTTACAATTATAAATTGGCTCCGTGGATGTCACCTTTGTGAAACGTCCCGCTCCAAACTTTGTGTGTTTTTAAAATATAAAAATAAATATGTAAATTTTCACAACGATATTTGAAGATTATATTATTTTTATTTTCAAATACTATTCATTACAATTATAAATTGGCGCCGTGGATGTCACTCTTGTGAATCGTCCCGCTCCAAACTTTGTGTCTGAGAAGCGATATTTTTATAGAAAGATGATCTGGCTTTTGTTTACTGCTCGAATGAATGTTTTTCTGTTAGAATTTTGTTCCTGCGTACAAAATAATGAACCGGTTTCACCCGTGGTCTCTGCTTTTAGGAATTTTTCCCGATATAATTTTGCATCTGATAATCAAACATGATACAACAATATCGTCATCATCATTTTCTGACTAAAAATATATAGTTTTAATAATTGATTTATCTTCCCCGTATTATTTTACCTATGTATGGATATTTTGGTTTGAATTAGTGAACTACTGCGAATTTGTATACCGGACATACAAACAAACATACAAACATTCATTTATATATATATAGATATTTATAAAGTCGATTTGAATCATAAAACCGTAAATTATAATATTGCCATTTATTTTAATTGGCAAAGTTATAATTTATACGCAATAACGATTCAAATTAAAAGATATTTTCATATTCTATGAATACACTTTTAAATTAACGACTGTTCATTCCTGATGAGGACAAAATATTTTGGCGAAACGTCGAGATAATAAAAGATTCACTAGCCGAAGTATCTTTAATTTTAAGAAAAACTTTTGTTTTAAAACAAAATGAACTTACGAGTTATTAGCTCTTTCTCAAACACACAGTTATTACAAACATAATTTATTAACTTGAACTGTATTACTCTAACTGTAAACTCTTTATTGAAAAGTTTATAAATCAAATATTAATACATGCAATATAATCAATGAAATTAAGTATTCTAATTTCATGTGTATGATAAAAGGAGTAAAATGAAATTCCGAGCTCAATTTCAAAAATTATTGCGGAAGGTGGTGTATCCTATTGGAGAATAAATATGTAGGGGACATGTAAATTATTCTTTGGTATTTCTGTGTTATGTAAATTTTAATTGTTTTTAAAAAAATCATATTTGTTTGTTGCAAATATGCAAAATTTTTATTGTCTAATTTATATATATATTCTCCTATTTGATTGAATTATTATTATTGTATAAATGTTTTATGTGGATTGTCGTTAATTAACCACCACAAATATAATTGGTTATGATGCATTAGCGCGCCATCTGTTATCAAAAATCGTAACTATAATAGACACCTATGATTCTTTTTCAAAAATTAAACAATTTCTACTGCCCTTACTGCAATGAAAAATTAATGAGAGAGCCTGGCTCAACAATAGTAAACCCTCCCAGTGGTTTCGCTTGTTCAATCTACCATACCGATGTTATTAACACAAAGCAATAACGCGCCATCTATACATATAAAATAAAAGGATTTAAAACGCGAATGTTTCTTTTTACTTCCTATAAGCTTATGTCCATAGTTTACTTGAAAACCATTTCTAAGATTCCATCCTTCAGTGTAGCATATAAAAGCAGAATGGTCCAATACAGTATTAGAGCTCTGAGAAGCGGTTTGGTGGATTAAATTGGCGAAACCGTTGGGAGGGTTCACCACTGATGAGCCAAGCCCTCCCAATATATTTTTTAATCGCAGTAAGGACAGTAGAAGTTCGTTTTATGTATAAAAAGAAACATTCGCGCTTTTAAATCCTTTTATTTTATACCGATGTTATATTTCATTTTTCGGTTTTCCAGCGATACCACTGGGCGGGTTCACCACTGATGAGCCAGGCCCTCCATACGCGTCTATAATAATTTCGAAATATATTTGGTGTTTAGCATTTAATAGGGTTAACATTTCATGTCAAAATATGTTACATTCAGCAAGACTTTAAACGATGAGAACGAGAAAATATATAAAAATCAAACATTACCTCTAAAAAAAACGAGAATAAAATTTCGACAAATATATTTCAATGTTGTAACATTGATACCCACTCTCTTTTATCAAATGAATTAATTCTAAAGAATGATATAAACGAGGTTGTGCAATTAATATACCGGTATGATAAACTACTGAGTAAAATATAAGCAAATATGATCAGGTAAGGATATTTTAATATTCTTTAACCAAAATATTAAAGGTCTTTAAAAAGAGATGTTTAAATATTCATAATCAACAAATATTAAAAATCATATGTTTCTCTTTCAAAATTTAACAATTACCTTAACCATTTTATACTCAATTATAAAGCCAACTATAAATACAACTTGCAAATTGTTTTCGTAACTTTATTATCCAGATTATTTCTTGAATTCTTTTTTAATTCTAACTCTCTTCACCTCCCCCCCCCCCCCTCCCTTTTTTTCCTATGTTCCACATATATGAGGCATAACTGCCGAAGCTTTTTCGTTAGCCTTTTTGAGGGGAAACCTTGAAATTTCCTTTCCCTTTTTTCTTCCTATTTCAATCATTTTAATTGTTAACATAACTATATTATCCAATTAATATATACTAATGTTTGTAGAAAATTAATAATCACAATTATTCAGTGTTAGTTTGCTAAACTGGAATAATATTATATCAAATTGAAATTAATTTAGTGTTAGTTTGCTAAACTGAAATCATATCAAATCAAATTTAAAATAATTTTCAAAATATTAATTAAAATATATATGTGATGATTTAAGACCATGGAATTGTTGTAAATAGTCTAAATATCCACTACCACATGTTCCACCCCATGACTGTATATAACTTCTTATGTACTGCACATAGAAAACCTCAACTAACATCAATCTGTACCGCGTAAGAATCTAATAAAGTATTGCAACTGTACAGATAGAAGGAATGGAGAGAGACAGGAGAAAGTTAAGGTTAAAACAAATCAGGTATAGGACAGAAGTCGAAGCAAGGCCTAGCAAAAGAGGCCTCAAACCAGCACAAATATAAATAACTTGTACAGTCAATACTTCCTGGCAAGGCAAGACGTATCTGGTAACGTAGAAGTCATAAAAGCTAAGAGTGACGCCCAATTTCCGGAACAAGACCGGACGTATTTTCTATCAAAGAAAGCCGCGAGAAGACATCACCTAAGTAGGTCAACCAATAGCCTACGGCCACGTGAAAAAGTCCCACCAATTAGGAAAGAAGCATCTAAATAGGTCAACCAATAGGGAAAAAGCATGTGATCATCTCTCAACCAATCAGAGAGAAACTGAGTCTTGGTGTTAAATCAAGGACCTAGAATTGTCAGTCTTCGCTTGGAACTCAACGGTAACACTTGCTCTAAAATCTCTCTCTCCTCATCCCATTCCTTCTTGACGTCAGACGCTTTTAGTGGAATCTCTGTTTGTTTATTTCACCTTTGGCCCAGCTGTGTCGCCTTCCACCACGACTGCACGGTAGAGTTGACATCGAGGTTCGTCTAGCATCAGGTAACACTGGTCCCAGAGGTCCCAAGATATCACAGACTCCCCCGTCAACGAAGAGTCGACAGGATAGTGGACGCCAAGGTACAAGTAAGCAAATAGACCACTGTCTGTACAGAAAGATGGAACAGGGAAGAGAGGAGGAGCCAAAGGAACCAATGGAGTCCGATCCCGACTCCGAAAGTGGCGGAAGCCCCACTTTTCCGAAGAAAGAAACAACCTTCGGTAAGACGCAGGAAATTGTCCCCGGCCAGGAAGACGTCACACCCCCGCCGCCGGTGTCAGATGTCCTAGGGAGGTTGACGACGACGCTACCTCAGCTTTCTGCCGTGACCGGACATCGCGAGAGGTGGAATCGCTACGATGGTTCGTACGAGGCGCAGAGCTTCTTCACCAACTACGACGCCCAAGCAGATCGGTACCAACTACAATACTCTACAAGCCTGAAAAAGCCACCAGACCTCCTGCAAGCGCCCCTCCGAGTTACCAACACGCGAGCGTATGTTACCTGCTCACCCAACCATCTCTAAACCACGAGCCCAGCGCAAACAATGAACTCTGACTGTCCCAAAGATCCTCCAACCATGGCACAAGACCAGGACTGTCCCGACATACAAGACAGCACAACAGTAGGTTCCTCCATACATAACTTTTGTTGAACTATTGCTCGTTCGAGCTGAACACACTGTCCAATAATGTAAACCTACTCTACTACTTGATACAGAAGCATCTATCGCTATAATTAGGCAGAATACTTTTAAAATAATAGAAATCAGTTTGTAAAAGAAAAATACCTGTCCATCCATTTAACTTAACTATTAATGCCATAGCTAACAATATTTTCACCATAGGTTATATCTTTTTAAACGTAAAAATAGGTAACATAACGCAGAACCTAAAATTCCATATTATAGATGCCCCCTTGCCTTTTGGCATATTATCCCTTAACTCCATAAAAAGATTTCTACTAATTATATACTGTCCTCAGCTACTCCTGTATCAAGATAATGTACCTCTACCAACTACCTTGTACCAATTCACCTCGTGCAAGCAACACGTGTCCCATGGACAGGTTAATACAACTGTCCCATTTACTAAATTTTCCCCTCCTGGAACGAGTTGCTCACACGTGGTGAACTCCAACACTCTTATTTAACCTCATTATAATGTTCCTAATCCCATTTTCAACGCCCCTATGTCCTTTTCTTTCATAGCTTTGGACAGAAGTAACTTAAATCACAGCCTTCCAAAACTATTCCAATCGTTAAAGTCCAACATAGCTACACTCCCTCGTACCTTCCTTTTACACGCATAGTTAAATATCGACAAATCACTCTCAACAAAATATACAACACCCTATCACATCACTTTTTCCAATTGACGACAATTTTTAATGCGCGACTTAACACCCAAATCCAATTTCGAGCTACACAAGCTGCATCACGTCGCCCTACTAAACACACACAATCTTTTTTTTTTCTCACATTAAACGTGTCATATCCACTAACAATATACAAATTCTAGATATGTTCGTACAACCAGCACCCATGACTTTAGTAAATTTGTTATTCTTAGTGTAACAGGTTAGATTTTGTACAAAACAGAGACTTCACGCGACACCTTTTCATTTACAATTTTTTCGCTTCGTGTCACAGCGCCACACCACTAAACTCTTTCAATTTTCAGGCCAAAGACGCCTTCAACACGCCTGTGACACATTTATTTAATCACACATTGTCCACGTCGATAGTCGCAATTTCATTCAATTCTAACCTGATATCATTGAATAACATTTTTTCTAAGTCCGCCAAAAAACCATTCGATTTAATATCAACAGATACAATATCCGAATTTTCGAAATACAAACACAAATCTAACAAATGCTTGAACACACGGAATAACTCAACCTCTGTATCTCCCTATATCAATCCCATAACGCTTTTCACCAAAAGTGACAAATCAAAACGCTTTTGCGTTTACAATTATAGAAATAATATCTCCGAACGTAGTTCGAATTAACTTCCAATAAGTTGAAAGAAAGCAAGCAAGCCCCCTCGCTCCCCCCTTGACCTAAATCCGGAATCGCATTAAAAATAGCTTCGCTCCCCTCTCTTCCGCTGGAGATGGACAAACAAATAGCCGACATTTTGTTACGCCCGTCGCCACCCCGTGTTCTCTAATGAACTTTCGCCACCTATTAAATTAAATATTAGTGCGTGCCAAGGACAACATTTTACCTACAAAAATCACACACACCCACATAAGTTTAAAAAATCGACAACATTAGGACTCAGTGAGTTTCACAGCTGGAAACAATGTGATCCACGAGTCGCGTCAAACATAAAACAAATTCGATTAGTTAGAAAAACTTAGGCCAACAAGACCAAAGATATCGATCGAGGACAATTTAAAGCTCTCTCCACCCATCCTAAAAAAAAAAAAAAAAAGGAACATTACATTTGGCCTACAACTTTCCATTCTTTCACGATATATAATTTCTATATATAATCTTACTTGCTCTTCTTTCTCGATGAACATTTTTTTAAAATTTTTCATTTTAATATCCTTTATATAATCATTATATAGCTCTTATAATTGTTTTTTTTACGTCAACCAATTAGTTTAGATTATTGTCTTTTTTTTATTATTTTTCTTTACCAAAACTTATTTACTTTTGCTTCATGACTCTATTTTATAATCAACTTTATATTTTATCTTTCATATCATATCTAATAATCTCAAGTTTATATTTCATGTTTATATCACAAATTTGCATTTATCATTTTATATTTTTTCTCACTTTATAAATTAGATGTTATTTACATTGTTTCACCTTCCGCTACCATGTCTATGCTATCGAGTATATTATTGCTCATTATTTTTTTTTCATTTAATATTTTCACTTTCTATTACCCCTTATATACTGCTGTAGTGTGTTAATCTTTGTATCATATCATCACTATTTTTACTTTTTTTTTAAAGATTACTTTGCATTTAACTTCGCAATTCTATTTTCGATTTTTCAAATCCTTTAACGCTATATGCAAAGCCTTACTTTCGCAATTTCATATCTCAATGATATATTCTTTTATAATCAAACTAAAAATCACGATCTAAAAACAGGGCAATCTTCAATAACCTCTTAAACAACCACTTTAAAGGTTACTTCTTAAGAATTACTAACATTCCTTTTCCGCAGGAACTTTTAACTCCTTCGCAGGCTAGACTTGACCTACTTTGATTTCGTAATTAACAATCTTGACACACCGTCCCCCAGATTTACCTATCCCAACTTCTGGATTGGATACGTGCAAATTGTATATTTTTTTTATTCCAGGGCACTCTCATGCCACACGCTGGCACATTTTTTTTATTTTTTATTTTACTCTTTTTCTCGATAAGCCCCTGACGACTCTAATTAAAACTTTGATTTCTGGTCACTGATCTTCGCCCTCATTTATCCTGCATGCGCACGTCTTAACGACTAATTACTAAAACCCATAACAATCCCCTTATCTTACTTTTCGATTGTGGTACTGTAACTTTATTCGGTCCTTAAATTTACATGTGAAACATGGCCTAGGTTTTCCGCGCCGTGCACATTAAATGGTTTGGGACTTGAGTCAAAGTGACCTTGCCTCAACCAAGTAATAACTAACCCCTCAACCCTTTCTAACGCCCATCACGAAAAGATCATGATTTACCCATCCAATCATTTATATTTTTACCTATAATCATTATATGTTCCCTATTAAATATTTTATTCATATTTTTATTTTTACTTGTATGTTTAATATTAGTTGTTTATGTTTTATTATCTCTTATGGATATACAGAAATCAACCCCATGTTATATACCAACTCATTTCAATTAATTTTTAAAAATTACTTCCTTAATAACAGTCTTCCTATTCCGCTCTCTTAAATCCCTCCATATGAACCCTCTCACATCCGGGGCCATCTGTGATGATTTAAGACCATGGAATTGTTGTAAATAGTCTAAATATCCACTACCACATGTTCCACCCCATGACTGTATATAACTTCTTATGTACTGCACATAGAAAACCTCAACTAACATCAATCTGTACCGCGTAAGAATCTAATAAAGTATTGCAACTGTACAGATAGAAGGAATGGAGAGAGACAGGAGAAAGTTAAGGTTAAAACAAATCAGGTATAGGACAGAAGTCGAAGCAAGGCCTAGCAAAAGAGGCCTCAAACCAGCACAAATATAAATAACTTGTACAGTCAATACTTCCTGGCAAGGCAAGACGTATCTGGTAACGTAGAAGTCATAAAAGCTAAGAGTGACGCCCAATTTCCGGAACAAGACCGGACGTATTTTCTATCAAAGAAAGCCGCGAGAAGACATCACCTAAGTAGGTCAACCAATAGCCTACGGCCACGTGAAAAAGTCCCACCAATTAGGAAAGAAGCATCTAAATAGGTCAACCAATAGGGAAAAAGCATGTGATCATCTCTCAACCAATCAGAGAGAAACTGAGTCTTGGTGTTAAATCAAGGACCTAGAATTGTCAGTCTTCGCTTGGAACTCAACGGTAACACTTGCTCTAAAATCTCTCTCTCCTCATCCCATTCCTTCTTGACGTCAGACGCTTTTAGTGGAATCTCTGTTTGTTTATTTCACCTTTGGCCCAGCTGTGTCGCCTTCCACCACGACTGCACGGTAGAGTTGACATCGAGGTTCGTCTAGCATCAGGTAACACTGGTCCCAGAGGTCCCAAGATATCACATATATATTTATAATAAACATATATATATATTAAAATCAAAAAAGGCATATCCTGACCACACAAATATATATGAAAAATAGTACAAATGTGATATTGTACTGAGATAAGGTGCATAAATTATGAAAAAGGCATCTCCTTATCGTGCAACTGAAAGTTGCTGATGGCTTGCGCCATCTATCGGAATAAATATCAACTATTCTCGTGGTTAGCCTTTCTTGAATAATCAAGAATGGGTATTGACCAAATCTAGAATAATGGGGGGGGGGGGGGGGCAAAGGTGGCGTGATCGTAACAAACCAATAGGAGAGCGCCATTCAAAAAAAAAAAGCAAACGGTGTCAGAGATGAAGAAATAAGAACGCATGACGCTCGTAACTGTATATAGAATATATAGATGGCACATTATTGCTAGTACACCTAGGGAATCAGCTTAATTCTTTATCTTGGTATTTATAACAATATAATCATATTTACTATTTTTTCATTGCAGTAAGGACAGTAGAGGTTTGATTGGTTTGTGAAAACATCATTCGCAACTTAATGTCTACATTCGTAATATATAGATGGCGCGTTATTGTTTTGTATTAATTTATACCTAACTTGACCTTATTTATTGCGAAAGAGCATTTCTCGATGCAAATATTCAAATGTAATTATACTTTCCTAAAGTCATATGTCTATTTTTTTCCTGAATACCATTTCTAAGATTCCACTGTTCAGTGTTACATATAAAATCAGAATGATCCAATACAGTATGAGGCATGGGTCTGGTAGATTAAATTGGAGAGTTCACCATTTATAAGCCAAGCTCTCTCAATATTTTTTCATCGCAGTAAGGATAGAAGATGTTTGTTTTATTTGTGAAAAGAGATATTCCTCTCTTAATGATTTCATGTGTCATATATAGATGGTGCAGTATTGCTTTGTATTACACTGCGTGACATTGAAAATGGAACACCAAGAAATAGTGGCCAGAAAATTATGCAAATTTCAGGGTAGACACGCCTAACCGAGTTATGCAAATGATGTAAAATGCGCAGCTCTCGTGCGCACATGGAGTAAGATATAAGGGAAGGAACTTACAGAAAGGACAGTATTCGTGTCGTTATTTCTTCGAAGAAAAACATTGTAGAAATTTTGTTCTTGTGTCAAAAGACACGTGTAATAACAGAAAATGCCAGGTCATCGTAAACGGAGGCAGTTCAAGCAGACAGACGCTTTTACGAGGGGCATGGTGATCGGACTGAAAAGGGCAGGTTGGTCCATACGTCAAATCGCAGCTGATACACACCTTGGTGCGTCCACGGTGCACCGACTGTGGAGAAGATGGTTGGAACAAGGAAATGTGGGAATTTATAGGAATGTCGGTGCAACCAGAGTGACGTCAGCACGTGTGGATCAGCGTATCCTTCGACAAGCAGTGGCGGCCCCACAAGCCACTTGTACCGCCATCCTGCAACATGTGCAAGACACCCTAGATCATTCCATCTCGACCAGAACCATTACCCGTCGATTGGTTGCTAATGGCTTGCACTCATGCCGTCCGCTAAGAAGACTGCCATTGACCCCACCGAATAGGCGCCAACGTTTGGAATGGTGCCGGGCTAGATCGACGTGGATGACGGAATTGCACAGGGTCGTGTTCTCAGATGAGTCGCGTTTCTGCTTGTTCAGTGATAGTCGCCGTGTACGCGTGTGGCGTCGACGTGGAGAAAGGTCCAATCCGGCAGCAATTGTGGAACCGTGCGACAACGTGGAATCATGGTTTGGGGCGCAATCGCGTATGATTCCAGGTCACCTTTACTTCGTATTCAGGGCACTATGACGGCCCAACGATACGTTGATGATGTGCTGCGACCGGTGACACTCCCCTACCTTCAGCGGGTACCTAATGCCCTTTATCAGCAGGATAACGCCCGACCGCACACTGCTCGCATTGGCGAACAAGCTCTGCAAGATGTACAGATGCTTCCCTGGCCACCGTACTCTCCTGATCTCTCACCAATCGAGAACGTCTGGGACATCACTGGACGCCGTTTGCATGCCTTGCCACAGCCGCGTTCAGAATAAGAACTGTGGCAAATGGTTGAGAGGAAATGGAGATCCATCCCTCAGGACGCCATCCGTACTCTGATTGACTCTCTACCTAGACGTGTTGCTGCGTGCATCGCCGTCCGCGGTGGTCCTACTTGCTACTAAGCCGACGCCGTTCTCGCTCTCTCTCTCTCTCTCTCTCTCTCTCTCTGTATTATAACTATCATTTTGAAATAAAGGTTATTGGTCGTCCCTGTCTCTCTCTGTCTGCCGAGTTTCATCACTTTCTGGCCACTATTTCTTGGTGTTCCATTTTCAATGTCACGCAGTGTATATTCATATATAGAACTAAATATGAAGTGTTAATTATATATATATTCATTTTATATCATTTTTATTAAGAAAAATATATACTTTCGTAATCATAGAACATTTTTTCTGTTTTTATGTATATTTTATGTAAATATCTCAACCTCTATGTATTCAGATTTTTTTTCCTTTATTTCTAAAATGAAATTAAATATCTCCTTTCACAAACTTTATTTGATTATTGTTTATTAGTTAATTAAAGATTCTGTTGATTTAGCCTTTTGATAGGTGTTTTAACATGAATATTGATTATTTCTATTTAAAAATGTTGTATAGAATATATTTAATTGTAAGAAAATAAATTATTTTGAGAATTCTTGACATTAAAATAATTTTATCTAATTTAGATAAAATAATAAATCAAATTAATTAAATTTAAATATAGTAAATCTAAGAAAATCTACAATTTGAATTAATGTAATCAACATGGGGATCAAATAAACAAACAAAAAAATAAAGGAGATGAGACTAAAGTGATTTTTTTTCAGAGCAGACGATCTCATCCCTAATGAAGTGTGGAATATACATGAGGCATCCATCACCGACACAACAAATTCCATTTAGGAAAATGTTTAATCATAGCAAGCGAAGACTGCTTTTAATGTTTTGATCGATTTTACAATTAGATTCTGTGTTCAACAAATTTTAATAAACTTCTTTTTAAAATCGTCTTCAGTGTGCTAAACTTCAGATTGGCAATACGATAGTTAAACCTAATTCAAATTATTCCTATTAAAAAATCATTAAATATTTATTTTTATTGTGATAGTTAAAATTTTAATGAAATTTCTTTTTTTTTTGTTGAGGTTTTCACAAGTTTTAAAATATAATATATTGTGTATATGATAGTATATACAGCTATTAAGTGGGTCTGAAAATATATTTAATTATTTTTATCTGTTCTCTCTAATAGATATTTTACTAATGTAATTTAATTATTTTAAAGTTTAATAATCACAAATAACACTTCCTTTATATGTTGCAATGGGAATAACTTTTGTAATTTTAAATACAATTAAATATTATATACCTTTGTCACATCCAATTTTAAATACCTTTGTCTTTAAACTTCCTATGGACACCGTTGCCTGTACATAGTTTCCTTTTCTTTTGGACTTTATTTACAAACTAGACAAAAGGCCCGAGCAACGCCCGGGGTTTACCTGAGTGCGAATATATTTCAAAGACGTTGTCTTGGGTGGCCGCTATAGACAGGGTGGTCTGTATAGACAGGTGGATGTATCACACAGCTGATAATAGGGTTGCCTAGAGTGACCGCTATAGACAGGGTGGTCTGTATAGACAGGTGGATGTATCACACAGCTGTAGAGTGGTCGCTATAGACAGTGTGGTCTGTATAGACAGGTGTATGTACCACACTGCTGATAACAGGGTTGCCTAAAGTGACCGCTATAGACAGGGTGGTCTGTATAGACAGGTGGATGTATCACACAGCTGATAACAGGGTTGTCTAGGGTGGTCGCTATAGACAGGGTGGTCTATATAGACAGGTGAATGTAACACACTGATGATAACAGGTTTGCCTAAAGTGACCGCTATAGACAGGGTGGTCTGTATAGACAGGTGGGTGGTCGCTATAGACAGGGTGGTCTGTATAGACAGGTGAATGTAACACACTGATGATAACAGGGTTGCCTAAAGTGGCCGCTGTAGACAGGGTGGTCTGTATAGACAGGTGGATGTATCACACAGCTGATAACAGGGTTGTCTAGGGTGGTCTCTATAGACAGGGTGGTCTGTATAGACAGGTATATTCATCACACTGATGATAACAGGGTTGTCTAGAGTGGCCGCTATAGACAGGGTGGTCTGTATAGACAGGTGGATGTATCACTCAGCTGATAACAGGGTTGCCTAGGGTGACTGCTATGACAGGGTGGTCTGTATAGACAGGTGGATGTATCACTCAGCTGATAACAGGGTTGCCTAGGGTGACCGCTATGACAGGGTGGTCTGTATAGACAGGTGGATGTATCACACAGCAGATAACAGGGTTGCCTAGGGTGACTGCTATGACAGGGTGGTCTGTATAGACAGGTGGATGTATCACACAGCTGATAACAGGGTTGCCTAGGGTGACCGCTATGAAAGGGTGGTCTGTATAGACAGGTGGATGTATCACACAGCAGATAACAGGGTTGCCTAGGGTGACCGCTATGACAGGGCGGTCTGTATAGACAGGTGGATGTATCACTCAGCTGATAACAGGGTCGCCTAGGGTGACCGCTACGACAGGGTGGTCTGTATAGACAGGTGGATGTATCACACAGCTGATAACAGGGTTGCCTAGGGTGAACGCTATGACAGGGTGGTCTGAATAGACAGGTGGATGTATCACACAGCAGATAACAGGGTTGCCTAGGGTGACCGCTATGACAGGGTGGTCTGTATAGACAGGTGGATGTATCACTCAGCTGATAACAGGGTTGCCTAGGGTGACCGCTGTGGCAGGGTGGTCTGTATAGACAGGTAGATGTATCACTCAGCTGATAACAGGGTTGCCTAGGGTGACCGCTATGACAGGGTGGTCTGTATAGACAGGTGGATGTATCACACAGCTGATAACAGGGTTGCCTAGGGTGACCGCTATGACAGGGTGGTCTGTATAGACAGGTGGATGTATCACTCAGCTGTTAACAGAGTTACCTAGGGTGACCGCTATGACAGGGTGGTCTGTATAGACAGGTGGATGTATCACACAGCTGATAACAGGGTTGCCTAGGGTGACCGCTATGACAGGGTGGTCTGTATAGACAGGTGGATGTATCACACAGCTGATAACAGGGTTGCCTAGGGTGACCGCTATGACAGGGTGGTCTGTATAGACAGGTGGATGTATCACACAGCTGATAACAGGGTTGCCTATGGTGGCCGCTATGACAGGGTGGTCTGTATAGACAGGTGGATGTATCACACAGCTGATAACAGGGTTGCCTAGGGTGACCGCTATGACAGGGTGGTCTGTATAGACAGGTGGATGTATCACACAGCTGATAACAGGGTTGCCTAGGGTGACCGCTATGACAGGGTGGTCTGTATAGACAGGTGGATGTATCACACAGCAGATAACAGGTTGCCTAGGGTGACCGCTATGACAGGGTGGTCTGTATAGACAGGTGGATGTATCACACAGCTGATAACAGGGTTTCCTAGGGTGACCGCTATGACAGGGTGGTCTGCATAGACAGGTGGATGTATCACTCAGCTGATAACAGGGTTGCCTAGGGTGACCGCTGTGGCAGGGTGGTCTGTATAGACAGGTGGATGTATCACTCAGCTGATAACAGGGTTGCCTAGGGTGACCGCTATGACAGGGTGGTCTGTATAGACAGGTGGATGTATCACACAGCTGATAACAGGGTTGCCTAGGGTGACCGCTATGACAGGGTGGTCTGTATAGACAGGTGGATGTATCACTCAGCTGTTAACAGAGTTACCTAGGGTGACCGCTATGACAGGGTGGTCTGTATAGACAGGTGGATGTATCACACAGCTGATAACAGGGTTGCCTAGGGTGACCGCTATGACAGGGTGGTCTGTATAGACAGGTGGATGTATCACACAGCTGATAACAGGGTTGCCTAGGGTGACCGCTATGACAGGGTGGTCTGTATAGACAGGTGGATGTATCACACAGCTGATAACAGGGTTGCCTAGGGTGACCGCTATGACAGGGTGGTCTGTATAGACAGGTGGATGTATCACTCAGCTGTTAACAGAGTTACCTAGGGTGACCGCTATGACAGGGTGGTCTGTATAGACAGGTGGATGTATCACACAGCTGATAACAGGGTTGCCTAGGGTGACCGCTATGACAGGGTGGTCTGTATAGACAGGTGGATGTATCACACAGCTGATAACAGGGTTGCCTAGGGTGACCGCTATGACAGGGTGGTCTGTATAGACAGGTGGATGTATCACACAGCTGATAACAGGGTTGCCTAGGGTGACCGCTATGACAGGGTGATCTGTATAGACAGGTGGATGTATCACTCAGCTGATAACAGGGTTGCCTAGGGTGACCGCTATGACAGGGTGGTCTGTATAGACAGGTGGATGTATCACACAGCTGATAACAGGGTTGCCTAGGGTGACCGCTATGACAGGGTGGTCTGTATAGACAGGTGGATGTATCACTCAGCTGTTAACAGAGTTACCTAGGGTGACCGCTATGACAGGCTGGTCTGTATAGACAGGTGGATGTATCACACAGCTGATAACAGGGTTGCCTAGGGTGACCGCTATGACAGGGTGGTCTGTATAGACAGGTGGATGTATCACACAGCTGATAACAGGGCTGCCTAGGGTGACCGCTATGACAGGGTGGTCTGTATAGACAGGTGGATGTATCACACAGCTGATAACAGGGTTGCCTAGGGTGACCGCTATGACAGGGTGGTCTGTATAGACAGGTGGATGTATCACTCAGCTGTTAACAGAGTTACCTAGGGTGACCGCTATGACAGGGTGGTCTGTATAGACAGGTGGATGTATCACACAGCTGATAACAGGGTTGCCTAGGGTGACCGCTATGACAGGGTGGTCTGTATAGACAGGTGGATGTATCACACAGCTGATAACAGGGTTGCCTAGGGTGACCGCTATGACAGGGTGGTCTGTATAGACAGGTGGATGTATCACACAGCTGATAACAGGGTTGCCTAGGGTGACCGCTATGACAGGGTGATCTGTATAGACAGGTGGATGTATCACTCAGCTGATAACAGGGTTGCCTAGGGTGACCGCTATGACAGGGTGGTCTGTATAGACAGGTGGATGTATCACACAGCTGATAACAGGGTTGCCTAGGGTGACCGCTATGACAGGGTGGTCTGTATAGACAGGTGGATGTATCACTCAGCTGTTAACAGAGTTACCTAGGGTGACCGCTATGACAGGGTGGTCTGTATAGACAGGTGGATGTATCACACAGCTGATAACAGGGTTGCCTAGGGTGACCGCTATGACAGGGTGGTCTGTATAGACAGGTGGATGTATCACACAGCTGATAACAGGGTTGCCTAGGGTGACCGCTATGACAGGGTGGTCTGTATAGACAGGTGGATGTATCACACAGCTGATAACAGGGTTGCCTAGGGTGGCCGCTATGACAGGGTGGTCTGTATAGACAGGTGGATGTATCACACAGCTGATAACAGGGTTGCCTAGGGTAACCGCTATGACAGGGTGGTCTGTATAGACAGGTGGATGTATCACTCAGCTTATAACAGGGTTGCCTAGGGTAACCGCTATGACAGGGTGGTCTGTATAGACAGGTGGATGTATCACTCAGCTGATAACAGGGTTGCCTAGGGTGACCGCTATGACAGGGTGGTCTGTATAGACAGGTGGATGTATCACACAGCTGATAACAGGGTTGCCTAGGGTGACCGCTATGACAGGGTGGTCTGTATAGACAGGTGGATGTATCACACAGCTGATAACAGGGTTGCCTGGGGTGACCGCTATGACAGGGTGGTCTGTATAGACAGGTGGATGTATCACACAGCAGATAACAGGTTGCCTAGGGTGACCGCTATGACAGGGTGGTCTGTATAGACAGGTGGATGTATCACTCAGCTGATAACAGGGTTTCCTAGGGTGACCGCTATGACAGTGTGGTCTGTATAGACAGGTGGATGTATCACTCAGCTGATAACAGGGTTGTCTAGAGTGGCCGCTATAGACAGGGTGGTCTGTATAGACAGTTGGATGTATCACACAGCTGTAGAGTGGTCGCTATAGACAGGGTGGCTGTATAGAGGGTGGTCTTTATAGACAGGCGGATGTATCACACAGCTGATAACAGGGTTGCCTAGGGTGACCGCTATGACAGGGTGGTCTGTATAGACAGGTGGATGTATCACACAGCAGATAACAGGGTTGCCTAGGGTGACCGCTATGACAGGGTGGTCTGTATAGACAGGTGGATGTATCACACAGCAGATAACAGGTTGCCTAGTGTGACCGCTATGACAGGGTGGTCTGTATAGACAGGTGGATGTATCACACAGCTGATAACAGGGTTGCCTAGGGTGACCGCTATGACAGGGTGGTCTGTATAGACAGGTGGATGTATCACACAGCTGATAATAGGGTTGCCTAGAGTGGCCGCTATTGACAGGGTGGTCTGTATAGACAGGTGGATGTATCACACAGCTGTAGAGTGGTAGCTATAGACAGGGTGGTCTGTATAGACAGGTGTATGTATCACACTGCTGATAACAGGGTTGCCTTGGGTGACCGCTATAGGCAGGGTGGTCTGTATAGACAGGTGGATGTATCACACAGCTGACAACAGGGTTGTCTAGGGTGGTCGCTATAGACAGGGTGTACTGTATAGACAGGTGGATGTATCACACAGCTGATAACAGGGTTGTCTAGAGTGGTCGCTATAGACAGGGTGGTCTGTTTAGAAAGGTGGATGTATCACACAGCTGATAACAGGGTTGTCTAGAGTGGTCGCTATAGACAGGGTGGTCTGTATAGACAGGTGGATGTATCACACTGATGATAACAGGGTTGTCTAGGGTGGTCGCTATAGACAGGGTGGTCTGTATAGACAGGTGGATGTATAGACAGGTGGATGTATCACACAGCTGATAACAGGGTTGTCTAGAGTGGTCGCTATAGACAGGGTGGTCTGTTTAGACAGGTGGATGTATCACACAGCCGATATCAGGGTTGTCTAGGGTGGTCGCTATAGACAGGGTGGTCTGTATAGACAGGTGGAATTATCACACAGCTGATAACAGGGTTGTCTAGAGTGGTCGCTATAGACAGGGTGGTCTGTTTAGACAGGTGGGTGTATCACACAGCTGATAACAGGGTTGTCTAGGGTGGTCGCTATAGACAGGGTGGTCTGTATAGACAGGTGGATGTATCACACAGCTGATAACAGGGTTGTCTAGAGTGGTCGCTATAGACAGGTGTATGTATCACACAGCTAATAACAGGGTTATCTAGAATGGCCGCTATATACAGGGTGGTCTGTATAGACAGGTGGATGTATCACGCTGATAACAGGGTTATCTAGAATGGCCGCTATATACAGGGTGGTCTGTATAGACAGGTGGATGTATCACACAGCTGATAACAGGGTTGTCTAGAGTGGTCGCTATAGACAGGGTGGTCTGTTTAGAAAGGTGGATGTATCACACAGCTGATAACAGGGTTGTCTAGAGTGGTCGCTATAGACAGGGTGGTCTGTATAGACAGGTGGATGTATCACACTGATGATAACAGGGTTGTCTAGGGTGGTCGCTATAGACAGGGTGGTCTGTATAGACAGGTGGATGTATAGACAGGTGGATGTATCACACAGCTGATAACAGGGTTGTCTAGAGTGGTCGCTATAGACAGGGTGGTCTGTTTAGACAGGTGGATGTATCACACAGCCGATATCAGGGTTGTCTAGGGTGGTCGCTATAGACAGGGTGGTCTGTATAGACAGGTGGAATTATCACACAGCTGATAACAGGGTTGTCTAGAGTGGTCGCTATAGACAGGGTGGTCTGTTTAGACAGGTGGGTGTATCACACAGCTGATAACAGGGTTGTCTAGGGTGGTCGCTATAAACAGGGTGGTCTCTATAGACAGGTGGATGTATCACACGGCTGATAACAGGGTTGTCTAGAGTGGTCGCTATAGACAGGGTGGTCTGTATAGACAGGTGTATGTATCACACAGCTGATAACAGGGTTGTCTATGGTGACCGCTATAGACAGGGTGGTCTGTATAGACAGGTGGATGTAACACACTGCTGATAACAGGGTTGTCTAGAATGGCCGCTATAGACAGGTGTATGTATCACACAGCTGATAACAGGGTTGTCTAGAGGGGGGGGCGGGCAGGGAGGTCACGTGTTTGCTGGCAGCCAATGGGCGGGCATTCTATCCGTGAGCTTCAGACAGACAGACAGACAGAATAAGGCAAATATATAAGTAGATGGAGAACTCTTCTGGGCTTTTTTATTCTGCGTAAATTGAATATTTGTGTATAAACTGTTTAAGAAATTTAAGAGTTCATTCTGCTTTTTGTTTTTAGTATCACATATGATATCATCAACATAGCGAATAAAAAAATCTAATTTCACTTCAATTTTCATTTTTCTTTATAGCTAATCCATAACAATGGACGCCACTTATAATATAATGTACTGCATCGCAGTAAGAATAGTAGAAGTTTGATTTATTTGTGAAAAGAAACATTCACGTCTTTATGTCTTCTTTCGTTATATATAGATGACGTGGTATTGCTATGTATTAATATATATACAATGAAAATAAAAAAGCCATATCCTGACCAGAAGCATATGTGCTTTTTTAGATGGCAGAGCCCCATCTAGTGGAACAGAAATCAACTAAACATCTATTTAGTCTGTTCCCTGATATTTGGCCAACCCAATTTCTTGATAAATAAAAACAAGCCATCCACGAACGCGTTTCGGCTGTTGGCGCTCGTCAGTTTTTCATATTTATTTATGTGTGTCAAATATAAATATAATTATATGAAGCTCATGTGAGGTCGGTCAGGATAAGTCTTTTTTAATAATTTTATATAAATAACTGATTATATAACTGATGCGCATATAATAGAACATTTTAATAACTATAAATTGAATTATATATTATTTGATTTATTGTATCTGTGGAGTACATATACGCACATTATATCATAATTTCCTAAATCTATAATACAGAATCTGTAATAAGTATTACCAATATTCGAATAATTTCGAAACATTATATTCAAACGTATTAGATATCGAAAAAAATGTATTTTAATAGAAAATTATTAATTTTTATAAATTTTCATAGTGTAAAAAATATTCACTTTAAAATTCGGAGCTCAAATAGATACCCACATAATTTATTAAAATTTCAATAAATTATTACAAAATTTCTAATCCACATATAAACTTAGTTTAATTCAGCAATTATTAAATAGGTTTAATGTATTTTCGCATAAAAATAACTGTGCAATTTAAATTTTATTAGGTAATAAAAAATACCAGGATAAAAATGACTTTTTAAATAATAAACTAGGCCTTTATATATTTTTTTTTCTTTTTAGCACGAAACCATTGAAAAATATTTCCATGTAGTTTTTCACATTTTTCCAATATTCTTTCTCTCTGAATAACTTCGTGACATAAACAATTTTGGAGTCCCCACCTTCAAATGGTTCTTTTTAAAAAAATACCAAGTTATTATGAAGGAGAGAAACCTCTGAAATATATGTAATAATAAAAAAGGGCTCCGAGAATAAGTTGTTCGCTTTATTTATATATTTTCTCAAGCTTTCTTGTATTATAAACCTTTCTACAGTAGTATATGACATAATGAATTTAAATATTTAAGATTAGAAAATATATAAATAATAAAAATAAATTAGGCATATTCTGACCATTCCCACATCAGTAGGTTTTACTAGAGAGACCGTTTCTTAGAGTTCTAATACTTTATTGGACGATTCTGCTTATATATAATTATAATGAATTGTGAAATATCAGAAATGGTATTTGAGAAAACTATGGACATAAGCTTTTAGAACAGTGTTGAATTATATATTATTTTGCATCGAGCAAAAATGCTATTTTTCAAAAATGAAGAACAAGGCCAGTTAGGCCTATATATATATATATATATATATATGTGATATGATCCTGTCGACTTTCAATGTGGCAATATAGTGGTAATAATGTGGTGAGGAGAGAAATAATCACACGACGAGTTGGTAGAGGAAATCACCCAGGCAGCCAGCCGAGAGAGAGAGGGAGCGAGGTTCTATATCCGCTGAACGACCGTTTTTTGTGCCCACCACCCCCCGACTACTGTCCCAAAATAGTACTCAGGTGTTGACGGACGGGCCCCATTTGCCGCCCCTTTGGAATTTCGTGATGTCTAAAGTGACTCCCTTTAGCTGCCCATCTCTCTCTGGCTGACTCTAGGTTTGTTTTATTAATCCTGGAAGAGCATATATTATGACATATGGCCCCCGTTGAAGAAGGCTGAACATGGTTTGAGTATACTTAAAGCTGGAGAAGCCAGGAATAGAGAAAATAATTTTACAGTTGAAATTAATTAAGGTTATGGTGACATAGTTTTTTGTAAATAAAATATTGTATAGTACAAGTAAATATTATTTACAAGCAGTTTTACAACACCGGAGAGTTTGATATTTAAGGGAATTTTGGATAATATCAAAGCTACAAAAGGTTATATACAATAACATCTAATGTATTATAAGGGAAATGTTATTGAGGAGTGTGAACAAGGAGAAGAAGAGTCACAAACACATGATGAAATTCTGAAGATCATTAAGACTGGGGAACTCTACACTTTAATATATATTTCAGGCGGACATGGCAAGGGGAAACTTGGCATGGGCTTTCTATGCTATAGGTGTAGAGTATGAGAAATGAGGTTGAGGTTGGCAATTGTGTGAGCTTAGGACTGAGGTAAATATAGAACTACATACAATGTTAGAACCTTGGCGAACAGGGCGAGGGGAAACTTGCCCTGGGCCATTCTACCTTATCTATGTAGTTACTTGTGTAGCGAGTCCGAGGGGAAAAGTCCCGTGTGTAGGTGAGGAAGTCGAATGGACTTATATTTGATTTGCGGAAAGTATGCGCGCTAAGTGCCAAAAATTGGGACGAGGACTGCGTTGTCCGTTACAAGTGACAAGCTGCTCGGACACGAGGTGTTTGAACCTTCGTGGGAGCTTGTGCAAGGCGATGATTTCGCGGTGGGTTGTACGTAAGACCCATGTCTGCGCGAAATGATGACGGACCGGACAGAATCAGCGACGATGTTTAACGTACCTCCGTGGGAAATATCGAAGGTAGGCTATATCGTGCTGGTTTGGACATAGGACTAACATAGATTTGAAGACAGGGTCCGTGTGGCGAACGTGTGGCGCGAGAAGAAGAAGCGAACTGTGTCGCTCGATGCAGATTGTTCCAGTGCGAACAAAAAGGGTTTGATAAATATCTAGCAGTTAGTCAATCTGCATCCTGTGACGAACACACCATTGGCTAGATGGTGTGGGTCGGTGGATATGCTAGAGATGAATTACGAAATATTTTATCATAAATGAAGGGCGAAGATTAGGATTTTGAAATGACAATATTGTTTGTAATAATGTTCGATAATTGATTAATCAATAATTCTATAAAGGTCCTGAGCTGGTATAAGGTTGACAAGGTTGTAAGAATGAGTGGGACATTAAGGGGAAGATAGATAAGAGTCACCAAGGGTTGGTTGTAAGCAAGGCTCACGTGGTGGTTGGAATTCTTCGACGCCTGAATTACAGGGTGAATTTTGAGTCGATTAGGGAAAGAAATTATTTTTCGTGAGCCGTGCTTACAAGTAGGAGAGGTCATATACAAATAGGTATACAAAGGTTTAGGTGCTGGAGGCATATTTTGTAGATAAATTGATTATGAAAATCTATTGTTAATAGTAAAAATCGTAAAGCATTAATAGGTAGAATTCCTTTTTTTTCAAAGAGTTACGTTAAAATGAAAATTATTTAATTAAAATGATGATTGTTAAATTCTAATGGTAAGATAACTAATTAAATGGGTTACAAATATCTAGCTAAATATGATATGATAATAAGATCACTGTTAATAGGGGTGGAGAGATAAATGGAAATATTAAACATTTTTACATATTCACACATATTGAGCTAATTATGGAAATATTGGGACAATTTACAAGGAAAGAGTTATTTAAAGCTTCGGGAGAGTTCTGTCTGTGACACTGTGCGTACCAGTGTTGTACATAACAGTAGCGGCAGGGATATGGCGGAGTCTTGTACATGATGGAGGAAGGTATCCTGCCCTGGCACGGTGGTTGTTCTTGGGCAGATCTAGTGCTGGAAGAAGTGCGTGGCAGCTCCATCTCCGTCGTAGGTGAATACTTCTTCGGGATCACGGTTCAAAGGTTGGCGAAGAAGGGGTTGAGGGCTCGAAGAGGAGTGGTTACAGTTGAGTTGGGTTTGGTCGATCATCGTGGCTTGGCTTCTTGTTTCTTCATACTCTGGTATATGAGGGATTTGTTTCCCGGTCAAGTCTTATCCTGTCGACTCTTTCTGTGATATGATTCTGTCGACTTTCAATGTGGCAATATAGTGGTAATAATTTGGTGAGGAGAGAAATAATCACACGACGAGTTGGTAGAGGAAATCACCCAGGCAGCCAGCGGAGAGAGAGAGAGGGAGCGAGGTTCTATATCCGCTGAACGACCGTTTTTTGTGCCCACCACTCCCCGACTACTGTCCCAAAATAGTCCTCAGGTGTTGACGGACGGGCCCCATTTGCCGCCACTTTGGAATGTCGTGATGTCTAAAGTGACTCCCTTTAGCTGCCCATCTCTCTCTGGCTGACTCTAGGTTTGTTTTATTAATCCTGGAAGAGCATATATTATGACATAGAGATGCTCATGTGAGCACGGTCAGGATATGCCTATTTTTAATATATATATATATATATATTAAATATATATATATATATATATATATATATATATTAAAAATAGGCATATCCTGACCGTGCTCACATGAGCATCTCTAGATAACATAGCGCCATCTATTGAATAAAAATATACTAAAGGGTTATTCAACTTGTTCCGTGATATTTGGCCAACCTAATTTATTGATAAATCAAGAAAGGCCAACCATGTACGCATTTTGGGCTGTTGGTTCTCGTCAGCGTGGTGCAGACTGTATCTCTACGACCACAATTTGGTTTCAGAGGCTTCCTGAGAAATCAAGAAATGATGAGGTCCAACAGCCCGAAACGCGTACATGATTGACTTTTCTTGATTTTTCACGGATCTATTTAAATAAACGTTTTGTTTGCCTATTTTATATATATGCCTATTTATTTTTAATATCAACACCTGAAAAATTTTATATATTCTTTATTTTTTTTTCATTTTTTAAATTATTTTTATATAAATAATAGTTAAATATCAAGATTCATTTTGTCATTTATTCCAGTAGAAGAATTTATAATACCTGAAACCTTGAGAGAATATAAAAATAAAGGAAGAAACTTATATTCGGAGGACTTTTTTATTATTACCAAGTTATAATATAGGATGTATTGTTCGAAATATTGGTATTTTTTAAATGAAAAAGGGCATACCTGGATCTGTAGAGAAAAAAAAACATTTTTTTCTCTAAATATTTCGAGAGATTGCTCTCTCTTTATCAATTTATTGCCTAGTAAACTTAATCACAAATTTTTGTAGACTAAATTGATAAAGAGAAGGCAATATCTCGAAATATTTAAAGAAAACCTTTGTTTTTCTTTTCTCTGCAGATCAAGGTACGCTACTTTTCATATAAACTTATTTAATAGATTGTCTTTTGACTCAAACAATTTGTTATTATTGTTAATCTTCTATCTACAAGTTCTAAAATATATAGAACTCATTTAAGTTATCAAATTAACCAATTATCTTAATGAATTCATGATAATTAATTCAAATTTCCTTACTCTGCTTCCCCGTTTTCTCTATTTAATAGAATTATTTGAAGGAATTGTATACACAAATGATTAACTATCACTTTTAACTATCAATCTATTAAACTAGTTGAAAATTAACTCAAATAAATGTTTGCTACAGAAACTCTGCATTTATTATTTGTTAAATAAAGAGAGGAAGATTTCTCCTCCAGTTAAGAATAATTAAATCTAAACTTTACCAAATGGGTTGGTAACAACAAGAATATTTGCGTGACCAAATTGAAAATTAAGAGAACATCATTTAGTTAGTTTTCTGCCATGGCAAAGAGGGGTGAGGGATGTTTTGATTAAATATAGGTCTAAAACAAAGAGAAAGTTTAATTTATTCAATGAAACATTGTGTATCATCCATGTTGTTAGATTCTTTTTAAATGTTGCTATATGTATTGAGGCAGTTTAAATTTTTGTATTTAATTTGTTTAAAACATTAGTGTTTATAATTATTTTAATCTTATTTAATATCTGTGAGATAAAATACTTTTAAAAATATATATTTGGCAGGTAATTTTATATTTTAAAATGATATTAAAAGAACTATATTTTGATGCGTCAGCAGTAAAAGCAATCTCAAGGATTCTATTGAGCTATTGAGTATATTCTTATTAGTGTTTGAAAATCAGTAAAATCGAAAAAGGTCAGGTGTTGATATTAAAAACAAATTTATAGGATATTTATGCTTAACTGGCCTTAAAAATACTCATTTATTTATTTCTCAAGAAGCCTCTTGGACCAAATAATTTTGTCGGTAAGGTTCAAACTTTACCATATTGAAGCGGTGCAGCAAAGATGATGAAGAGAATATTTGGGCAAGCCAAGAAGGTATGCAGGGCCCCCTCCATAAGGAAGTGTTGTTTGATAGATTCAAGTCCCACTGTTGTATTCCTTCTGTTAAGTGAGCCATAATAAAGCGCTAACTTTAGCTGCCATCGCTTCGAACTCACTGTGTGTCTATGTGGCATCCTGAGTAGACAAAGTACACGAACAACGTCTGAGTACGACTTAAAAATATAATATTTCTTCCAATAGAAGGCATCCTGTTATATAAAATGCGATCAGTTGCACGGTTTTGAAGATTTATCGGTTAGTAAGGATGCAATTTTTGAAACGAATACGGATGGCATTATGAAAGCTAATATAAGGATGACGTTATTATAAAATTTGGTAAGGCTGACATTATAAATGCTAGTAAGGATAATATTATAGAAGTGAGTAAGACTGGCATTATAGAAGTTAGTTAGAATTTTAAAAAAAAGTTAGCAAAGATGACATAATGAAATTGAGTAAGGAAGAAATGATAATAGACAGTAAGCATGATATTATAGAGAAATGAGTATAAGAGAGAGGATGATATCTAGCGTGATATCAGCTACACTAAAAATGGGCTTAAGAATGAGTATGACAATAGATCGGAGAGATATGGGATATTTCGGTAATTGAAAAATATATAAATAAATTGAATTAATTTCAGTACCAAATGCTATTATTGCGTACGCAATCAAATAAAATGACGAGTTCTAATTGTATACATAGCATTGCCAAGATGCCTTTGATTAACAATTTCATTGAATCCGAAGAAATGAAATATGAATTAAATAATTTAAATTTAGAAGAAAAACGAAAATACAAATCAGATGTCCCAAGCATAATAACGGATTTTATTGAATTTAAAATGGCTACTTTAAAGAACAACACAAATGAAACCTTTCAAAGCTTCATCCTCAACATCATATCAAAATATATCGGACCAAACTTTCATAATTCGCAAATAATTTCTAATTATGGAAATTTCAAAAGCTTTTTTAAAAATAATTAAAGCGATGGAAGACCCGAGTTGTTTTGTGGACATGAGGAACAAACCTCAATACATCTTTTACTAGATTGTCCTGCTTTTTTCAAGACTAGAGAATCGACAATAATTTAATGATAACAAATTCAAGTATTTTTATTTCCAGTAAAAAATGTATATTAAATTCAATACCTTTGTAGATATCTTTTAAATCATATAGCAAAAAATATCTTTTAAAAATTGAAAGTTTATATTATGCTGATTGTATATATTGCCAGACATTTCTTCCTTTGTTAAAACAGTTTTTTTTTTCTCGTTTTTTCTCTATTTTTCCCATTGTTAACATCATATGACTATTCTATCCCTAGAGGGACGTAGCGCTTCAAATTGAAATAAAATAAATATAAAACTTTATTGTTAGCTCACTCAATTTTGAGCACAATTGTATTAATGATTTTATGGCCTTTTATATTATTTACACGTATATAATCTATTTGCGTATACTTTATATTTATACAAAAAAGGAAAGGTTGCGATAAATATACATCAGATAAAATTTACTCGGCCATGGGGTAAAGCATTGAGCTAGTTTATGGTCAAATTCAAATTAATATTTTTAAGCTTTGGTCATTTGAAAGCGAAGTTTAAATTTTATCTATGTTATATTCTCTATGGGAGGTAGAGTTTAGGAAAGGCAAGTAGGTGACCAAAGATTATATCTCTTTATTTGGTCTCACTTATAAACACTAATAAAGATTATAAATAACAAGTCAATGTTAAGAATACTCTGTTGTCAATACACAATACTCTATCTATATCGATGTGACATTTATATTTATACGAAATTATGTGTTAAATCTATCAAATGTATATTTTTATTCATCAGCCAAACAAAATAGGAGACAATTCATTTTAGACGCATTTTCTCTTATGCTAGGTATTCTACAAAGACCAAAAGAGAAACAATAGAGAAATGCTATCTCTCAACTATGCCTATAGCTAAATCCACAGCTTATTAAATACAGTGATACATTTAACGTCTCCAATTCTAAGATGTCTTCAATTCGAATAATTATCTTGGTCTCTAGAATTTCCTATAAATATAATTCCCGTTTTTAATTCGAATTTTATAATAATTCGATTTTTTGTTCTGTCCCTTGGGTTTCGAAATTTTAAGTTTGACTGTATATCAAAATAGAACACAATAAAGTATTGTGGGAAGAGAAATCTACGAATTATAACAATGCATTAAGAAAACTGACTTTATGTAAATATAATTCATCCAAAACCCTCTGCCTACATAAAATACCGGATTTTCATGTACTTTGCTGAAGAAAGTGTATTGTGCATTATTCTTTTTTTTACTAATCGTTTCAGTCTAAATTAGACAAGATCTTGGAGGTCGTGCTCATAAAGAAGTTCAAAAACTCTTCTTGGTTCTCTGTACAGGGATCTCTTGTCCTTTCCAATACAATATAGTATATGTTGGGGAGTGGCCTCTTCGTTTTTGCACCTAGTGCACATGGGGAAGCTTTTGGCTCCCTCTTCATAGACTAGAGGGCGCATTCATAAAAATGCAGGTAATCAGTCATATCGAAATATATTAGGAGTATAAATAATTTTATTATATTCTATATAAAGGCCTAGGCTAGATTTCGAAGCGATCTATCCTACAAGACTTCTATAAACATCTTTATTGACTTTGTAAAAGGTATAGTGACCGAGAGCAAATTTCCGCGTTTTGTCTGAAACTTTATTTCATAATTTTACAAATCTTTTTTTTTTTTTCACACTATTGTGGAAGACATAGATTCCATAGCACTGTGATATATGCAAGACAATCGGTAAAATAAAACATATTAACTGTAATAATATTTTTTACTCTAAATGATGTTTTTTATGCATCACAAATACACAAAATTATTCTGAAAACAGCGTATAATCAGTGTTTCAAAATTTTGAAAAGTTTAATATAATTTTGAATTTATTATTATTTTCCATATTTTCACTATCTCAAATTCGATCAAACAAAATGGCGACTGCAACTTGTAAGCACATAAGTCGAACTGATTCTACATATTTGAACATGAAATTGCAAATATAGTAGGCAAATATCTGCCAACCATAGATTTCATGGAAGGTTTATTTGGAAAATTAAGCGAGGACAAATTATTCCTTGTATAATAAATCCTTCTAACTATCAAATTCAATCAACCAAAATGCGTACAGAATATTGTAAGTTTTTATGCCGAACCGTTTTTTGTGTTTAAACATATTTTGCACATATAGTATACCCTCGCAAACTTCTCTTTACAAACTTCGTCCATTTTTTTACAACGCACAATTCATTACAAATCCTTTTATTTTGTAGAATTTCTGGCGAAAATCGGGGCAAAAATGATTCTAGCAGCTTCTGTGAAAAATTAAACCAAGAATCAATACATTTATTGATAGAATGTCCAATCTTTCACAGTTACAAAAGTAATCATTTTTATCCCATCGAAATTTTTTGCGAATTTGTATATAACAAATAAACCTATGTAAAATTCAATAATATTTATAAATTCATTTGAGAATTTATTTTCTGTTTGAGAAAACCAACCTTTCAGTTTTAATTTTTTTAAATTCTTGTTTATTGATTTGTATATAAGTTAATTGTATATTCGCTGCTAAAATGTATTTAGAAGTAGGTAAATATCCCAAGCTGGGATATCGCGTCCGATAAGTCAAAAAAAATAAAACTTCTACCAACCATACCCTTCATGGAATTTTAACTTGGATTAAAATTAGGTAAGGGAAATTTATTTCTTGTATTATCAATCAATTAAATCTATTTCTATTGAGACAATCTTGTAAATTTCATTCAAATATACTTGCTGAAAGCTAATGGTGAAATGCTAAAAAATGTTTCAAGGCAACACCAAACTTTTAAGGAATTAGCAATTCTTTGGAAACTCCGGAGTTAGCCTTTTTTTATCCTTTAAATGCAATTATGCAAATCCGAAAAGAGAAGAAGAAAAGAATGACTTGAGACGAATGCGAATCAGGAAAATTCTTGGTCGTTTCTACCAACGATACAAACTCAATATCCTAATGAAACTTGCCAGTTTGAAACCGTAGAAATTGTTGTTGACATGTGCTAAGAGAAAAAATTAGATTTATTGAATATTTACTGTACTATACAAATATCATAAAATATCAGAGAGGGATTTGAAATTAGTAAAACCTGCTCTTTTTAATTAAAATATTATAATATTTTAAATCATTTTCAACGCGTTTATTGATTTATTATGTTGTTATTGTCATACACATTATCACAGTATTGTTCATCATTGAAAATTGCGTGCCGTTGCCACGTTAGTCAGCTTGGAAATTGACCAGAATTTGTTAAATTATTCCAAGTTCCAAGGGATACCGCAGGAACGTGTGGTCATTCTTCTCCCCCCTCATTAATTTATATTATATTTATTTTAAGTAAATATATTTAATATTAATGATTTGAGGTTAAGTGATAGAAGCTATGTAAAACATAAATAATATATTTCCAACCATATTGTAACAAGCGATATTTCCTGACCTTCTATTTCAACACAGAAAGTACAGCGGAGTGATTGGGCAAAGTAGAATCTTTTACTAATTAAAATTTTACAACAGGAAGGACATGATGACTATTTGATGATTAATCAACGGTAGGTCTGATACCTACGTCATTTTTGGACGAAGTTTGTAAAGAGAAAAATTTGCGAGGATATACTATAAGTGAAAAATATGTTTTAAACATGTAAAGGCAGTTTAATTCAAATTCAACCATTAGAGAGAAAAATTCTTATAAGCCATTAAAAGAAATAGACCGATATTTAGGAACGCCTTCTTGTTATTGAGAAAAAGCGACGGTCAGTCTTTTCCCAGGATGATGAACGGTCGTTGAGGGTCTGTAAACGAGTGTCGTAAACCCTTGATTATAGACAGATACACCCGGGACTAAATATCGCATTGGGCATTTTTCTGATAAATTATTTACTCAATGAATCACAATTCTTGCAAAGGTCTAACCCCACTAGTGAATGCAAGCATCTAAACGGGAACATTTGTTAGTGTAAAAGTCGAAATGCTCTCTACATGTGGAGACATGTGATGATATTTCAGTAAAAGAAGTTTGTAACTACAACCTACCATGATTTTCACGGCTTGTACTATATATAATAGGGATAATAATAATCTACAATAAATTTCAATTATCAATTCATACCGGTTCAGGAGTTAGTCGATGCAAGTTTTGATCAGGTACCTGTACTCGTTCAAGCATCCCCCTACTAAAGACACTTCTTAAAGCCCCAGGACAACTTTTGCGCTGATATATCGGTGCTATTTACTCCGTCGCAAATATAATTTACCAAAACGCTTCTTAGAGCTCTGAACCCTAATTGGATGATTCTGCTTATAATGGTTAAACTGAATGGTGAAATTATTTGATATGATATTCAAGAAAACGCTGTACATAAACTTACAAGACAGTAGAATTAAATATAAATATTTGAGCAGTACTCTTTCGCAGTAAATACAGTAGAAGTTTGTTTAATGTGTAAAATAAGCATTCTTGCTTTGAATATTTTAGAAAATTGCATTTCATATATTTGTTATGCAATGTATTAGTTCACAATGTCATATTATCCACTTGTTTTGAACGTCGGCACTATTTGGAAGGAGTGACCGACAAGAAAACTTTCGGACCACTCCAAAGCTACGAAGAAATTGTTGGAATATTACACAGAGTAACAATGGCTATAGATGAGCTCGTGTTTGAAAATAAACTTGTATTTATATAATAAATATAGTTTTTGTTGTTCCCATGTAGACAAATAAACCAAGATTTGTTTGTATAATTGCTATTAATAATAAATAATATTCAAAGTTAAATTGGTTACGGATTCAACCTTCTTACTTACTTTAATTAACTAAAAATAACCGAATGTTTGTTAATTAATTATTTTATTAATTTTAATTTGGTGGATAAAGAAAACTCTCTTGTAAATCAATAGCGATGAAATGAGACCTTACACCAGTTTAGGAAATTTCAGACTAAAAGCTAACCTGAAAACATCGGTTCCGAGCTATAGCCCTTATCAGTACTGGGGCCGCTTTGATAACATCCTACGAGAGGAAGTGTAAAATCGTTCGAATTGCCAAAAAAATGTGTCTAATCTGGTAAAGTAGTCGAAATTTCAGGGAAAAAACAACAGAATAGTGCGGGGGGATGTAATTCAAGTAACAAATGTGGCATCTCTCCATTTAAAATGTATTTAAAAAACTGCATATAAAAAGGGATAGGTGCCATTTTGGCAATATATTACTTATAACAAGAAAACGTGGTGTGTGTGCAGCTCATGATATAACGGTGAGTAGTTAACGACTCCTCTTACTTGTAAATGCACCACATATCTATAAGTGTTAAAAACAGTTTAATCTTTTTACTTACATGTATTTCAAAAACCACATTTTAAATATATCAATTTAAATGAAAAAATGTTATATTATTCTATATTTTTTTAAAATATTGTTACGAAATTTTTCAAATCGTCATTTTTTCAAATTCAAAAAAAATATATATATATATATTTATATATTATATTAAATTAATTTCGAGCTTTGAAATGTTGAAATTAAGCTCTGAAATATATATTTTTTGAATTTATAATTATTCCTAGTACACGTGGTACAGGCCATGATAATCATGGTGGGTAGAAGTTGGCGTCTGCTTTTACTGCAAGTGCACCACATGTCTACCTACACATTTGAGAAGTTCGACCTTTGCACTTACAAATGTGCTAGAGCCCCGTTTGGTTACTTTCACTCGCTGGTGGGGTTAGAATTTTGAAAAATCGGGGGCCATTTAAGAATTTTTTTGAATTAGAAAAAAAAAAGTGCCGAATGCGTGTTTCGATCGCGGTTCATAGCTGTCGAATACAAACGGTTTATACCACCTTCTATCAACGACTCCCGAAATATATTTGTAATATTAAATACTAGACGAATGGCCCGGGCAACGCCCGGGTTTTACCCGCGTGCCTATATATTTTAAAAATGTTTTAATTAAAAATACTATTCGTTACAATTATAAATTGGCGCCGTGGATGTCTCTCTTGTGAAACGTCCCGCCCCAAACTGTGTGTGTCTTGAAAATATAAAAATAAAAATGTAAACGAAAAATATGTCCAGGGTAGCCTAGTGGTCATGGCATCTGCCCGGTAAGCGGAAGGTCGTGGGTTCGATTCCCATCCCTTGACACATTTTTATTTTATCTATTCTGACCAAAATCTATCCGTGAACTTCACACAGTGAACTTCACACAGACAGAATAAGGCAATTATATAAGTAGTTAATCCAAATTGTGCCTTATCACACACTATTTTTTTATTTGGCCTTATTACCTTGTGTTTATAATCTATGACGTAATGCCGGCGGCGCGCGCCCGTTGGCTGCCGGCGAGCACGTGACCTCCCTGTGCGCGCGCATCGTGACAGCGGCCGATGAGGAATTGAGGAAAGACGGTCGTGACTATATATATTAATAACTAGCGGACGTACCCGGCTTCGCCCGGGTTTTACCCGAGTAAAGGTTTGTCTAACGAATCTCTCGATAAAGTGAACATTTTTTCCCGATCCCTTTAAAAGTACTCGATAAGTTGAATAAAATCAATATTAATTGGTTCCCTCGGTAATTGGAAGTTAAAGGAATAGTATCTTAATAAAGGACTTTGTATATATCTGGAAGGTCTATTTTGCGGTTAATACTATTGGTTTGTGAGGAAATAATGGATTCTAAGCATAGTCTATTGTGTTTGTGGTTGATATGTCTGTATTTAATGTGTGGATGTTCAAGATCAAAACTGTGGCCTGTTTGTGCGATATGGGTGTAGATTAGGGATTTTATATCTTTGTTGTGAATATTGCGATTATGTTCTGAAATTCTGATACGTGTGGTTCTGCCTGTTTCCCCGACATATGATGCTGGGCAATTATTGCACTGTAGGGAATAGATGGCGCCAGTAGAGTCTATAGGGAGGGTAGGTCTATCTGATTTGGTAATGCTATTTCTGAGGATGGTGGTTAGGTTGGGAGGACTTTTGTATAAAACTTTGATCCCATATGGGCGCAATATGCGGGATAATGAAACTGCTTTGGGGGAATATGGAAGCCAACATGTGGATCTATAGATTGTAGTAGTTGTATGGACACATGGATCAAACATGTGTTCGTCTATAAAGGGTAAGGGGTAACCTGCAGCCATAAGGATCAAACGGATTCTAGATTTTTCGATAGTTTTAAATATGGGCAATGAACAATGGGTGAAGATTCTCTTGGATAGGGTCTTAACTGTATTTATTTTATATGCTATGGGGCTACTGGAGGAGAAGTGTGTGTATTGGGGGGGAATGTTCTTTTTGTGAAAAACTCTGGCTTGAAAGGTGTGCGGTGTGCGTATGACTAAAATGTCTAAAAAGGGTAAAGCGGAGTTCAATTCGGTTTCATAAGTGAATTTTATGTTTGGGTTGAACTCAAACAGCCTCCAACGTATCCATAGTACCTTACACGAATTCAACCCAAACATAAAATTCACTTATGAAACCGAATCGAACTCCGCTTTACCCTTTTTAGACATTTTAGTCATACGCACACCGCACACCTTTCAAACCACAGTTTTTCACAAAAAGAACATTCCCCCCCAATACACACACTTCTCCTCCAGTGGCCCCATAGCATATAAAATAAATACAGTTAAGACCCTATCCAAGAGAATCTTCACCCATTGTTCATTGCCCATATTTAAAATTATCGAAAAATCTAGAATCCGTTTGATCCTTATGGCTGCAGCTTACCCCTTACCCTTTATATACAAACACATGTTTGATCCATGTGTCCATACAACTACTACAATCTATAGATCCACATGTTGGCTTCCATATTCCCCCAAAGCAGTTTCAATATCCCGCATATTGCGCCCATATGGGATCAAAGTTTTATACAAAAGTCCTCCCAACCTAACCACCATCCTCAGAAATAGCATTACCAAATCAGATAGACCTACCCTCCCTATAGACTCTACTGGCGCCATCTATTCCCTACAGTGCAATAATTGCCCAGCATCATATGTCGGGGAAACAGGCAGAACCACACGTATCAGAATTTCAGAACATAATCGCAATATTCACAACAAAGATACAAAATCCCTAATCTATACCCATATCGCACAAACAGGCCACAGTTTTGATCTTGAACATCCACACATTAAATACAGACATATCAACCACAAACACAATAGACTATGCTTAGAATCCATTATTTCCTCACAAACCAATAGTATTAACCGCAAAATAGACCTTCCAGATATATACAAAGTACTTTATTAATAGTGGGTACTACTCCTCCCACCCAACCCCCCCCCCAATCCCCCCCCCTATCCCCTCTCCATTGGTTGTGACATTGAGTGGGGCCCCTGGTTGTACCCTTGCGCTTTTACTCATTTGTCGCGGCAATGTAGGCTGGTTTTACATATATTCATAATTTTACAAATCTTGTTTTCGGTTTTTTATATGTAAATATTCCAATTTTAACGTCGGCGTCATATATTCTCTTTTAATCCATTAGCTTAAGTATGTAAATTTCCTCCTAGGTGTATATAAGGTCCCTGTGTTGCAGTACTTTTGTTAGTGTAAAAGCTATCCATGCCAGATGAATAACCATGTAGGTTCGAAAGCTAGCGAGAATAAATGTGTATAAAGAAGCTCCTCTTCTTACTTTATTTCATACTAAAATAATAATAATATAATAATAATTATTATTATCATTAGATAATGATAATGATCATAATGATGATGCACGCGCATCCGTGACTGAGGCCGATGAGGAAAGACGGTCGTGACTATATATGTTGATAATTAGATAATAATAATAATATAATAATAATAATAATTATTATTATAATTAGATAATGATAATGATCATAATGATGATGCGCGCGCATCCGTGACAGCGATGAGGAATTGAGGAAAGACGGTCGTGACTATATATGTTGATTAATAATATACTGATAATTATTATTATCATTAGATAATGATAATGATCATAATGATGATGCGCGCGCATCCGTGACAGCGATGAGGAATTGAGGAATTGAGGAAAGACGGTCGTGACTATATATGTTGATAATAAAATAATAATATAAATAGCAATGAAAAGTAAGGAGAAAAGATTTTTTATTCGGATAAACGAGTGACAAGCTTTCGGGCAGTCACGCCCTTCAACAGGTCCTGTTGACCTGTTGAAGGGCGTGACTGCCCGAAAGCTTGTCACTCGTTTAGCCGTATAAAAAATCTCTTCTCCTTACTTTTCATTGCTATTTATATAATCTATGGAGAAAGTTTTCATGTTGTTCTAAAATAATAATAATATAATAATAATAATAATTATTATTATTATCATTAGATAATGATAATGATCATAATGATGATGCGCGCGCATCCGTGACAGCGATGAGGAATTGAGGAAAGACGGTCGTGACTATATATGTTGATAATAAAATAATAATAATAATATAATAATAATAATTAGTATTATTATCATTAGATAATGATAATTATCATAATGATGATGCGCGCATCCGTGACAGCGATGAGGAAAGACGGTCGTGACTATATATGTTGACTAGCCGAATGACCCGGGCAACGCCCGTGTTTTACCCGATTGAATATTTTTATTCAAATACTATTTGTTACAATTATAAATTGGAGCCGTGGATGTCACTCTTGTGAAACGTCCCGCTTCAAACTTTACATGTACATTAGGTCAGCTGGTATTACCCCTCATTTTCACCGCTAGAAGCGCGAGCGAATTGACTTTTTGTAAATATACATAATTATAAAGATATAAGCTTCTATAGAAGATAATGATAATAATGATGATGCGCGCGCATCCGTGACAGCGATGAGGAATTGAGGAAAGGCGGTCGTGACAATGAATTAATAATAAAATAATAATAATAATATAATAATAATTATTATTATTTTTATCATTAGATAATGATATAATGATCATAATGATTATGCGCGCGCATCAGTGACATGAGGAATTGAGGAATTGAGGAAAGACGGTCGTGACTATATATGTTGATAATAAAATAATAATAATAATATAATAATAATAATTAATATTATTATCATTAGATAATGATATAATGATCATAATGATGATGCGCGCGCATCCGTGACATGAGGAATTGAGGAAAGACGGTCGTGACTATATATGTTGACTAGACGAATGGCCCGGGCAACGCCCGGGTTTTACCCGAGTGCGTATATATTTTAAAAATGTTTTAATTAAAATACTATTCGTTACAATTATAAATTGGCGACGTGGATGTCTCTCTTGTGAAACGTCCCGCCCCAAACTGTGTGTGTCTTGAAAATATAAAAATAAAAATGTGAACGGAAAAATATGTCCAGGGTAGCCTAGTGGTCATGGCATCTGCCCGGTAAGCGGAAGGTCGTGGGTTCGATCCCATCCCTTGACACTTTTTTATTTTATCCATTCTGACCAAAATCTATCCGTGAACTTCACACAGACAGAAGCATTAGATAATGATCATAATGATGATGCGCGCGCATCCGTGACAGCGATGAGGAATTGATTGAGGAAAGACGGTCGTGACTATATATGTTGATAATAATAATAATAATAATATAATAATAATAATAATTATCATTAGATAATGATAATGATCATAATGATGATGCGCGCGTATCCGTGACATGAGGAATTGAGGAATTGTTGAGGAAAGACGGTCGTGACTATATATGTTGATAATAATAAAATAATAATAATAATTATTATTATTATTAGATAATGATAATGATCATAATGATGATGCGCGCGCATCCGTGACAGCGATGAGGAAAGACGGTCGTGACTATATATGTTGACTAGACGAATGGCCCGGGCAACGCCCGGGTTTTACCCGAGTGTGTATATATTTTCAAAATGTTTTAATTAAAATACTATTCGTTACAATTATAAATTGGCGCCGTGGATGTCTCTCTTATGAAATGTCCCGCCCCAAACTGTGTGTGTCTTGAAAATATAAAAATAAAAATGTGAACGGAAAAATATGTCCAAGGTAGCCTAGTGGTCATGGCATCTGCCCAGTAAGCGGAAGGTCGTGGGTTCGATTCCCATCCCTTGACACTTTTTTTATTTTATCCATTCTGACCTAAATCTATCCATGAACTTCACACAGTGAACTTCACACAGACAGAATAAGGCAATTATATAAGTAGATAATCCAAATTGTGCCTTATCACACACTATTTTTTTATTTGGCCTTATTACCTTGTGTTTATAATCTATGATGTAATGCCGGCGGCGCGCGCCCGTTGGCTGCCGGAGAGCACGTGACCTCCCTGTGCGCGCGCATCCGTGACAGCGATGAGGAATTGAGGAAAGACGGTCGTGACTATATATATTAATAATGATAATATTATTATTATTATTATTATCATTAGATAATGATAATGATCATAATGATGATGCGCGCGCATCCGTGACATGACGGTGGTAAGACGGTCGTGACTATATATGTTGATAATAATATTAATATAATGATAATAATTATTATCATTAGATAATGATAATGATCATAATGATGATGCGCGCGCATCCGTGACTGAGGCCGATGAGGAAAGACGGTCGTGACTATATATGTTGATAATAAAATAATAATAATAATATAATAATATTTATTATTATTATTATCATTAGATAATGATCATAATGATGATGCGCGCGCATCCTCGACAGCGATTAGGAAAGACGGTCGTGACTATATATGTTGATAATCAAATAAAGTAAAACACGAAAGAAGATGAGTTTCTTTTCAATAAACGCGAGCGAGCTTTCGGGCCACACGCCCTTCTACTGGCAAAAAAGCTAAGAGATTCAAAGAGATACAAGCCTATTTATACTATGGTAAGCAATATTTTAGCATATTTTCATTTTTTCTTATAGACGGAGAAACAAATTCAACAATGATTACAATTAAGATATGCAAATATAGGGAAAAAGACAATGAGGTAAATTCTAAATCTGACACATTAGGGGAGACCGGAATATCACTGTGAAGGGAAGACAGAATAAACATAATAAACATGTCAGAACAGGAATACTTTATAAATATCTGGTATATCTATTTTTCTATTAAAACTGTTCAGATTGACAGAGGTTATAGCTTCCAACACCAATCATTGGTGCTGGTTTGGAACGTGATGGTAGTGAATGGTCAGCTGGCTGAGGTTGAATGTGTGGCCTGTGGAAGACACGTGTTGGTAGATTAAGGAGCGAGGTCACTGTTTTTAATATTCCTTTTGTGTTCTGAAATTCTAAGTGCCACGTTTCTACCTGTCTCACCCACATATGTGGCAGCACATTGCGTGCATGAGACAGAGTAGACCGCGCTGGTACTATGGAGGAGATCAGGGAGCGAGTATGATGTGGTTATGGGATGGCTGATGTGTGTGGATAAATTTAGGGTATTACTGAAATATGTGTGGATGCCATATGTTTTAAGTATTCTTGAGATGTTAACTGTGTGGGAGGAAAAGGATAAAACACATGTTGATCTGTAGACTGTTGAAGGGTTGGTGGGACTAAGCTAGTACGTGTGTCTATTAATAAAAGGAAGTGGAAAATCTGCTAAGGTGAGATTCGAGATTATATTTTATTTTTCTATAGATTTATAGAACAATTTCTAAAATTTTCGGGGTGTTTGTTATTTTTGTTATTTACTTTAAACTGACTTCCTTCTTTTGTGGAGGTTATCAATTTTCTGGTTTATTCGAAACACATAATTTTTCGGTGTTCGTGTCTTTGTGTTTCGACGTTGTTGCGGACTTTGTAAAAATGTTATTGAGTGATTTCAGATTAGATGTGTGGTGAAAGTGCGACTTTCGACGTGGACACGTCTTGAGGTGAGATGTGTCACAGGCATGTAGGCGTCTTTGGCCTGAAAAGTGAAATAGTTTTGTGGTGTGGCGCTGTGACACGAAGTGAAAAATTGTGAATGAAAAGGTGCCATGTGAAGTCGTTGTTTTGGCACAAAATCTAACCAGTTTCACCATGAATAACCAATTTACTAAAGTCATGGGTGGTGGTTGTACGAAACATATATCGATAATTTTTATATTGTTAGTGGATATGGCACGTTTAATATGAAATTTTTGAGTGTTTAGTGGGGCGACGTTATGGAGCTTGTGTTGCTCGAAATTGATTTGTTGCTAAGTCGCGCGCTATTAATTGTTGCCAATTGGAGAGAGTGATGTGTGGGAATGTTGTAAGGTTTGTTGAAAGAAATGTGTTGATGACCAACCATGCATGTAAAAGGAAGGTACGAGGAAGTGTAGCTATGTTGGAATTTAACGATTGTAATAGTTTTGGAAGGCTGTGACTTAATTTTAGCTACTGGCGTGGTAGTTGATGGGATTTTTATTTCTAACTTGTTTTGGTAAAGATAGCTGTTTTTCCTAGTTGTGATTTTGAAGATATTGTCCCTCAGGAGAGAAATCACAAAATATTTCTGAAATTAAAAAATGCGTTTCACCTATGTTGATTAAAATTTTGATTTTTTTTATCGTTGATTATGGTAGTTGAAATGATTCTTGAAAAAGGGCAATGTCGTGATAGTGACAAGAATATTTAGAATTGGGACATGTATATTGTTTATATTGGGGCGTCAAAAAATATTGAATATGACGATGATTTTTGAAAAATTATTTGTATTTGATTAAGAAATGGGTGTTTTTTGGTATAAATATAACTGATAAAAAAAACAAAAATAAGTTTAAAATTATACCGCGAATGTTTCTTTTAAATATCGAAATTTATTTTCAAAGAGAAATAGCGACATTTCTAACTTTGAGGATGAGGTATGGAAAGGTGAAACATGAAGAGTAATGGAAAACGGAAAAATAAAAAGTGTCCAGGGGCGGGAAACGAGCCCACACCCTTCTGCTTACCGGGCAGGTGCCTTGTCCACTCGGCTACCCTGGACGTATTTTTCCGTTCATAACTTATATTTAAAGTAACATTTAAAATACAATATAACGCGGCTGATGATTGTAAAACGAAAATTAAAATTATACCGCGAATGTTTCTTTTAAAAATCGAAATTTATTTTCAAAGAGAAATAGCGACATTTCTAACTTTGAGGATGAGGTATGGAAAGGTGAAACATGAAGAGTAATGGAGAACGGAAAAATAAAAATAAAAATAAAAACTGGACACTTTTTATTTTTCCGTTCTCCATTACTCTTCATGTTTCACCTTTCCATACCTCATCCTCAAAGTTAGAAATGTCGCTATTTCTCTCTGAAAATAAATTTCGATTTTTAAAAGAAACATTCGCGGTATAATTTTAATTTTCGTTTTACAATCATCAGCCGCGTTATATTGTATTTTAAAAAATAAGTTTAGAATTATGATGAATGAGATATTTTTTAAAAATAATAATAATGATTTTTTTTTCAAGTTGTAGATTTTGATAATGCCATTTTTGGTGAATTTAAGAAAGGCATGAAAGATTAGTAAATTGGTAAAAATGCGTGATGGGCGAAATTTTTTTCAAAGTAAAATTGATTCATAAATTGAAATTTTATATTTAATTAAAATTGAAATAAATTTGATAAATGAGAATGTGAAGTTTTGAAAATTGAATAAAAAATGATATGAAAAAGGTAAACATTGATTTTAAAATGCTTAAAGTGAAAATATAAATACAAAAATTATGGGGAATCAAGTTGTGAACTTGAGGATAAAGTTAAGGTAGTTTTTTTTTAAACTTTACAATTGTGTGATGACTGTTCAGTCAGGTAACTTGGTCTCTGGTTGTTTTCCTGCTGTCGTGGAAAGCGCTCCATGTAGGGCTTGTAGAAGCTTGTAGCTTCTGTAAAGTTGATCGCGGCTTGTCGCTTTGATCATTATCTCGATGTCAGGTCGAAGGTGGAGAACTTCTCACCGGGTTTGCGTCATTCTGCTCCTAGATTTCCATGACTTGCGTGAATTTCGACTGTGTCGTTGGGGTGGTCAGCTTGCTCCTGGCGTTGGCGATCTATTAGCGGGTCTGCGGAGGTCCCTTGGGGCGGCGTTTCCTCCGTAAATATCTCTTGTTGGGGGATGGATTGCTTGGTCGTTTCGTTGGAATAACTGGTTTATTCCTCCATCTTCGCTCTTTCTCGCTTCTAACTGAACAGTCTTCTTAGCTTCTTCGTTGTGTCGTTCTTCGTTTTGGTCATCCTGTCGACTACACATGTGGTGAGGTCCTATTGACTCTTGTAGAATCCTGTCGACTGAAACTGTGATGAGGTATCCAGTCGACTCAAACTATAGTGTGTGTTATAACTAACAAAAAAGATAATAACAATAAATCTATTCAAGAAATCCAAACTATGGAGGTAGCGATAGGCAGGTGTTTCTTTGGAGGAAATGATCACCCTTATTGCTGATTTAAATAATTATGAGGCTTTTATTACACGATGAGTAAATACAAAATGAAATGAACCTTTTCTAGTAAAAGGGAGAGAGTAATTTTTGCAGCCCTCTGGGCAAGCCCGACTCAGCCCCCATCTTTCTACGCACTTTATCTCCTCCTTAGTTCAGGCCTTATCTCTATTCAACAGAGACCTCTAGTCAGCAGAGACCTCCAGTGGGCAGGGACTTCTATTCGCTGAGCCTTCTATTCGCTGAGCCTTCTATTCGCTGAGCCTTCTATTCGCTGAGCCTTCTATTCGCTGAGCCTTCTAATCACTGAGCCTTCTATTCGCTGAGCCTTCTAATCACTGTGACTTCTATTCGCTGAGCCTTCTATTCGCTGAGCCTTCTAATCACTGAGACTTCTATTCGCTGAGCCTTCTATTCGCTGTGACTTCTATTCGCTGAGCCTTCTATTCGCTGAGCCTTCTATTCGCTGAGCCTTCTATTCGCTGAGCCTTCTATTCGCTGAGCCTTCTAATCACTGGGACTTCTATTCGCTGAGCCTTCTAATCACTGGGACTTCTATTCGCTGAGCCTTCTATTCGCTGAGCCTTCTATTCGCTGAGCCTTCTATTCGCTGGGCCTTCTAATCACCCTCAGACTGACCGCCTGCCTACTACTCAGACTGACTCACTGCTACTACTCAGACTGACTCACTGCTACTACTCAGGCTGACTGCTTTTCCCAATCTCTCCGCGCGCCTTCTTTTTAAAGGGTCTGCTGCACATGACCACACCACCTAAAACTACAAAATCAAACTTAAACAAATTAACCTTCTAAAACGAAAAAACACGTAAAAACATGTAAAAAACCTATACAAGAACTATGCAAAAATCTTATGCAAAAACTATTCAAAACTATGCAAAAACCAGTTTTAACAGTGTGAGTCCCTGTAACTCTCGCTATACTGTGTTGACCGAGAGGAACAGTCAAGATGGGGAGTTTTTCAGTACCTCTCTGCACCTTGGAAGACCTTTAAAAGTTCTCACAAAGTACAGGCAGTCGTGGTCGAGGCAGAGTGTAAAGCTTGGGAATGTCCAAACAAAAAACGAAGACACAGTTGCACTAAGAAAGTTCCGTGAACAGATAAAAGTTGAGCTAGGAACGAAAGATGGAGATAGAAGAGTTCTTACTGGTCTACATGGTGGATGAGGTGGACTTGGGGTACAACCGACGAAGGCTCACGCAGATGGTGAAGTAGCTATCAAGTGACTGTATTTTTGGTTAGGACGGAGGATTTATATACTTTTTCTGAGAAAGGGAATATTGAATTTCACCAGTTGTGAAGAGCGTGGATCGTCTGGCGAAATTCTAAACTGGCGCCGTTCTGACAGTTTCCAATCTATCTTTAGATGTTGTTTTGTGACTTCCATCTATCTCCAATTTAGATGTTTTTGACTCTATCTCTTTAGATCAACTCTTAATCTATTACAGAGTTTTATTTATTTATCCTCAGTTTGTAAAAATTACATTATGATGATATAGGATGATGTAATGACACATGTCAATCACGCGTATAATCATTTACAGATGTGTTTCTTTTAAACAACATGAAAATATTGTTATAAGTTATATACAATATGGGGTTGTTGGTTTACATTTACCATATATATATATATATATATATATATATATATATATATATGAATTAATATTATAAAATATGATAAATCAAGAAACTTTATTTGGTCAATCCTGGAATAATAAAAAAATCAACGATTAGTTGATATTTATTCCGATAGATGGCGTAAGTCATCAGCAACCTTTAGTTGCACGATAAGGAAATGCCTTTTTTTCTTAATTTGTCCACTGATCCAAGTACAAATTTACTTTTCTCTACTATTTTTCATATATATAAATGTATATCTAAAATTATCTCTCTCTGAATTTTAAATTTTATTTTAAAAAATATTTACAAAAGAATAAAAACAATTTTTTATTCTCATATATACCAAATAAAAACAAAAACTTGATATTATTTCAACAAAAGATAACACATATAAATAAATAGTAAATAAACTTAAAACATAGCCTTCAGCACTCGTCTAATTTTATCAAGTAAAATATTTCACGAAATAAATAACATGCGACGATTTGTTTATTCTGAAAAGTTTAACTCTTAAAATTAGGTTTGCAAATATTTAAACTTGACGCGTTCTGTGACAAGCATTCGGTAAATAGAATGAAAACGTCAAAATATATGACACACATTTAAATAAGAACTAATATTTCTTTTCCAAATTTTATTTTTGATTTTTTTAACTTGATATTTTAATAATTTCTGTAAAATCCGTTATTTTCCTTGGCTATATCTTGTGATAAATATATTTTGAAATCATTTTATTTATAAATATCACTAGTGCTAGATGAAAAATGATCTTTTGGTTGATATTTTAATATAAAATATGTTTTTTTTTAAACATGGAAACTTTCTCCTTGAATTATAAATACTATAGAATAAAGCGTTAGGAGAAATTTTTTTTTTCTTTTTTTTCTCCTAACGCTTTATTCTATAGTAAAATATGGTTTTATAACTAAATTCTGATATTTACATATATATGAAACTATATATTATTGTAGCAAATACATTTGCGATGTTTTTTTTTATATAAAATAGATACAATTTATGAGAGAGAGAAATATTGGATGAATTTTTTATTTACACAATTAGTGTATAAACTTATTATTCAATTGAATTCTTCAATTATTATCAATATTAAACTTGGATCAGATATAATTCTTCAATTATAATGAAAAATAATAGCATATAAAGAACCTATATATATATAAAAAATAGGAGGCTTGAAAAGCAATTCTTTTTTTTTTTTTTCTTATTCCTAGTACACGTGGTACAAGCCGTAATAAGTACTAGTAGTAGGCGACTGCTTTTACTGTAAGTGCACCATATTTCGACACATTTTAAAAGCAGTTCGACTTTGCACTTACAAATGTTTTAGAGCCCCGTTTGGTTACTTGAACTTGCTGGTAGGGTTGGACTTTTGCAAGAATCGGGGGCCATTGGATAATATTTTTAAATTTTTGAATCAGGAAAAAGCGCCCAATGAGGAATCGAACCCGGGTCGTAGCGGTCGAAACCCAACGGTTTAGACCATCCCTTTACCGACCCCGAACAGTTGTGGACCCTATAAATGGTATAAAGTTTAATATATCAATAGGTTTACCATAATGCATCGAGAAATGCTTTTCTGCAGAATCACAAATTAGTCGTATAGGCGATATTTCAATTATTTATATATTTAACCTAGATATACATTTCTACAGCCCTAGAAGCATATGTCCATAGTTTGTTCAAAACTACCATTTTATTTTATTCAATAGCAAGTGCAGGGAAAGTAAGAAACGCAGTCCAATTCAATTATGAGACGGTTTTGAGATTAAAATAGCAAAACCGCTAGGATTGCTCATCACTGATGATTTATATTCTCTAATTTTAAATTTTATTCATTTCATGTTGAGAGATTCTAATTATATATTATTCAAAAGAAAAATGTTAACTTTGGTTAGAAATTTTAATGAAACTGATTCCAATAATTATTAATTAAACATTATATTTATTGATTTACAAAATAGAGAAAAAAATATAAAAGGGAAACTAATATTGAACAAAGGAACTTTTTTTTGTTTCGGTTAGCGTCTATTTACCTGTGAGCTTACACACACTCTGTGGTAGCAAATATTTAATATATATACAACAAAAAATAGCGTTAAAAATATGAATTATAACTTCCATTACATATTCTCGTCAGATATATTTTAATATTTCTATTTAGAATTTCTAATTTTTGTATAACGCTTTGGTAAGCTTAATTTAAACCTTCTTATTCTACTGTTAACATATTTCTAACGCACATAATCACTAAAATTCTAACTATATATAAATATAGTTTTTAATTAAAATGCAAATTTTCTTGTATACATTATGTTATGGTTTTCTAGAATATCTCTTTCTTTAATGGTTCGTTTAAATTAAAAAAAAAATAAAAATATGTTGATTATATATTAATTCACTTGAACAAAGAAAATTATACACTTTTGAATATACATATTCTGCCTTCACTTGTATAATTTGATTTCTTCCTAGAAAATTATTTTATATAAATTAAATCCTTTTTTTTTTGTTTTTAATTGTAATTGTTGATTTAGAAATGTTCATAAATAATTTATTTTGTGTATAATATTTAGATGTTTATTGAAAATATAAATTTCCGGCTAATATGAGAGAAATTATCTTATATATATATATAGTATGAAATTATAATGATAATTGCAAATTAATATTGTCGCGCGCGGTTGGCTTAAAGGCTCAATGTTACGCCAGTTCGAAATATAGAATAAAGAGGTCTACAAAGAAGGCTACGAGATGTTTCCGGAGGATTTAAAAAACCGCAATTTAGGCCGAATCAAAACATAGAATGAGGCAATGAAGCTTCAAGATCTAATAGGTCGCTTAAAGGTCGCTGTTGCGCTGTTTCAAAATGAAGAATCAAGAGAAGTCTGCAAGAAGCTATAAGATTTTGTTGGGAGCTTAAAGACCGCATGTTGCGTGGATTCAAGATGAAGAGAGAAAAGGTCTGCAATGAGCCTGCAAGATCTTGTTGGTCTGATTTAATATGAAGAATTGAGAGGTCTGCAATGGAGCTATAATATCTTTCCGGTTATTTAAAGACCGCACGTTACGCTGATTCAAGATAATGAATAATTCACTCTGCAAAGTGCCTGCAAGAGCTTGTCGTTGCTTTAAAACTTTCCGTTGCGCTGGTTAAAGGTAAATATTAAAGTGATATACAACGAGGCTACATGATATTTACGGTGCGCAAAGGCCGTACGCTGCACTTATTCAAGATGAAGAATTAAGAGGTCTGCAAGAGGCTACAAGATCTTGTCCATCGTTTAAAACCCTCGTGTTGCTCTGATTTAAGATGAGGAATAAAGTTATCTACAAAGGCTACATGATTTTGCCGGTGGCTTAAAAGCCGCAGTTTGCGCCAATTCAAGATATAGAATAAAGAAGTCTGCGACGCGCCTGCAAGATCTTGTCGATCGCTTAAAAGCCGAGCGTTGCGCTGATTTAAGATAAAGAATGAAGTGATCTGCAACAAGGCTACATGATATGACCGGTAGCCTAAAGGCCGTAGGTTACGCTGATTCAAGATAATGAATTATACAGTCTGCAACGAGGCTGCAAAATATCGGTCGCTCGGTAAACGCTATGCTGACTCTAGATATATAATGAATAATGTCTACAATGAGGCTGCAAATTTCTGTTTGTATCTGAAAGACCGCAAGTTAAGCAAATTCAAGATGTAGAATTAAGGTGTCTGCAACAAGGCTACAAGATCCTGTGGGCCGATTAAAGGTCGCAAGTTGCGCTGATTCAAGCTATAAAGTGAAAAGGTCTGCAGCGATGTTACTAGAACTTGGTGGCTTAGAGGCCGTTTCACTGATTAAAGATACAAAATGAAGAGAGATGCAATGAGGCTAGAAGGTCTTATTGGTGGCTTAAAATCCTCACATTGCGTTGATTCAAGATATAGAATCAAGAGGTCTGCAACGAGACTACAAGATTTTGCCGGTTACTTAAAGGCCGCACGTTCCGCTGATTCAAGATAATGGAATATGCAATTTGCAACGTGGCTACAAGATCTTGAGTAAGCTTCTTTTATATTTCTGAAATATTATGTATAGTGACTAATAATTATTAAAATACAATGAAACACTTAGCTTACATAAATTTTAAAGGAACTCTTATATTAGTGCAATTTAAATAATAATAAATATATATATGTTATAAAAATATTATATTCATTTAAAATTATATTTCATATATATTCAAATATTCTGTTTATATCTACCACCAGATGTCGGGACTTTCCCTATATAAAACCGATTGTTGTTGTTTCTCGATGGCCAGCTCAAACCTTTTGAAAATTATGAAAATAAGTTTTTCATTTTTTAAAATTCTACTAGAGATCTATTGTCCTGGTTTTCGATATTTCGTTGATGTTCTGATATTCTTATATTTAAATTTCTACTTGTTTCACCTACGTATTTGGTTCTGCATTCGTTGCATTATATAGAGTATATGGCATTCTTAATATTGGAAGGATAATTCTCCTGTGGAGGGGGCGTACGTGCCCGAAAGCTTAGAGAACAATAAAAATGTTTTCAAAAAGACACTTTACCCTGAAGGAATGATTGATTTTGCTCACTATTTTTATTATATTTCAAGATTTTAACCACGACTGCATTACCAATACCATTTAATACTTAAAAAAACAGCAAATAATCCCATAGACTAATCCTCAAGAATCCAATTTTTTATAACATATTATATTTACGATTAAATAATAAAAAATCTAAACAGAACATTTCAGAGATAAAAATAACTATTTAACAATATGTGAAACATCCTGAAATAATATTAAGAAGTTTATTTAAAGAATTCCGAGTCTTTGCTTCTAACATTTCATCAAAATTTCATCTATTGCTTAAACTCGATGATATGATTTATATCTAATTTAAGGAATCGAAGATTCTCTCTCTCTTATCCGAGAATAGGTTTCTTTATTGGTTTTTATTAACTAAAGCTTTCGGGCTTATTTACCCTCCTAGAAGAGAATAAGACAAAAACATCGATTCACAATATTGTGGCGAAGAAATATTTTATTATTTAATTTAATATTATTCAATGAAAATATATTCAACAGATTATAAAAATATATCACTCTGTATTTGTGAAATCATCTTTAAAATATTTCTTTGCTTGCTTGCTTAAGATTCCCTAACTGTAAATAGTTTTTGCTGACTTGTTAAAAATTGTCGACTCGTCGCTGTGACGTCATCAATAAATACTTTTACATCTTAAGATATTACAAGGCTTGATTTCTACGCTACAATATTGTCGACAGAGAATTAATAGCTATTTACATTATATCTTATCGTAAAGATAGAGTCTGCCTGGCCGGCATTCATAGTCCTTCAAATTAAAGATACTTCGGCCAGTAAATCTTTTTATTGTCTCGACGTTTTGACAAAAATATTTTGTCCTCATCATGATCGAACAAAAATTAAAACATTTGGAAAAGCGTTAAAATTTATCGCCCTTGCAGCCTTGGAATAATTTTTAACGCTTTGCCAAATGTTTTAATTTTTGTCCGCTCCTGACGAGGACAAAATATTTTTGTCGAAACGTCGAGATAATAAAAAATATTCACTGGCCGAAGTATCTTCAATTTGAAGAACTACATTATATCTGAAAAAAGGCATCTCCTTATCGTGCAACTGAAAGTTGCTGATGGCTTGCGCCATCTATCGGAATAAATATCAACTATTCTCGTTGATTTTTATTTATTCCAGAATTGGCCGAATATCCATTCTTGATTAATCAAGAAAAGGTAACCACGGAGGCGTTTCGGGCTGTTGGCCCTCATCAGCGTGGTGCAAGCTGTACCTCAACGACCAAAAAATTGGTCATTTATGGCATCCTGAAAAATCACGAAACGGGTAGTTAAGGCCAGAAATGCGTGAGACCGCGACACAATATGAAAAAATAGTACAAATATGATATTGTACTGGTATAAGGTGCATAATTATGAAAAAAAAAGGCATCTCCTTATCGTGCAACTGAAAGTTGCTGATGGCTTGCGCCATCTATCGGAATAAATATCAACTATTCTCGTTGATTTTTAATTATTCCAGAATTGGCCAAATACCCATTCTTTATTAATCAAAAAAAAGCTAACCACGAACGCGTTTCGGGCTGTTGGCCCTCATCAGCGTGGTGCAACCAAAAAATTATATCTGTTCAATATATACTGAATAAGATTGGTGATGTGCTAAGACAAGGTAGTCTACTGAGGTAAAGTTTGAAAAATTCATTGAAGACCAGCCACTAGATTTTGGCATCTTTTAACTTGTAAAAAAATAAAAATCTGAAAATTATGTAACAAAAAACATATTTACAATTAAGATCTATTTATGGATTGCTCTATTTTTTCAAAACAATATTTATATGTGGTGTGAGATACTGAGGGTCTCTCGCTTTACTGTGATAACCGAGAGGGTCAAACCTGTAGTAACCGAGAGGGACAATCAGGGTGTGTAAAGTTTTTCAGTACCTCACTGCACTTTAGAAGGCCTTTAAGAGTTCTCACAGAGTACAGGCAGTGAGGATGACCTTAGATTTTCCTCACAAAAAAAAAAAACGAAGGGACACAGTTGTACTAGGAAAGTTCCGTTAACAGATAGAGTCGAGTTAGGAGCGAAATATGGAGATTTGAGAAGAGACTTCAGACTGGTCTACATAGTCGAGCATCAAGAGATGAAGTGACGAGGGCTCCCGTTGATGGTGAAGTGACTGTGTATTTTCGGCCCTGGGCGGAGGTCTTATATATCTTTGCCGAGAGGAGGTACTGGGTTCCAGCCACTGCAATAAAGGTGTGGATCGGAAGATATGTCATTGTACACTGACAACGCCCTGTCATCTTCTACATATTTTAAGCCTCATTTTCAGACGTTGTTGGACTTCTATCTCAATTCCCTTCTTTAGCTCAACTCTCAATCTATAACAGACTTGTATTTATTTATCCTCAGTTTGTACAAAGTACATTAATGATTATTTAATGACACATGTCAATCATGCGTTTAATTATTTACAGATGTGTTTCTTATTTAACATTTAAATTTTGTTATATTTAATATAATATGAGGTTGATGTTTAAAATTACCATATATATATAGAATAAATTGTTGAATATATTATCGTGAATCTTATTCAAACAGAATTCGTTTAAAAACAAGTTCCTACACGGCTATTTATATAAACTTAATACCTCATTAGTGTTATTTCAATATAGAGCCGGTCGTATGAATACATTTATTTACATTATATTACGTATTTGGGTGTGAAAAAAAGATTGATTGAAAGACAGAATTATATAATTTGAGTCAAAAAGCGATCTATTGAATATATTTATATATGAAAAAACAATAGAAAAAAATAGAAAAGCACATGTGCACCTGGTCAGGATATGCCATTTTTATTTTTTAAATATTCATATAAAATGGCGTACCTGGATCTGTTAAAGAGAGAAAAAAATCTAAAGATATTTCGCGAGGTTGCTCACAATGGTACAATAAATTGAAGCAATCTTTCGCAATGTTTTTATAAAAAAGGTTTTTTCTTTAACATATCCAGAGGAACGACCTTTTATATATACATATATTATTTGTAATCGAATAAACGAAGCACAAATGTTTAACGATAACAAATAATAATAATATTATATGTATATGAATAACCTATTATATGTTAATAAAAAAGACATAAGGTAAATATTATATTGAAATGAAATCATAAAGAGAAAACATATTCAAAATTTTAAAAAAATAATTATTGTATTTAAACTTTTCTTCGAGCGATTTTTAATGAAAACTTGCCTTTCTATTTTATTACTAAATATATAAAAAATATTACTCCATATTTTAATATCTAAATTGAATCTTTCAATTTTTTATTTTTTGTTAAATTTTATCAAATATTTATTTATTTGAATTTCATTTCATTCAATTTATTTAATTAATTTAATCTTCAATTTTTCTGAAAGTGTTGGAAGCAATAAGTAGGGTAAATAAATATGGAAATAAAACATTTTACAATTCGATTCAATATATTAAAGGACAATATATTTGTATGTTTGTGCATTCTTATTGAATAAAGGTATTATTTTGTTTATTGAATATATATACTTATCTTTAAAGTAAATATTTATCCTGAAATATTTTTTTACGATGTCATGGCGCGTATTGTTGTAAAATTATTTCTAATAAAAACAACGATTAAAAACAAAAAAAAAGAATGTCCTGACCGCTCACATGAGATAGATATAGAAAGAGATTTATATATGACATATTGATTGATTTCATTTTCCATCTACTCACATAGTCTGTAACAATGTTATTCGAAAATGTTCGTAAACATTATGGCCTATACCACATTTCAATTAGGGCATGCAGTTAATCTAAAAGAAGATGGTTAGCCTACTAAGAAGATAATTATTTCTGAATGGGATTAAATGCCACAAAGCGACAGTTTAGGAAATAATGGCTGAACTATAGCTGAACACAGCGTCAATAAATCTGTGTTGACATGCAAAAGACTGGATCTGATGAAAAAGAAATCGTCTTAAAGGCTTTCATAACCTTATAGATGTATTATTGACAGTATGGACCATTGAAAGGTGGCTCATATGTTAAATCAATTTTGCTGAGAAAGCCTTTGAGACGATTTCTTTGTCGACAGATCCACTCTTCTGCAGGTCGACACAGCTTTCTTGACACTGTGTTCAAAGAATTCGTCTGAGAGGCTTTCTTAGCCTTAGAGTTATCAGTAACTGAGTTCAGTTTTTCATTATTGACAGGATGGATCATTGAAAGGCGGCTCATATGTTAAATCAATTTTTCTAAGAAAGCCTTTGAGACGATTTTTTTTTGTCGTCAGATCCAGTTAGTCTGCAGGTCGACACAGCTTTCGTGACGCTGTGTTCAAATAAATCGTCTGAAAGGCTTTCATAGCCTTAGATTTATCAGTAACTAAGTTAAGACATCTAACAGATGTATTATTGAAAGTATGGATCATTGAAAGGTGGTTCATATGTTAAACCAACTTTTGCATAAGCAAAAATAAATATGAACGACAAAGAAATCGTCTGAAATACTTTACGGCCCCATAGTCATCAGTAATTGAGATAGACGTGTGACAGATGCATCATTGACAGTATGGATCATTGAAAAGCGCCTCATATGTTAAATAAACCTCTGCATAAGCAAAAATAAATATGAAATCATATTATTTGCTATACCAATTAATTTCAGGTTATAAATATTAGCGTATATGGAAGAAACTATAAATATGTTACTTACAAAAAGATGAAATACAATTATTTAATTAATATTGATTTATTAATATTTTTATAAATTATAAATTTAATTAAACTAATAAGGCTAATGTAAATATTTTAATTTATTTAAATTTTTGGTTCATATCTCTGTGAATATTTTAACAAAGAAATTGAATTAGAAATATTTGCAGAAACAGCTAGAAGAAAATATATTTATGAGAATAAATTAGGGAAGCAGGTGCTACCTTATTTCCAGTGAAAAAACATTCGATTAAAATTTTATTTTGAAATTTCAAGTTTAGGGCACCTGGGTCTTTTATTTATTATTTTGTACGATTGATGTGTGCAAACATGTTTTAAGTTTTAAATATTTATTATTTCGCTATATAAATAACATATATATCAAACTATATCATATTTAGAAAAGATAAAATAAAATTTATCTTTAAAATAACGTGTTTTTGTATATCAAAAGATATAAATAAGATACAAATTTACCTCCGTATTGTCAATGTGTAGTAGAAATTATGTATATAATTAATATTTTATAAAATTTACAGAAAATAATGTTTGAAGAGAGACACAATAAAAAATCTATATTATACCATATAAAATATTCTATTTCATATCCAATCATATAATCAATTCTACATATTTAGATCTGTTATAATATTCAAGACGCTATTTTTGAAAATTAATATTTGAGTTAAATTTTAATTAGTTTGTAAACATTATACAAGGTTGTCCCAAAAGATCGTTAACACTTGAATAATAATTATTTTTAGTATAGTATATTATAGTAATAAATACCAATATAATTCGCCGTTACTTATAATGACTTTGTATTACGTATAAAGTAATTGTATTATGTATTATTATGTATTCACCGTAATAATATAATCCACAAAGTAATAATAAAACAATGTTTTAAGAAAAAAGCGAACTTTGGAATAACCTTATATTTAAACTAGCGAATATACCCGGCTTCTCCCGGTACGTTTTACTCGAGTTAAAGTTTTCATAACGAACATTTGTTAATCAATATTCAGGGGGCTTGCATCCACTCCTTACTGAATACAAAAGGGTCAATATAAATTGTTATTTGTTACTCTTATTCAACAAAACCTTTGGGAAATTTTGCATTTAGTTAGTGGTATATATATATTAACATATATGCAATTTAAAAAATAAATTATTAATAAACAAACCATTTTTAATATATTAGTTTTGTAAAATTAATAGAAATAATAATTATTATATAATGACTTTGCATGAATCAGGTTCGCCTGTTTTCACCCTTAATGAATGTCTGTCAGGCGAAATTTGCTTTGACTATTGTTATTTATTATTTCAGAATTTCTCTAATTAGTGGTAATGATGATTCCAATTTTGAATTTTGATATTATATACTACTGAATGAAAATAACTTTAAAAATGATTAATTCTTTGGTAAATTTAGAAATTTAATTCATAAAATATTGAAATAGCTACGTTAAATATTTTATATTGCATGAAAAATTCCTTATCTTGTTTTACACGATCTTTTAAAATTTAGGTCGAAATTAATGCGCTCTAACCGAAAGTATTTAGTGAAGCCCACTTATGAAATTTCGCATTTATAAATATGTATATAGATATGGATATTGATGGTGATAATGATATCAATTATAGATCAGTATCAATAGAAAAATCACACCGTTATATTCACAGTTCAAATCTACTTAACTTTCTTATTGTACTAATTAAGACTTATTTATTACTGATTAATTTTTTTAAATATATATAAATAGTTTTATTAAAATATGTGTGTATATATTTAATATTTTAGCCAAATAGTGCGTTTTATTAATATTTTATATACAACGAATGAAGGCATAAAGATGCGAATGTTTCTTTTCACAGATAAATGGAACTTATACTATCCTTAATGCGATGAAAAAATATATTTAATTCTACACTGTCCTAAAAGCTTATATCCATAGTTTTCTTAAATATCATTTCTAGGATTCCATCCTTCAGTGTTGCATATAAAATCAGAATTATTCAATACTGTATTGGAGCTCTAAAAAAGGTAGTCTGGTAGATTAAATTGGCGAAACCGCTGGGAGGGTTGAACACTGATGAGCCAAGCACTCTCAATATTTTTTCATCGCAGTAAGAACAGTAGAAGTTTGATTTATTTGTGAAAAGAAACATTCATGCCTTAATGTCTTCATTCGTTGTATATAGATGACGCGTTATTCCTTTGTATAAATATTTTATATATCATTGCGTGAAGACACCGCGTGGTTAACCAAAACATTTCCAAATACGGAAATTATCAGACGAAGATAAGAGTACAGCCTTGTGATATATTGAATTTTTGTAATAGATAAAATGTTTTTTTTAGATCCAAAATATGCTTATCAATATATATATATATATAAAAATGGGATATCCTGACGAGGAGCACATGTGCTTTTAAGAAGGCAGAGCGCCTTCTGGTGGAACAGAAATCAACTATTCATTGTTTTAACCTGTTCCCTGATATTTGACCAACACAATTTCTTGATAAATCAAGAAAAGCCATTCACGAACGCGTTTCGCTCTGTTGGCGCTCGTCAGCATGGAGTAGGCTGTACCACTGCGATCAAAAATATTTTTCGTCTCAGCGGCTTCCTGAAAAACCAAGAAATGGGTATTTAAGGACAAACCTGCGTAAATACGCTTAACGCATGAAAAAACAATAGAAAAAAAATAAAAAGGTCAGGTGTTGATATTAAAAATAAAAAAGGCATATCCTGACCTGGAGCACATGTGCATTTCAGAAGGCAGAGTTCCATTTTGGTTTTCAAGAAGCCACTGGGACCAAAAATATTTTTGGTCGCAGTGGTACAGCCTACTCCAAGCTGACGAGCGCCAAAAGCGCGAAGCGCGTTCGTGGATGGCCTTTCTTGATATATCAAGAAATTGAGTTGGCCAAATATCAGGGAACAGATTAAATCAATCAATAGTTTATTTCTGTTCCACCAGATGGCGCTCTGCCTTCTGAAAGCACTTGTGCTCCTGGTCAGGATATGCCATTTTTAATATTGATTTCAACACCTGACCCACTTATCTTTTTTTTTTTTTTCTTTCGTTTTTCCATGTGTTAAGCGTCTTTACGAAAATTTGGCCTTAAATACCCATTTCTTGATTTCTCAAGAATCCTTTGGAACCAAAAATCTTATTTATTTTTTTCTATTGTTTTTCTCATATATATATAGAAAAAATAAATAAGATTTTTGGTCCCAATGGCTTCTTGAGAAATCAAGAAATGGGTATTTAAGGCCAAATTCGTTATTAAAAATAAAGAAGGCATCTCCTGACCACGAGCACATGTGCTTTTTAGATGGCAGAGCGCCATCTAGTTGAGCAAAAATAAACTAAATGTTTATTTAGCTTGCTCCGTGATATTTGCCAACCCAATTTCTTGATAAATCAAGAAAAGCAATTCACGAGCGCGTTTCGCGCTGTTGGCGCTCGTCAGCGTGGAGATGGCTGATATTTTTAATATCAACACCTGACCCCTTTATCTTTTATTTTTTCTATTGTTTTTTCATATACAGGGTGATCCAAAAGTCCCGCACAACTTTAAAAATTAATAACTCCGCGAATATTTGTGCTAGAGAAATGCGGTAAACACCATTGTGTTCAGGATGCAATGGGATTTTTTATGGCAAATAATGAAAAATTCGAAATTGATTTTAGTTACAACTTTATTCGCTAGATGGCGCTCTACCAGAATCAGAGATTCAGCGGCCAAATTGTTTGATAAATTGAAAAATATAACTGAACGACACGTATTTTTCCTTTTTGAATACCAGGAAAGAACCCTAATAATATCAAATGATAAATTAATAAAACACCATTTCGCCAAAAGTTAGAAGAAATGGTTGACGATTTTTAAATACAATCTGAGATATGTAAAATAGGTATATGCAAATTAAAACATGTAGCAAAAAATATTTATATTTTAGATGGAGTTTTGTGAAATAAATTGAATGTTTGATAATAACTACTGATATCAATAAGCGATTTTTGAAATGTTAATATAGTACCAGAAATTATGATGGCACTACTAATAGGATTTCGTGCTATAAGGAATGTATAGTTTCTTGACTAATTGTCGACACTTAACTATTTAACTGGATATTTGTCATGATCCAAAAATAAATATGGAGGGGAGTGACAAAATATATTTGTCGTACTTTATTCCAAATATCCTATGGGTTTGTCAAATGTCATCATTGTTTATTATACTGTACACAATTTTGAAAATGTATCCCCTGAAAAAAAATCATTTTTAAATCGACCTTTCGCGTTGAAAAACGTGGTAGTAAAATCATTTTGTATTATTTTTTGCGGAAAACATCTAAAGTTGGGGGGGATACAGAGATTATTCCTTATGCTATTTCTTCTAATGAGCGAAAAGCGATAAACTAAACATAAGGGGTAAAATTGTGTATACCAGTGTTATTCGAGAAGTTATAACACTTTGGCCTGCACGACATAATATAAAATGTGAGCAAATGACAAACACAAAAATTTCCGTTTACAGGAAAAAAAAGAGTCAAGATGTGAGGACAGCATTTATTATTCCCATAACCCAAAACAAAGAGCTGCAAAATATAACACATCAGGTAACTACCTTCTCTCTTGTATTAGGTCACAATCCTTGCTCAATGTGGCGCCCTTCATTCTCAAACACCGCCTGCAGACGATAGATGACAGAATGGTCACAATTAAATAGTTGAAATTTATAAAACGTGCCATCTGATAGAAGCCTTCAACATGGCCAATGTGGTAGGCCGGCATCGATAAAAACGCGACTTAATGTACCCCCATAACCGAAATTGTAAGGCGTCAAGTCTGGTGATATTGGGGGCCACTGGTATATAAAGTGGCGACTTATCAACGAATTTCACCGAACGTTTCCTTCAGCAATTGTTTGGCACCGCGGGAGATATGAGGAGGTCCTCCATCTTGCAAGAATGTTATTTCGCTTAGTACTTGTCTGTCCTGCAATATGGGAATAACCTTTTCTCTCAAAAGTTGAACATAACATTCACCAGTTACAAAAACGGTTTTAAAAATTCTTCCATTGATTTTTTCAAAGAAAAATGGCCCAATAATAAATGAAGAAGTGAACCCACACAAAACTGTAACTCTGTGCTGATGAAGTGGTATTTCTGTGAGAATCCTAGGGTTTTCTGTTGCCAAAACGAGGCCAAAGCAGTTTTGAATGTTAAATTCTCCCTTTAGATAAAAGTGAGCATCATCTGTTCTTAGAACATTTGACAGCCAGTTTTCATCAATATCAATTTTCCGGAAAACCCATGCAGCGAATTCTTGACGCTTCTCAAAATTGCTGACTTTCAACTCGTGAAAACTTTGAATTTTGTTAGGGTATTTTTATAGAAAAATTCTAAATGCGTGTTCTCTCCAAACTGTTCCATACGAAATCCCCGTTTGTCGAGAAACTTGTCTAGCACTTACTTCTCCATACGTGAATAACGTTTCAATAGCTTCAGCATTCTGCAAAACCGTAACAGCCACTGACTTGCATGTCGATGGTCTTCCACTCCGAGGTTTTGCTTCCAGAGATCCAGTTTCCTCAAAACTTTTAATCAATCGCTTTAGAGAGTAGCAACTCATTGGTCCTTTACCGCTTCGAATATCTTTAAAGGAACGAAACGCTCGTAAAGATTCAGTGGCAGATTCTGAATCACAATTAAAACAATTCACCAAGAGTGCTTTATCCTGTAGTGACGGCATTCCAGGGGGAAGGGGAGAAGTTCGACCACACCTCCTTGCGGTCCCCCTGGACCCTTGGAATATTTAACCAAATTCTGGTTCGTTTCCAAGATGACTAACGTTGCAACGGCACCCATTTTCAAATGAAGAGCAAAGCTGATATCTCCAGTAATGCTACCGCGTCCGGGGTAACCGCCGCATCAAGAGCTGCAGCTCGAGCTCATTATGAAAAATCTACTACGAGGACACAATTCAATCTACTACAACTCAATGTAAATGGTACCCAGAGGAAAATAAAGAGCTGACTTGTCTTCTCTGTGACAACAATGTACATATTAATTGTCCTCAGGGAGACAAAATTGAATCAGAATCTGAGATTCAATATCAAAGATTATACAAAACTACGAATGGACAGACCGGAAAAATTCGGAGGAGGACTTGCCGTTTTGATTAAAACTCTAGAAATCAAATTTAAGGAAATCGCCTATAATCAGAGTAAGCCTAGAGAAAGCACGACAGAAGCTCAGGCAATAGAAATCTATCTTACAGATAAAACAATTCCAATCATAAATGTTTATCACCACGATAATACTAGCATCAATACAGGCCTGATAGAGACATTGAGTGAAGCGTCTTCGGATATCGCAATCATACTTGGTGATTTTAACGCCGAAAGACCAATTTGGGGATCACCTGTCCAGGATAACAAAGGTAAGCAGGTTGAGGACATGCTAACCGACCTCGACCTTACGCCGTTAAATAACGAAAAGAACACCTATATATCCAAGTCCACAGGCACAGAATCCGCAATAGACATCACAGCGATAAATTACAACATCGCACCCACAACCAATGGAAAATTCTGAAAAGTGCAATCAGTGACCACAAACCAATTTTAACAACCCTAAAATTCAAAATTGAGAATTTTCAACATAATAAAAGAACACTGGAAAAAAAATTACAGAAAAACTTGAAGAACTGTGCAACGAAGAATTAAATCACAGAACGATTGACAAAAACTTGGAAAAATTCTCTTTGAACATATCCAAAGCTGCAAAAGTATCGATACCTAGAGGTAGACGTAAAGACCTGTGAATACTTTACTGGAAGGACCACAATATCGAGGCAATGATTGCAGAGAGAGACAATAAAAATGAACTTCTTAAAACAAATAAAACAGAAGAAATCATAAAGAAACTCATTGAAGTTAGTCACAAAATAGAACAAGAAATTTGGATATTCAAACAAGAAAAATGGGCAGAATTCTGCGAAGAAAATGGATCCAAAAAAGGAAAGCCATCACTGGAATATAATAATTGTTATAAAACTCAAAACCAACACTAATCCTCCAATACTCTAACCGATATGAACAGCGAGAACGAACAAAAAGATGGCTGACATAATTTCTGAATATCTTTCAAGCACTTCCAGACTCAGCTATACGAATGAAGGCAGGACTCTAAAAAATAATATAAACAAGTTAGTTAAACAAGCAAGAAATTACCATCAACAAGATATTTACTCGAGATACTTCACACTGAATGAGCTAATTTCATCAATAGGAAAGTTAAATCCAAGATGTCACCTGGAGATGCTCTAATCTTTGGTCAAATGATTAAACACTTTGGAGACGAAGATAAAAATCAACTCCTGCGAATACTGAACATTTCATGGCAAACTGGTAAACTACCAAATAATTGGAAGATATCAATTATAGTGCCAATACTGGAACCAAACAAAGATGCTAAGGAATGCAAGAACTATCGGCCAATTGCTCTTACCAGCATACTTTGTAAAATAACAGAATGAATTATTCACTCTAGGGTTATAGTCTGGCTCACTAACAATAATAAAATAAACCTCTGCCAAACTGCCTAAAGATCCAGACACTGTACAACTGATAAATTGTTCTACTTCTGTCAATCAATAATAGATTTCTAGGAAAAACCGCCAAAGAAGACAACGGCAGTATTCCTGGATATGACCTCAGATTTTGTTCGAGTGTAGAAATTATTTGAAAGGCTGCACAACATCGGAGTAAGAGGAAAAACCTTAATCTGGATTGCAGACTTCTTAAGGGGAAGAAGGATAAAGGTTCGGGTCAATGGAACATTTTCCAAGGACCGAAGAACATGGGCTGGTGTACCTCAGGGATCTGTGCTTAGTCCTCTACTCTTCTCGCTATATATTAACTGTTGTTTATGTAAATAGATGAATATTATTTGTATTATTTAAAGCCTCATTATGTAAAAATATATGTATATATAAATTAGGCATTTGTTGTTAGACATGGTCAAGTTTGAGCTCTTGTACGTCTAATTACGACACAACAAAAGTGGCGACGAGGATGCGCGATCTACAGAGCCAGTAAAAAGCTAAGGAAAACGGCGTCTATGCAAGTATAACAACTACATCTTTTAAACAAATTTGACTTTCGGATTATGGAGAGGAAAAATAATAAAATGGGTTAAAATTACATCTTTTAAACTATCTGAATCAAGAAAACAAAGGAGTAGAAAAGATCAGCATGACAAGTTCAAAGTTAATAATACCTTTTAGATGCTATATCCCAGTGGAGGACACTTCGATTTTTTTGTACAAAAATTTGAGGCTTTCTTTTTGGCATCTGAAGAAGGAGATTAAAGTGCTGATTTTTACCTCGCTATCAGATTCTGAAACTTTGAAGCAGGGAAACGACATTTTCTTCCTGGTCTAATGAAAGATCAACCCTATGATACTATCATTCAAAGAATTAAGCTGCATTTGGATCCAAAGAAGAAAGTGATACCACAGCGATGCAGATTTTTAAAGAGAATTCAACAGGAAGGAGAATCAATTTCGGAATGTCTTAGAGAATTGAAACATTTGGCAATAAATTGTAATTTCGTCGATATGTTGGGAACCATGATGCGAGACCGTTTTGTGGCTGGAATCAAGTCGGAAATCCTGCAAAAGAAGCTACTACAAGAGGAAGACGATGTCACCCTGGATAAAGTTTTTGCAGTGGCGATCTCGTTCGAATTGGCGGAGATAAATACAAGAGAATTACAAGATAAATTAGTGGCCAAGATATCCCCTGTGAATTGAAAGGATAAAAAGGGCGAGTACAATAATAGTACGGCGCAGTATAGGCCTTTCAGGCAAAGTGGCAAAGGCAAAATAGTGTGTTATAGATGTGGTGAAAGACATTCACACGTGGCATCTGTTTTACCTCATAGAACAAAGACTTGTTTTAAAATGTAATAAACTGGGTCATTTAAGTAGGGTCTGCAAAGCTAGTAAAAGAATGTGGGGATGTAAATTTGTACAAGAGGACTCTATATATTCTGTACAGGGCGAAACTGATGCCACAATAAATTTAACAGTAGATGATTATTCTTTGTGCTTTACAATAGATACAGGAAGTCCAGTTACGTTAATACCTAAAGATATTTATAAGAATTATTGGCAAGGTAAAAGATTATTTCCAACAAATTTAAGATTAAAATCCTTTTGTGGTAAATCAATAGAGATTATAGATCAAAGAAATGTGTATGTAAAAGAAGCCAACCAATATTTACGATAAATAGTTGTAAATGAAAAAATCCGGGTAATTTTATTAGGGAGAGAATGGCTTAAACAGTTGAAACTTGATTGTTCTATATTGTTTAGCATTAAAATTTTAAATAATGAATATAATAGAAATATATTTAAATATATAAAAATTTGATAGATAGGTATGCAGATTATTTTAACAAAGATTTGGGTTGTCTAAAGGACGTTAGAGTAAATTTTAATTTAAAAAAGGGTGTGACTCCTGTGTTTTGTAAGGCCAGAAGTTTACCTTTCTCTCCAAAAAACAAAGTAGAGAATGAAATTGATCGTTTAGTGAATTCTTGCATTTTATAACCTATAGTTCATGCATATTGGACCGCTCCAATAGTACCGGCATCAAAAAGGATGGTAGTGTAAGGATATGTGGTGATTTTAGATGTACAGCTAATAAAGCAATAGAAATAGGTATCCCATTCCATCGATCGATGAGATCTTTTCAAAATTATCTACAAGCACCGTACTTTCGACTCTAGACCTATCACAGGCTTACTTACAAGTAATGTTAGCGGAAGAAGCCAAAGCTGTTGTTGATATAAACACAACAAAGAGGTTGTTTTCTTATAAAAGACTACCTTATGACGTAGCGGTCGCACCAAATAAATTTCAGAGGATTATGGAAGGCCTATTTTCTGATTTGCGAGGTGTGTCCTGCTACATAGATGATATTTTGGTTGCAGGAAAATACTTTGAAGATTATGATCAAAAGTTGGATCTAGTGTTTAGATGATTGCTAGAAAAAGGTTTAAAGTTAAACAGATATAAATGTAAATTTAAAAAGAAATCGGTGTAATTTTTAGGGTTTAAAATGGATAAATATGGACTGCATCCCTTAGAAAATAAAATTAAAGCAGTGATAGAGGCGCCTGAACCTAAATAATGTTTCGCAATTGAGATCTTTCATAGGACTCTTAATTTATTATTATAGATTCATAAAGAATATAGCAAACATTTTAGCGCTATTCTATCAACTTTTGAATAAAAATTGTAGATGGAACTGGACGAAAAATATCGAATGTTATTTAAAAAATGTAAATCATTATTAATGGACTATGGACTAGGCGTAATTCTGAGTCATAGAAATGATAGAAAGGAAGAATGCCCTATAGCTTTTGCTTCTAGAACATTAACTGAAGCGGAAAAACGGTACTCTCAACTAGAAAAGGAAGCGTTGAGCACAACTTATGGCGATGAGAAATCAAGACAATACTTGCTGGGACGAAAATTCGTATTAGTCACAGACAACCGACCCTTAATTCATATATTTTCACCTCAGAAACCAATTCCCATATGTGCAGCATCCAGAATTAAAAGATGGTCCTTAAAATTAGCTGCATTTAATTATACTGAGGATTTTCGAAAAGGTAGTGATAATTCCAATGTTGACGCATTGTCACGTCTTCCTTTAGAATCGAGTGTCAGGGAGTTTCTTGATGAAGACCAGGTACTTCTTCTCAGGAAGTTGAATGAGGTACCGTTCTCTTTTAGGGAGGTGGCATATGAGACGTCCCGAGATAAAATACTGTCTATAGTATTAAGGAATGTTAGAGAAGGCAACTGTGTGTGTGTGTGTGGAAATTCACAAGGGTACTGAGGGAAAACCCACTAGCTTCTTATTATAAGATCAATGAGGAATTAAGTTTGGAGTTTGATTGTTTTCAATGGCGTGAAAGAGTGGTGATTCCCCAAAAATTAAGATCTTTAATTTTAAATGACTTGCATGAAATACACATGGGGATTGTTAAAATGAAGATGATTTCCAGACGGTATTTTCTGGTGGCCAGGCATAGACATTAACATCAAAGAGTTAACTAGAGAATGTAGAGTATGCCAAGAATCGGCAAGCATGCCCCCGGCTACCATCTCGGAATGGACTTGGCCCGAAAAACCGTGGCATCGACTTCATCTTGATCTAGCGGGTCCGTTCATGGAAAGAATGTTTTTGGTTCTCGTGGACGCATACTCAAAGTGGATAGAAATTTTTATCATCAAAGATATTACCAGAAAAACGATTATAAGTCATCTTAGAGAAATTCTCGCCAGAATTGGATTGCCCTAATATTTTGTTACAGATAACGGAAGACAGTTTATCTCCGGTGAATTCGAGCAATTTACCAAAATGGATGGTATACGGCACACTAAGACCAGTCCGTATAATCCTAGTACAAATGGTTTAGCTGAAAGATATGTAAGAGAGTTTAAAACCCGTTTGAGAAAGAATAATGGGAAGGATGATTTAGAGACGAATCTACAAAGTTTCCTATTTGCTCATAGAGCATTCCCCCAAACTGTAATAAAGGAATTCCACGGCGGAACTGCTAATGAAGAGAAGTTTAAGATCAAGATTCTCGAATTTAACACCAAGATGAGAAATCCGCGAGAGGTATTTCATGAGGCCGTAAGAAGGCAGGAGCAGTTTACTACAGGTTGCGAGGTTTATTTCCGCAACTATGCAACTGGACCTAAACGGTAAAAAGGTACCATTTTGGAATTATTGAGCTACCGTCACTACGTTATAAGTTGCGAGGGCGTCGTGTATAAGAGGCATATCAATCAATTGCGACCTGTGAGAAAGAAACAAGTGGAGACAAGAAATTTGATACTTCCTCGAACATCAGGAGAGAAGCCTGAAGGTGGAAGTCAGAAATAAAGTGAAGAGAAGGTTCCAGAGTTTACATCAGGAAACAAGGAGGAGACTGCTTCTGTGCACGTACTCTCTTGCACTCCTATACCAGGGCCTGTTGCTGTGCACGTGCCCTCTTGCACTCCTAAACCGGAGGCTGCCGCTGTGCAAGTGCCCGTCCGCAGTCCTAGACCTCAGAGAGCCAGGAAACCCCTAGACCGAATGGAGTATTATTAAGGGGGGAGATGTGTTGTGTATGTAAATAGATGGAGATTATTTGCATTCTTTAAAGTCTCATTATGTAAGAATATATGTGTATATAAATTGGACATTTTTGTTGGCCAAACGAAAAGAATCTGAGGCTCTTTATTGGACACGACAAAAACAACAACGGCATTCCAGAGTAAAATAAATCATCAGAGATAGATAAATATTTTTCAAATGAATTAAAATAAATATAATCGATACTGAGAGAGAGTTGAATTTAAAAAAAATAGAAAATTATTATTTTCGAAATATAAATAGCTGAGAGGATTCCAGCAAACCGCATCTAAAATATCAGTTTTTTTTTTTTTTGCTACATGTTTTAATTTGCATATACCTATTTTACATATCTCAGATTGTATTTAAAAATCGTTAACCATTTCTTCTAACTTTTGGCGAAATGGTGTTTTATTAATTTATAATTTGATATTATTAGGGTTCTTTCCTGGTATTCAAAAAGTAAAAATACGTGTCGTTTAGTTATATTTTTCAATTTATCAAACAATTTGGCCGCTGAATCGCTGATTCTGGTAGGGCGCCATCTAGCGAATAAAGTTGTAACTAAAATCAATTTCGAATTTTTCATTATTTGCCATAAAAAATCCCATTGCATCCTGAACACAATGGTTTTTACCGCATTGCTCTAGCGCAAATATTCGCGGAGTTATTAATTTTTAAAGTTGTGCGGGACTTTTGGATCACCCTGTATATATGAAAAATTTAATATAAAATAAAATAATAAAAACAATTATTTAATATTATTTTTTTTTTACATTTTAAGCGTATTTACGCAAGTTTGGCCTTAAATATCCATTTCTTGATTTCTCAGAGTAGAGGTACAGTCTGCACCACGCTGACGAGGACCAAGAACCCGAAACGCGTTCGTGGTTGACCTTTTTAAATTTATCTATAAAATTAGTTGCTAATATATCAGGTAACAGGATAAATCAACGTTTAGTTGATTTCTGTTATACCAGATGGCGCTCTGCCATCTAAAAGTTCATGTGAACGTGGTCAGGATTTGTGTATGCATATTAATTTATCATTCGGTTTAAAAAAACTTCTATTTTAATATTTATTCATTATTGATTTCTTTTTTATCCAGTTACGTTGGAGATAAATGTGTAAATTTGTTTAGTAAGTTTTTCGATCAGACCTCCTGATGTCAGGCGAGTTATGTTTAATATAAACGTTCACTTGATTACATTATAAAACAATTACCACAATTAGTATAAAATTTCATAAAATAGTAAAATTTATATTTAATAAATATCGTAAATAAAACTAAATAAATTTATAAATATCTCGAGATTTCGATCTCCCATTTCCCAAATATTATTCCGTTATGAAAATTATTCTAAATTCTCTCCTATTTATTCGAGCTCTAATCGGATTCAAAAACAAATAAATTTAAGCTCCAAATCCTATTTGTTTTCAGATTCATATTACTTAGGAACAAAATATTTGACTTTCAATTTCAATCAATATGTATTTAATATGGAAATGATTCTTAAAAATGTAATATTAGATCTTAAGCCAATAACGACCCATCTATATTTAGGAAGTGAAAGCATTAAATCACGAATGTTTTTTTTTTTGCTACACAACAACACAAAACGCTATCGTCATTTCTGCGATTGAAAACTGTTTTATTCCAATTGATTACACACAACGCTCAACGTTAATTATTATTTAATTAACTACAAGGTAAAGGGATTATATATAGATTAAATAGTAAACATGGAGAAAGAGAATAAGTCGCGTGGCGACGCCGCCTGCAGGGTTACGTCAACAGGAAGTGACGTCAGCTCCAGTGTTACCGAGCCAACCGTCCAGCAAAAACAACAATATATAGCACCCCCTCTCTATAGAACCCTATTTTGGTGAGTCGCAAGAGGGGGCGCTATAGACAGGTTTAACTGTGTATATATATAAGTTGGTTGAAGGCTAAAATCAAACAATGAATATGAATGATTCATTTTTAAGAGGAATATATGTCGAATACTCTAGTATTTATTCACAGATTAATACATAATCTAGTGAAATATATATATATATTTATATATATTGCATAATAATTACTCTATAAATTCTTACCAACTATTAATTTCATTTTCTTTGGTGTTATACACAATATAGGAGAGGGACAATTAACTATTACTAAACTTATCTGACGTGTCTACCGTCCAACGCAAGTAAATGTTAAATAAAAAACAAATTATTGACAACATGTCAGTTAACCAAACTATAAAAAGTAGACATTCCTTGAGGCCATTTTTATCGATTTATAGAAATTCATTAGGGAAGATTCGTTCAACCAAGCCATGTATAGTAGGATAGTGTAGCTTCTTTCCAACTTTCAAGAAATTTGTGAACTACTAAATAACAAATTCAATTTATTTGTAATAATAGTATTTTGGCAATGAGTATTTTTTAAACCTCCAGGATATTAATTGAACAAATTCTTTAGGTCTCTGGACATGAGTATATTTATTTCGGCGTTAAATTCATAATTTCGTACTAATTTATGATTATCTTTCTAACCTGAGAGGTTCAGATTCCTAATATATAGTATTGTTTCTCTTTTTACTTTTGATTACTTTCTTGTATAATATGTTTATAACTGTGTATGGATAAGCGATAGAACTCTTTCTGTTTAGGTAATCAAATAAAATAAATCACGAAGGAAGATGAGTTTCTTTTTAATAAACGCGAGCGAGCTTTCGGGCCACACACCCTTCTACACTGGCTAAAAAGTTAAGAGATTCCAAAAAGATACAAGCTTATTTATATTATGGTACGCTATATTTTAGGATATTTACATTTTTCAGAATATTTACATTATTTTCTTATAGACAAATAAACAAAAATACAACTATGATTACAATTAAGATATGCAAAAAAATATAGGAAAAAAGACAATGAGGTAAATTTCTAAATCTGACACATTAGGGGAGACCGGGATATCACTATGAATGGGAAGACAGTGAAACACATCAGGACAGGAATACTTTATAAATATCTGGTAAGTCTATTTTTCTATTAAAACTGTTCAGCTTAACCGAGATTATAGCCTCCAACACCAATCTTTGGTGCTGGTTTGGAACGTGATGATAGTGAATGGTCGGCTGGCTGAGGTTGGATGTGTGGCCTGTGGAAGACATGTGTTGGTAGATTGAGGAGCGCGAGGGTCACTGTTTTTAATATTCCTTGTGTGTTCTGATATTCTAAGAGCCACGTTTCTACCTGTCTCACCCACATATGTTGCAGCACATTGCGAGCATGAGACAGAGTAGACCGCGCTGGTACTATGGAGGAGATTAGGGGGCGAGTCTGATCTGGTTATGGGATGTCTGAGGTGTGTGGATACATTTTGGGTATTGCTAAAATATGTGTGGATGCCATATGTTTCAAGGATTCTTGAAATGTTAACTTTGTAGGAGGAAAAGGGTAAAACACATGTCGATCTGTAAACTGTTGGAGGGTTGGGGGGACTAAGCTTGTAAGTGTGTCTATTAATAAAAGGGAGTGGGGAATCTACTAAGGTGAGATTCGAGATTATATTTTCTTTTTCTATAGATTTAAAGATGGGGAGGGAACAATGGGTGTGGATGCGTTTAGTCAGGGTCTTTACAAGGTTAATTTTGTGTGCAATTGGACAGAAGGAACTAAAGTGGGTGTAACTAGGGTGGCTGTTTTTCTTGTAGTAGACTGTAGTGTGGAAGGCATTAGGGGTACGTAAAATTAAGATGTCTAAAAAGGGGATGGCCTGACTGTTTTCTTTTTCTATGGTAAAGGATAGATCGAGATGGTAACTCTTTAGATCACTTTGAATGAGGTTTTCCTGACTGTTTTTGCATATGCAGAAAATGTCATCGACATATCTGCGCCATATGAGTATCTACTTATATATACGTCACCGTTCACGGATAGAATGCGCGCCCATTGGCTGCCGCCGGCGAACACGTGACCTCCCTGCCCCCCTCTAGACAACCCTGTTATCAGCTGTGTGATACATACACCTGTCTATAGCGGCCACTCTAGATAACCCTGTTATCAGCTGTGTGATACATCCACCTGTCTATAAAGACCACCCTGTCTATAGCGGTCACCTTAGGCAACCCTGTTATCAGCAGTGTGATACATACACCTGTCTATACAGACCACCCTGTCTATAGCGGCCACTCTAGACAACCCTGTTATCGGCTGTGTGATACATACACCTGTCTATACAGACCACCCTGTCTATAGCGGCCACTCTAGACAACCCTGTTATCGGCTGTGTGATACATACACCTGTCTATACAGACCACTCTGTCTATAGCGGCCACTCTAGACAACCCTGTTATCGGCTGTGTGATACATACACCTGTCTATACAGACCACCCTGTCTATAGCGGCCACTCTAGACAACCCTGTTATCGGCTGTGTGATACATACACCTGTCTATACAGACCACCCTGTCTATAGCGACCGCCCAAGACAACGTTTTTAAAATATATTCGCACTCGGGTAAAACCCGGGCGTTGCCCGGGCCATTCGTCTAGTATAAGATAAATGCTTTTGGTTTATCCAAATGTCAAGTCTGGTCATAACGATTTCTGCGGCTATTGTTGAAAGGGGGCTTCCCATCTGGGAGCCTCTGATTTGTCTATAGAATTGATGATTGTAGGTGAACGTGCCCATATTAGGGCGAATATTGGCCAGATTTGTTATTTAGGAAACCATTTGGGGATCGATATTAATGGGGTTTAGGAATTGGTGTAAACTGTCTATTATAAGTGATTGGGGGAGGCTGAGGTATAGAGAGGTGGCATCGTATGAGCACATAGTGTAATGGGGAGGAGATTTTAGTTTGAATATTTCTTGTATGAAAGCATTGGTGTTGGATATGGTATAACTCTGCTTATGGCTGTTCGAAAGGGGGGAAAGATAGCTTGAAAGAAACTTAGCTAGGGGAAAAGCTGGGGAGAGGCGGTAGGCTATAATGGGTCGTAGTGGCACTGAGGGTTTATGGATCTTCGGTAGACCATATATGTAGGCATTACTGGCATGGTTCGTCAAGAAGGACTTGTATTCTTCCTGGGATAGGTAGCCGGACTTTTTTAACCTGCTAAGGGATTTCTTGAATTCATCATACGTTTTAGCGCTATCTTGGGCAGAGATGGGGGTAAAGGTTGACCTATCTTTTAAGATGTCTAATATTTTTGAGTGATAGGCTGAACGGTCCAATACAACAGTATTTGTCCCTTTGTCAGACCTGCAGATAACTATTTCCTGCGAGTATTTTAATCTTTGGAGAGTTCTTGATTCAATATGGGTGTTGGGGGGGTGAAATGGAAGGCTTTTGGAGAGCGCGGGCCGCTGCGTTTCTGATACTGCATTTCTCTTGGAGGTTAAGGTATTTGATGGTGGTCTCTATGCCACTGATGATTTTTTATAAATCTGTTTTATTAGGGATCCTGAATTTAAGACCCTTGGATATGAGCTCATTTTCGGATGGGGTGAGGGTTCTGCTGGATAGGTTTTTTGTAATCATAGTTGTATTTTTGTTTATTTGTCTATAAGAAAATAATATAAATATTCTGAAAATGTAAATATCGTAAAATATCGCCCACTATAATATAAATAAGCTTGTATCTTTTTGGAATCTCTTAACTTTTTAGCCAGTAGAAGGGCGTGTGGCCCGAAAGATCGCTCGCGTTTATTAAAAAGAAACTCATCTTCCTTCACGCTTTATTTTATTTTATAACTGTTTCTGTTTAAAAAATGTAAATCGACGCAATTATCCCTAGCCGGGATATCGCGTTTTGTATGTTGAAATTAATACTAGATATTTTAATATCAATTGATTAAAATATCCTGGATATTAAAATAAACAAATACTACAGGTTTATGGAGATGAGTATCTTTTATTTCGGCTTTAAATTCATGAATTCATACTAGATTAATTTTGTCATCATTTGATACAAATACCCTAGATAATAATTAAACAAATACTACAGGTTTCTGGAGATGAGTATCTTTCATTTCGACGTTAAATTCATAATTTCATACTAGATTAATTTTTTCATCAATTGATTTAAATACCCTGGATATTAATTAAACAAATACTACAGGTTTCTGGAGATGTGAGTATCTTTCATTTCGGCGTTAAATTCATAATTTCATACTAGATTAATTTTGTCATCAATTGATTTAAATACTCTGGATATTAATTAAACAAATACTACAGGTTTCTGAGATGAGTTTCTTCGTGTTCTATATGAAGAAACTCATCCCCAGACACCTGTAGAATTTGTTTAATCTTTTCACTTATTAAATATCTCTACAGACCTTACTGCAATGATAGCGATTGTTAAACGAGAGCCCTCGTGAAGCAATGAGGTAATTTCTGCATAGATAATTGATGAACTTTTATATTTTAAAAATTATTGTTATATATTTTATCGTTATAGATGGTAATTATATTTATCAATACAATTTATATGATGCTGCAATAGCGCGCCATCTGTTATGAAAATTCGAAACCATTATAGACCCCTATGTTTAAAGAGAATCATACGCTTCTATAATGGTTTCGAATTTTTACAATTTATATTAATATAAAATCACTTTTTATTTGAGATAAAATGATAAAAGAGTTTGCAATACGTGGCATAGACGTTGAGCTTTGAAGTTCCTCGACTTTTTATTGAATCCGATACAATTGAATGAATACATTTTCTTTCAATTAGGATACTTAGAAATGCTCAAATGGGAAGTCCTACCCCACCCGCCGTATAGTCCAGATATTGCTCCATCCGATTATTATCTCTCACGATAAATGCAACATAGCCTGGCTGACCAGCACTTCTCCAACTACGATGAAGTCAAAAAATGGTTCAATGAATGGATAGTGGCCAAAGAGCCGGCCTTTTTCAGCGATGGAATCCGTCAATTGCCAAAGAGATGTGAAAAAATAGTGGCTAAGCTCCAAGTTTCGTGAAGACGCACAAACCTATTCATACTCCTAATAGTTTAATTTTATAGTTTTAATGGCATCCTCTCTGTTTATTTTTGAAGTTATTATATAAAAATAAACGTTTTGTAGAAAATCATCACCTAGTGTAATCCATATGTACAATTACAAGAAAAGGAATCGCCTGATATCATTTGAAGAAAAAAAAGTTTAACGGCGACGAGTATCTTTAATTTTTAAGCTTTCGGACTTTTACTTCTTTCGACAGGCAACTTTTCAAGAAACTGAAAGATAATATAAATATACAGGTAAATATTTACATAATAAGAACTTAGCATTTTTTTTTTATTATTATACAAAATTCTTTCCTCTTTATCTATGTAGACAAATTTTTGTTCTAAGAAAAGGATGACTACCTTAGGATGCTAGGAAAAGGCAAAACACCATCTGAAAGAAACATCTGGAATAAAAAAGATGCGTCACCGTTAACTTTTGTTTCTTCTTCATATCTACAATGTTGATAACTTTCGATTCTTATGAATTTTATATATGTAATGGGTTAATTATGAAGTGTTTATGAAGAGATAGGGATGTTCAAATAAACATATAATTTTCAAATGTAAATAAACGTTTAAAAACTTTGATTTTAATTTATTGTAATATATTTACGTTGTTTAATATATATTCATCCCTGCCTTTTAATAATTTAACAAAATCAATAAGGCTCAGGTCTCTTTTAACTACTCTTTATTTCTCAAGCTTTCGTCTTTTGGTACTTTAAGGTCTCCTGTTGAAGGGCATATTGGCCAGAAGGCTTGAAAGTTTATTTTTGTATTTGTTTAATTAAAAATATATACGTAAACATACTTTATTTTTAGTTATCTCTAGTACACGTGGTACAGGCCATGATAATCATGGTGGGTAGAAGTAGGCGACTGCTTTTACTGTAAGTGCACCACATGTTTACACATGTTAATAGCATTTCGACTTTGAACTTACAAACGTACAAAAGCCTCGTTTGGTTACTCGCACTCGCTGGTGGAGTTGGAATGCAAGAAAAGGGGGCCATTTGAGATTTTTTTATCGGAAAAAAGTGTCCAATGCGGGAATCGAATCCGGGTCGTTGCGGCCGAAAATCAAAGGTTTAAACCTTCCTTCCACCAACATCCATATATGAATTATAAGAAATTTAAATATTTATACATCATTATATATATATATATATATATATATATATATATATATATATTAAAAACTATAAGGTTTAGTTGTAAGATAAACAAAAAAAAAAACGTTTGTTTCCATAATTTCAGATAATCTAGTACATATAGGATATGTCAATCTTTCCATAGATGAAGGCTTTCTGGTAATTATTATGCTTTCATTTTGCCTATATTTTGACGGGATGTCAATAAAACTATGTTATTTGTCATTTGTCTTCGGTCGTTGATTTATTTATAGATTCCTCAGCAAGCCCACTTCTCTCCACCTTGACACATTGTAAATAACATTGCTGATTATTGTAACTATTGTTCCTGTATATACCCACTTCTCCTTTAAGAAACTGTATAAGACCAAAGGGTCATAACAGGGACTTTTGTTGTTGTAATTACTGTTATTCTTGCATGTACATTTCCGCGCTTGGAGAATCTGTATGAGACTAAAATGTCTTATAAATCTTTGTTGCTGTTGTTGTAATTATTATGCTTGCCGAAAATTTCATCACATTAACCGAGAAGAGCATTTTGATGTTATCCAGTTGTTTCTTGGTTATCTTGGTTTCTTAAACCTTTCTATTCTGATTTGTAAAATTTCTATAGTAATTTATAAGAATTCATTCTGGAAATGTGACTGAATCATTCTAGTTGTTTTCCTTAATGATATTTGTTATTGAATCTGAGTAAATTTTACCTCGGGCAATATCTTCATGTAGTGAATAGATATATTCAACAATGGACATTTTGAATTATATATCAACAAATATATCTTAGGAAAACAATAACTTCTATTATGCTGATTGTAGATATTGCCAGAAAGCATTTTCTTTTGTACACATTTCTCTGTTCTCGTTAAGATATAAGAGCTTTATTTGTACTTAAAATGTTTAAAATTTTACATAAATCTTGCTCCTAACTTTTAATAAAAATCATATATGAACTATTTTGATGTAAATATTTGATGGCAATGTTTTTTATTAGTTTACTTTCTCTCTTTCTCCTTGTTAATACACCATATGACTATTCTTAACAGCCTGAAATCATTGTAAATATGTATAGACAAATGTAGAAACATACATTTATTACAGCGCAAATGACTCTAGGAGGACATAGCACTTTAAATTGAAATAAATAAATAAATAAATAATTGAATAATTGCGCACGACTCTATATCGAGTATGATTTTTATGATTTTATAATTTCTGCTGTGTTATATATAAAAAAGGTTATTTTATATTCCTGATATAATTCGTTTTACAAAAGCAAAATTTGTTTTATGATCGTTCTTTTGAATTATCTAACTATTGGTATATAATTGTAATCTTATAAGTTTGAATGACAGTGAGAGATACGAAGCATATACAATTTCCTTTCCTATTGTTTTCCGATTTGAGGTCAATGATTCAATATATGTTATCAATATATTTCTGTTTTAAAAGAAGTATTGAAGGTGCAGTAGTGATAAAATAAAAATAGAAAATAATTACTATAAAGAATTTTTATTCTCAATTACTTGAAAAAATACACATTAAATATTTTAACAGATATATAGAATTCTTTAGAGCTCCAATTCTGTATTGGATCATTCTGATTTTATATACTATACTGTAGGGTGCAATCTTAGTGATAATGTTTAATCACTCTTGTATATAACTGATCAAGAGAGGTTTCTCTCTATCATATACTCCTACCACTTTTTATGAAAACAAAATCAATTTGAATTGATTTATTATCATACACAACTAAACCATATACCTATTTTAAGTAAAATACATTTGAATATATCATGCTAATGACTATCTTTACAAAAATTTGAAATACTTAGAATATTTAAATAATTTAAACATAAAGCCGTTAAAATTTATACACCCACACACAAAATACATGAATAAATTAATTAAAATAATAAAAGAGAATTACGAATAGAAATTCTATTAAGTATATTATACATGCACAACATCCTCATTTTTGTAATTTTTCCGTAAATTTAGAAAAGAAAGCTATCTCTATTAAAATAAACTTTTTAATCTAAGCACACATAGTGTTATAAGATATGGGAAGTGCTTTGACTTCCATTATCGCCTTTAATGGAATCATTAGAGACTTGGGGGTGTAAATAGGAAAAGGAGAACAAATCTTGCTAGTTCATGTATAAAATACATTAAGGGGAAAAATCAATACAACTTGGTATATGGAATTATAATGAGAAATATTTATAAGGAATTCACTCTTCACTAGTCATCAAACTCTTATATGTAGATCTATTGGAAAAATCCAACCCTATCACAATAGATTCATTTTTAAAAAGGAAAAAAAAAATAAAGAAAGGTCTATAGAATGGCGTTTTGTAAGACACTATCTATCATTTCTTTCCCCTCTATTACTCAAGCGTGATCACCGGATAAAAGAAGGGGGAGTCTGAAGATATGAAGATCTTTAAAATAGAGTTTTTTCTCTCTCTATTTCCCCCCCAAAATCGATGATGTAAATTATCTAATAGCCAAACTCGTTAAGTCAAAGCTGAATAGTTAGAGCTGATGCTTGCTGTTGGTGATTTCAAATCGTTCTTTGTTTATCTTCTCTCTACCAAATTTTTCTAAATGAAGTTGAATAATTTAAAAGTTCGTATTTCCTCTTCTGAAAGAGGGAGATAGAGTTTCAAACTCGTAGTTTAATTTATGCGAATTCTGTGTGGAGAGATTTGAAATATTTTTGTTAAAATAATTGTAATTTTTGATTTTAGAATTTTAATTTTTACCACTCATGTCAATATATATTGAATAATACTATTATCTCATTTTACTATTTATTAGATAATACTGTAACGTAGAAATCAAGCCTTGAAATATCCTAAGATGTAAAAGTATTTATTGATGACGTCACAGCGACGAGTCGACAATTATTAACAGGTCAGCCCCCAAAACTCCCTACAGCTAGAGAATCTTAAGCAAGCAAGCAAAGAAATATTTTAAAGATGATTTCACAAATACAGATTAATATATATTTTTAATCTGTTAAATATATTTTCATTGAATAATATTAAATTAAATAATAAAATATTTCTTCGTCACATAGCCTCCTCCTATAGAGAGCATCGACCCGATGCTCAGCAGGAGACTTAAGTCGTCAGTCTTAAGAACTAGTACTATGGCCAGGGATATTTTCAGGTGACTGCGGTGGATGTCTTCTTTCAGTTGAGATATCTTCTTCATGAGGACTTGGTAGGTCTATGTTTACGTCAAGGTAGCTTTTTCTCATTCTACTGTGGTCGGCAAGGGGGGATTTTATAACTTTGCTGCCTCACCTCCAATGTGGTCTATCATCTAGTTTTAATTGCGGGGCGTCCAGCTAGATCTTCTAGCAGGTGAGAAATGTTTTCTGTTTCGACCGCGATATGAAGTAGGGCTTCGGTAGCGAGTGAAAGTTTTCCTCGATGATTCGTCATTGGGGTCCTGAGATTCAGCTCGAGAGTTGTAGGATACCATTGCGTCTTGCTTTCTTTGGAAATATTCATTTCTCCTTTCCTCATTGTGTCTCTTCCTGTCACGGCAATAGCGGACGACGTGACCTGGGCGTCTGCAGTAGAAACAGATTGGCTTTCCCACAGTTGTCCGCCATTCATTGGTGTCACATCTTCTTCCTTGCTTTCGGTAATGAGGTTCAGGATGCGGTCATATCGTTTGGGCCTCGTATCTAGTATTTGATTCCGGCCTGGATGCTTGAGGGGGACTTATTGTAGGTTTTGATCTAGGTGCCAAGGTCTTTACAATCTCCTCCCTCGCTAAATCTTCAATGACAGCGATTTTAGGCTCCTCATGAGGAGATAAAATGCTTGCTGTATCTCTTCACGAACAATTTTTCAGATCAGCGATGACAGATCTTCTCTGTCATCCTGGTCACAGAGAGAGGCTACATTTGGTAGGCGCTCGTACTTGGTTGGGGTGACTCGCCTACAACGGAGCGCTTCGACACGGCGACATTCTGTAATGAATTGCTCGGTGCTCTGTACATCCCTCGGTAGGAGTGCTTGATAAAGCTCCTCAGCTATCCCCTTCATGAGGTGGGAGATTTTATCTTCCTCGCTCATTTGAGGATCAACTTCTTTGCACAAGCACAGGACATCCTGGATGTAAAATTCGGTACTTTCACCTTTTAATTGGGCCCGTGTTTTAAGTTTCTTCTCCGCTTGCAATTTTGAATTTTCTTTTTTTCCAAACACATTCTCTAATTGAGATGTGAATTCCTTCCAAGTCTGTATGCTTTCTTCGTTTTTCTCAAACCATTTGAGAGCAGTTCCAGACAGATAAAAATAAACTTTAGTAAGACAAAGGGTTTCGTCCCAATGGTTGTACCTTGCCACACGTGCATACCCTTTTAACCATTTTTGAAGATCTTCACCATCCTCCCCGGAGAAAATGGAAGGGTTCTTTGGCAGATGTTGAACAACGTAGTTGCTTACCTGAGTACTTTCCTTCTTTACATTCATAGAAGTTTCTTCTGGTTGAACAGAATCATTTTTTCTTTTATTTCTTAATGGGTATCGGTCCAGTCTCTCCACCAGTTGTAACGTAGAAATCAAGCCTTGAAATATCCTAAGATGTAAAAGTATTTATTGATGACGTCACAGCGACGAGTCGACAATTATTAACAGGTCAGCCCCCAAAACTCCCTACAGCTAGAGAATCTTAAGCAAGCAAGCAAAGAAATATTTTAAAGATGATTTCACAAATACAGATTAATATATATTTTTAATCTGTTAAATATATTTTCATTGAATAATATTAAATTAAATAATAAAATATTTCTTCGTCACAATACTATTAGTCACGGATTTTTTTTATAAAGAAATTTCATATTATTCTTTTTAAAATAAAACAATTTCTACTGTCCTTACTGCGATGAAAAAATTAAAGGGAGGGCCTGGCTCATCAGTGGTGAACCCTCCCAGCGGTTTCGCCAGTTTAATCTACCATACCGCTGTTATATTGCATTTTTGGAACTTCCTTTTATAGGTGACCGTTGTAAGAATCTTGGAATGGGTATTTTAGAAGAACTATGGACATAAGCTTTTAGGACAGCAGAATTAAATATAATTATAAATATATAATATGCTTCGAGCAATCGCTCTACCGCAAATATCAAATTGTGCCTTTTATTAGAACTATAATAAAACTATATAAATATAATAAAACTATATATAATAGAACTATAGTTCTAATAAAAGACACAATTTGATATTTGCGGAAGAGCGATTGCTCGAAGCATATTATATATTTATAATTATATTTAATTCTGCTGTCCTAAAAGCGTATGTCCATAGTTCTTCTAAAATACCCATTCCAAGATTCTTACAACGGTCACCTATAAAAGGAAGTTCCAAAAATGCAATATAACAGCGGTATGGTAGATTAAACTGGCGAAACCGCTGGGAGGGTTCACCACTGATGAGCCAGGCCCTCCCTTTAATTTTTTCATCGGAGTAAGGACAGTAGAAATTGTTTTATTTTAAAAAGAATAATACGCCTCAAAAATAGTTTTATAATTTGATAACAGATGGCGCTCTAGTACATCGTAAAATTTCATATTGTACTTAGTAAGATGAAAATAATTTGATCAGAGATTAAACTTCGTAGCGTTTTGCGTAATATTTTCGTTTCAGTATGGATAGTATAAATTTATTATATTTGAAAAATAAAATTCGTGTTTAACAGTATTATATTATAAATATAGATGGCGCTTTATCGCCTTATGTTTGATAATGTTATCAAATGATCATAAAATAAAAATTGATGAATGTATATTGTCACAGTAATGAAGGTAACGAGTCGTTTGGGTAGAATAAAATAATAATTTATTAGATGACTTTAAATAGTTAATAAGTTTGAGGGATAAAAAGAAATAGAGGTAAACTAAGTCAAATGGATAAAAATAATGGTAAATTAAGGAAGTAATGTCAGAGACCTAAACGGCTGGCGATCGGCTACACCCCTCAAGATGGCGACTATTGTTTACAAACTTCCCGCCTAGCGCGCCCGCCATCTATCGGAGCTTAGGTACATAGCACTTGCCAAGCTGCCGATGTATTATTTACAGTTACAAGCTATGTACAATTTTGGTTATGACAATATAAATAAATTAAATAATTTGAGAGTTTATTAATAGAGATTATTTCAACAAAATTTAAATACCCTTGCGAAAAAACTCATCATAATTACATTGGTATCTTCATCATTATTTGTTTAGGAATTGCCAAAGATGATGATATATTATTTTTAGAAAAATACAATTTGGTTTCTGTAATGTTCCTCTCTCTTCGATTAAATAAATAAATATGCTTTATTAAATTAATAAACTAATTTTTATTATATATATTTTTAATGTCAAACGTACACTTTTTAAATAGATTCATAACAACAACAATAATTACAGTGCTGCCAAATCCAAACAATCAAAAATAAATTAATTAAACAGAGTATATTATAATATTATTATAAGGTATATTACAACTCCCCCGACTTCAAGCGACTTCATCCCTCCTGGGATGTCGATGCAGATAAGGTTGGATATTGGAGATGTGAGCCGTTCTTGGAGTTTTATCATCAGACTCATATTCAACATATTTGGGGTGGCCATCCATTTTGGTTACCCTTGTCACTCGATGCGGACCAGATAGCTTCCATTCCTTTCCAACCTTCTGATGTCTTACCAAAATATAATCGTCGATATTCATCTCTGGTGGCAGGGCCTTCTTACGACTGTTAAAATAAAACTTTGTTCTTTGTCGGTAGAGGTTTTGCTCAATTTGACTTTTTTCTGTTTCATAAAGGGGACAGTGAAGATTAAGCTCTTTATCGGCAGGTAAAACAGGGGAAGTTTTTGTAAGTTTGAATAAAGGGGAGCAACCCAGGTAGGAGTTGTAGGATCTATTATGGTAGCGTACTGCCGCTTCTAAGGCATTTTTCCATCCACCCTTGAAGTGAGGATAGCACGAGAGAAAGGTCTTTAAATCTCGTATAGCGCGTTCCGCTAAACCATTTCCTGCAGGGTGATAAGGAGAAGTAGTTATTAATCGGATGTCTTTGGAGGTTGCCCAACTAGGGAATTCTCCATACACAAATGATCTCCCTTGATCGGAGACTATAGTTCTCACTGATTTCAGATCCTCATGTTCGTTGAAATATTTTATTAGAGCACGGCCATGTTGTTTCATTGCCTTTGCTTGAACTACCCTAGTAGCCTCGTCAATAATTAGTAAAAATGTTGAATTCTTATCCTTGATGTTAGAAGGAGCCTCGGCGAAATCTACATGTACAGTATGGAAAGGTACCCTTGATTGATGGAGCAAACTCATCTTTGAAGGACGGCTCTTATACTTGAACTTGACCCTTTGACAGATAGGACAAGAAGCTACATATTTCCTTATGTCATTCTTCATACCAGGCCAAACAAAGCGTTGCTTCATTTTATAATATGTCCTCCAAAACCCCGAATGTCCTCCTGATAAGGGATCATCATGGTACATAGATAAAATTGAAGTTCGATGTTCGTGAGGGACAAAATATTTCCCGTGATCTTCTAATTTTAAAGGAATACTCTGATGTTTAACAAATAGTACGGTTTGATCGCTGGAATTTGGTGTTTCTACAGCCAATCTAGACAGCGCGTCTGCATCGCTGAGCTCCCTGCCAGAACGGTGGTTCACTCTCATTTCGAATGAGCTCAGAAACAGCTGCCACCTCGCAAGTCGATCCCGGAGATGGCCACAGGAAAGTAGCTGTGTCAATGCGCGATGATCCGTGTGGACAGCAAAAGACTTGCCTTCCAAATACCATCTGAAGTGTTTGACAGCCTTTAACACAGCAAGGCATTCTTTTTCGGTGATGGAATAATTTTGTTCAGCCTTGGAAAATGTATATGAATAATAACTAATCACTCTGAGTTGAAGTGATTTCCTTTTATTCACGTCTCTCTGGTATAGAATAGCCCCTGTTCCATAATATGAAGCATCTGTTGACATTTCATAAGGCAATGACTCATCTGGGATTGCCAGTATTGGTTTTGACGTGAGGATATCAATAGGTTTTAAATAGGCCTCTTCACATTTATCAGACCACATAAAACTAGAATCTTTTTTCTTCAGGTTGTCCAACGGTCGAACTATCGAGGCATAGTTTGGTATATAGGCCCGAAAATGACCTGTAAATCCAGTAAAACATTGTAGTGACTTAAGATTATATGGGCGTTTCATGAGTTTAGCCTTTTCGATTACTTCCTCCTTCATTTGCTTCGAGTTACCGTTGATAATTCTACCTAAAAGTTCCACCTCAGATACACAAATTTGGCACTTGCCCAAGTTCACTGTCATATTATATTGATTCAGTCTATTGAGAAGGTGTTACAAAATCAGAGAAATTTCTCGTGGCTTTAGTTAGACCGACTTGCCAAAACCCATCCTTCAAATCTATTTTTGTAAAGTATCGACAACCCCCAAATTTATTAATGATTGAGTCGATTCTAGGAAAAGGAAAAGGGTCCAAAAAAGTCTCTTTATTCAACTGTCGATAGTCAATACAGAGTCGGTAGGACGAGTCCGTTTTAGGAACTAGAATACAAGGTGATGCGTACTCAGAAGTAGAAGGAGTAATAATATCCCCATCTAGCATCTCCTTGATTTTTCCAGCAGTCCATGCTCTCTTGTGATCTGACATAGGGTAAGGTTTACACGCCAATATGTTATTATTGGGCCTCAATAGAAAGTCGATCTCGTGCAATGGTAATTCCTTTTTGGAGACATTGCAAAGCTTGGGGAATATAGTGATCAGGTCATCACTGGTAAAAATAACTTCTTTTGACCGCAAAGACAAGCACTTAATCTCATCAGTCCCAAAGGTCCATTGAATTCGGAGATCCCTCATGGTGGGCTTTCCTATTAACAGTTCGAATGGCATCTCCCTCAATATTGTCGCCGTCATCATTCTCTGTTGATCGTCAACCTGAAGTTCCACCTCAATATTCTCAGTAGCTCGGACATGGCTTTCGTCAATCGTTGTTATCGTGGTCTCTGATGGATAACTTTTCCATTTATATTTGGCCAAAAGGTCTCTTCTCATTAGATTGATAGAAGAACCTGGATCCAAGAAAGCAACAAGTTTTACACCATTTATAATAACGGGCAACATAGAATTGGGACTTTTGCAAGACAAAAATAGGATCGATTTTGTCATCGGGATCGAACAACCCTCTAAATTTAGTTTTTTGAAGAGAAGACACAGAATTATTTTGATTGTTCATTGTCTGTGATGCCTCCTCAATTTGATCAAGTTTGGCAAAATAGGCTGGCTTCTTGACCACTGTGTTGCCAGTTGTCTGGTAGGGCTTGGGTTCAAAAGGTTTTTTCTCCAAACTGGGACGGATATTTTTCAGCAGCTGAAGAAGAGTCTCTTTGTTTTCGATTTTCACAGTGGACAACTGATTCTGCATATCTGGGGGTAGCCCATGAATCACTCCAATTATCAATAGCTTTTCACTTAAGCCGGGCATCCCTAATCGCATTTTCCTTTGTTTTTGGTGGAAGTAATCGATCAGAGAGCCGCCTCGATATCTCCACTTGAACGCCCTATCATATTTGTCTATGGGGTTATCCCCAAATGAGGATACAAAATCTTCTTTCCATGTTTCCCAGCTAAAGTTGCATTCATCAGCAAGTCTGCTATCGAACCACAATTGTGCAGTTCCCCCTAGGTAGTTTCTCATACCATATATTTTGGATTGATCTTTTACCCAACCATTATTTGCACAGACATTTTCATATAGGGTTATCCAAGTGACTGGATCTAAGTTATTACCGGAGAAATCAGGTGCTTTCATTTCGACATGTCTTGGTGCATATTCATGCTGGTTTAAACTTAAATTTTGAACTAAAGAATTAACTAGTTTTTGTTGTTCTGCTACAGTAGTTATCAATTTGCTAAAAGTGTCTTCTGTTAATAGAGATTTTGCATCTAATTCCTCCTCATCCATTACGCAAATTTGTAAATCTTCAAATGATCGATTTTTGTATATTTCAATTATTTTTGATGGAACTTTAACAAATCTATTAGAATCCTTTTCTAAATAGTAAGAAGTTAGATTCTTTCCACATTTAAACACGAGCTCGTGATAAATGGGCATTTGAAATTCTTCAGGGATAGATAGAACGTTAGCATCAGGATTAAAGCTATAGCCAATTACCTTTTTATTCTTAAAATGCAGGATGATCGATCCTGTCGGCTGCGCCATTTTTGTAATGTTCCTCTTCGATTAAATAAATAAATATGCTTTATTAAATTAATAAACTAATTTTTATTATATATATTTTTAATGTCAAACGTACACTTTTTAAATAGATTCATAACAACAACAATAATTACAGTGCTGCCAAATCCAAACAATCAAAAATAAATTAATTAAACAGAGTATATTATAATATTATTATAAGGTATATTACAGTTTCAATAGGTTCAAATAAAATAACGAAAAAACTAATTATCTCAAAATTGGAAATCTGAGATTCGATCCACGCCACATTTTGTTTAATACTACCATCTTATCCTTCCAGTGAACTAAGAAATATTATTATGAGAAATTTAATTCTCCAAAATTGTTAAGAAACCCCCATACCTCGCTTTGCGTCGAAGTTACGTTCCAATAAAACACGACGCAAATTGAAACGACGCAAAGTGAAAATATGTGAAGACGTAATCAAAAACAAAAGTGTTGCCATATTTTAGGAAAAAAAAAATTAAAGACTCGAATCCAAAACAACGCAACTTCGAAAATCTAACGACGCACAGTAAAAATTAGTAAAAATTAAGCAGAGACGCAACTTCGAAAAAACGCAAAACGAAACGACGCAAAGCGAGGTATTGGTGTACCAATAAATAACGAAAAAAGATCACTTACCCCTTGAGACTCCATACAATTGATAAAATCCAATTTCAGTAAATCCCATTAAGAGTCTACTATGGAAGTATTACGAAGACGCGCATCTAACCTATAACCAACGAATAAAAGAGAGACGTTGGGCTTTTCAAAAGATGGCGCTTAATTTCGATCCAAAATCGACATTTCCGATCGAATCTATGGTACACTTTATTCTATATTAGTCGTGGTTCAACCATGCAGTGCACCATATTCCTAATATACACAAAGACATATATAAAAGCATAGGGCGTCTCTCTCGTCAAATTAAACGCCAAACCTAGGCGCCATCTATTGACCGTCGCTGGAAACTAGCGTTTTCAGGTCGGTGACAAAACCACAGCACTAGCTTTGGAAAACTGAGCGTCTACCTAAAGACCATGGTTTCGGGCTAATGGCCCTCGACAGTATAGGGCGGAATTTATTCCACAAGATTCATAAGGGATCTAATCTGCCAAAGAGGTGTTTAGCTGGCAATATATAATGAAATTTCTACCATATTATTGCCATAGATTTGGCCTAGACACTTTCCCAACTAAACACCTCTCTGGCAGATTGTGTAGATTCCAATAGATCCCGTGTGTATTTAATAGAATAAAATTCATCCTATACTGATGAAAAGGCCATTAATCTTAAACTATGTTCTCTAGGTTGTCAGTTTGCTAAAGCTGGTGTTGTGGTTTTGTCATCGAACCGAGGCCGCTAGTTTGCAGCGACGGTCAATAGATGGTGTCTAGTTCTGAAGTTTAATTTGATGGGAGAGGAGCCCAATGCTTTTGTTGATCAATTTCCTTCCTGCAAAATTTCCATCTATAAATATTTTATATATGTCATATTGATAAGGTGAATTCAAATTTTAATTAATTAGGTAAAAATGTATAATATAATAAAAATATTGTTATATGATCATTTTGTGAAATTTACAAAAATTATGAGGAAATATTTGCCTCTATTGAACATTTATTGAAAACATTTAATATCTTAAAAAATATACGAAAAGAGAGATAGAAATGTAGAATAATGATTCACTGTGAATTCTTCTATAGTATAGTTTTGAGACAATAGTTTTTAGACAACAAAAATAATTAAATTATTTGCGTCGAGGCGTATTGCAATTTTGCTTTTTACATATTGCCACGTTGAAAATTAGGAAAGACAAACTTCAGGATGAAACAGCAATTATTTAAAGCAAGAACAAACTATGATTGATAAACAAAAGATAAGCATGAGGAAAGTTTACAGAATAGCAAATATAAACATAAAAAATGATACTCTGTTAATAGAATAATAATGCATGTGTTTGGGTGTGTTCCCGAAAAGAATCAATCAAAATGAATTAAATAGTTTGAAAAAAAACCTTTCAAATATCAGACATCCAATGTCAGAGTTTTATTAGAAGCAATATTTATATAAAATATACTAAATTTATTAACAATAAATATTTGATTTTGAAAAATAAATAAATATAACATATTCTCTTTTTTGAAATATCTAGTTTTGTTTACAGTTTATTAATAATAAAATAAACATTCAAAATTTATTTTAACATTGTTAATATTTAACATGGAAAAAATATTTTCTTCATATATTACTTCAAATTTCAGAGAACTGGCTAAATCAACGTTTAGTTTATTTCTATTCCTCTAGATGGCGCACTGCAATCTAAAAAGCTCATTTGCTCATGGTCAAGATATGTATTTTTTTATTTTAATGCCAACACCTGATCATTTTTATTATTTTTTCACATATTACTTTATATTTTGTTTTTAATCGCTTAAATTAAACCTCAAAACTAAATGCCATCTATTGACCGTCGCCGCAAATTAGCAGCTTGGGTCGGTGACAAATCCACGACACCAGCTCTGAAAAACTGAGAAACGTCCACCTAGAGACTATGCCGCCAAGAGCCAATCCGAACTTTGAGTTATCATCAAGGGATGTAATGCACAATAATAAATCTATTTGAAGGTCCCATAGAACTATATTAACTCGTATTTATTCACATTATTCTTCAAATAAAGATTCCTTTCAGCCAATTCTCTATCACAGAATGTTATATAGAAGAATAACATTGTTGGGAATAAATAATTAAATTAATGAACTCTCTCAATTTAATTGAGTTAGTTATTTTTCTAACTCCCCCGGATTCAAGATGTACACAACAAAAAATAAATAAATTTCTCCCCTATTAAAGCAACCCTCAAAATTTCCCTCTGCTTAATTAAACTTTATGTATCTAGGCAACCTTCTCCCTTCTTCTCTTGGAACACACCAAATAGTTGTTCTAACTCATGTCGGCACAGCCCTCCCCTCACCTATAGAAGATGCTACAAAATCTCTATTTTAGAGTTTCCCATTCAAAGAGTACTGTTTTTATTATCATCATCATCATTATTATTAATATCACATTATCATTATCATCTTTTTTCTTGGAACGAACCGAATAGTTGTTCTAACTCCATGTCGGTACAGCTCTTCCTTCACCTATAGGAGATGATACAAAATCTCTATTTTATATTTTCCCATTCAATAAGTCCTGCTTTTATTATCATAATTTTCATTACTCTCATTATCATTATCATTATCCTCTATTCTCTTGGAACACACCAAATAGTTGTTCTAACTTGATGTCGGTCCTTTTTTCACCTATAGGAGATGTTACAAAATCTCTTATTTATTGTTTTCCATTAAAGGAGTACTGTTTTTATTATTATTATCATACTTTCTCTTGGAACACCATAAAATACTTCCTTCACCTATACGAGATGCTACAAAATCTTTATTATAGAGTTTCCCATTCAAGAAGTACTGTTTTCATTATTATTATCACTAGATCATTAGGGCACTTTACAAATATTTTTATTGAAAAAACGAGAGTATTATATTTTACGAAAGCCAATAATACCTCCTCCGTTTCTCATATTTTCCTGGAATAAATTTTCAATGTTATTAAAACTAACATTAATAGTAGTTATTAATATGTTAAATTGAAAAATAAATTGTTTATATATAATAATGCCACGTGGAAAATTAGGAAAGACAAAGGTGATGACACGGCAATTTATTAAACAAAGAACAAACTATAATTTATGAAATATATGAAAAGCAATGAGGAAAGTCTACAGATAGGCAAAATATAAACTTCAAAATTGATACTCTGTTAAATAAATAATGAATACTTTTCTACAATATCTAACAATTGAATATACATAATATATAAAACGCCTATTATTGTTGTTTATCGTTTTTATCTTCGATCTCTGCATTTCTTTGCAATAACTAAAAGGTAGGAATCAAAGGACTTTTGTAATTTATCATTGTAAATATGTATTGCAATCATTTATCTATTCTTTTCCTTATGTTATTGATTTTTGGCCTCAATCATGATCGTTCTTATCCCACTTTCTTGTATCTTACATACACTCAATTCAAATAACTCTTTTAAAGATTATAAACCCAGGACTCAAGACACCTACTGCTGGAATGCCCTCTCTTCTTTAGCGCTAGACAACAAACAGTAAATAATGTTGTAGATCTATGTGTATTTGTAAATAATAGAGATAATTATTACAGATTTAACTATTTTTGTAAATATATTTATGATTATCTTACTAACCTGAAAGGATCAGGTTCCTAATATATTTTATTGTTTATCTTTTATTTATTTTTTTTTTGTATAATATAATAAAAATCGTCATACTCCTGTGGAAGGACTGACAGGTCCGAAAGCTAGAGAATAAAATTTGAACAATGTTGAATTTAAGATATATCACAGAATATTTTATCAATAGATTTTTATAAATATAGTTATCATCATCAATGGTTGTTATTCTTCTTCTTATTTTAGTTTTACATATGTATGTTTGTATCTAAATGATAAATAAAGTTTTATTAAATTAAAACGTATTTGTTATGCATTGATTGAATATAATAAAAAACCATTAATTGGTAGCAGAGCGTGGTTGATAAAAGTAAGTAAATAAAATATTTTCCTGAAATCTAAAGCGGTACGTAATTAAAATAAGAACATTCAAAATGGCGGAAAATATAAGAATTCCTGAATTTAATGGAGAAAATTTCCATAGCTGGAAATTCAGAATAGAAGCCTTCCTTGAAGGAAAGGGATTAAAAAGGTATTTATATGAAGACCCGCCACAATTAGATGATAAGACAGATTGGAGTATCAAGGATGCCCAAGCAAAAGGAATAATGACTAGTGCAATGAATGATAGTCAAGTAAGTTTAATTTTGAATTGCAAAACTACAAAAGACATTTGGAACTCAATTCATAGAAGATATGAAGGAGATATAAAAAAACAAAAAATTGAGGCTAAAAATAACCTCTTCAGAATGCAGATGAAAAAGGATGAAAATTTAAATCAGTTCTTACTTAGATCAGAAAAATTACTAGAAACTGCAAGGATATTGGGAAACAGTATTGAAGAAGAGGAATTTGTAGATGCATTTATAAAGGCTTTACCAACAAAATATAATATCATAGTGATGCAATTGAGCAGCATTAGTGATCCAGGAATTCTAGACATAAGAAGAATTGTACAACTTTATCTAGAGAGATACAAATTTCAGGAAAAAGAAGAAAATCCTAATGCATATAAAATGTTCACTAAAGAAAATGTGCACTTTAATAGGAATACAACATTTGAAAATACAAGACCTAAAAGGAAGATTCAATGCTTCATATGCAGTAAATATGGACATAAAGCAAATGATTGTTGGTACAACCCAAAAAACAAAGGAGAAAATTCCACAAGAAAGAACAATGGACCACAATCAAACACACATTCTTGGAAAACAAGACAAAATGTGCCCAGAGCTACAGCTGCTAAAGTAAAAGAAGAACAGACATTTACCACAATCAGTAAAGAAGAGGAGATAAAGGAAGATAAATATCAAGGTTGGATTCTAGACAGTGGAGCAACTTGTCATATGACATCCTCTCTTGAGCAAATGAAAGACATTCAACCTGATGAAAGAAAAATTGTTCTAGCTGATGGGAGCTACACTAAATCAAATTACATAGGAAATGTGAAACTAAATGGTGTGAATCATTTTTTAATACTAAATAATGTTTTACATGTCCCTAGTTTAACTGATAATTTGATTTCCGTAAACAAACTTGTACAAGAAAATAACAAAGTGATTTTTGATCAAAAAGGAGGACATATTATTGATCAAGCTGGATATACTATAATTACAGCAAACAAAGTAGGAGACCTATATTTTATAAAAGGAAATAATAATAAAATAGATATCACTTTCAAAGTAACTAATATCCCATGGGAGGTGTGGCACAAAAGACTTGGACATATAAATGATCAATACATGGAAATAATGAAAAAGAATCAATTAGTTTATAAATTTGACTACAATGAACAGAAATCAATGGAAAATTGCATCAGCTGTATAAAAGGAAAGTATTCAAGAAAACCCTTTAAGACAGTTACTGAAAATCAATCAAACCAGCCACTTGAGCTACTACATTTGGATTTGATAGGTCCAATCAAACAACTCTCAATTGGATCTGCAAAATATGTTTTAACTATAGTAGATGATTTTTCAAGAAAAATATTTGTTAAATTTTTACATTCAAAATCTGATACTTTAGAAATATTCAAAGAATTTTTAGAAAGTACTGAAAACCTATTGAATAAAAGAGCTAAATGCATAAGAAGTGATAATGGGCTTGAGTTTGTAAATCAAGAATTTGAGAATTATCTGAAAAATAAAGGCATTATACACCAAAAAACAACTATTTACACTCCACCGCAAAATGGCATAGCAGAAAGGGCTAATAGAAGCATCATAAATGGAACAAGAACACTACTTGTAGAATCAGAGCTTCCCACCAAATTTTGGGCAGAAGCCATGCATAACTTTGTTTATACTAAAAATAGAACACCAAACAAACATAATTTGAAAATAACACCTGAAGAACTCTTTACAGGTAAAAAGCCTACAGTGGCACATCTAAGAACATTTGGTTGTATTGCTGAATTTTGGATACCAAAAGAAAAAAGAGCAAAATTTGACATGATTACACATTCAGGTATATTCATGGGCTACTCATCAAACAGAAAGGCATATAGAATTTTTAACCCAAACACTTATTCAATAGTTGAATCAAGAGATGTAAAATTTATAGAAAATAAAAAAGGAGTATCATTACTAAAGAGTGATCAAAATGAAGTACAGGACTATTGCATCTTTAAGTTTCCAGAAGAAAATTTTGATTATGATTCAGAAAATAAACCATCAGAAGAGTACAACATTCAAGAACTTGAAGAAGCTACACAACAACAACAAAATAATGTTGTTCCCTACCTCAGGCCAAGTGCAAGAAATAAATATTATTGTGAGCTTTCTTCAGATGAAGAAGAATTATCAGATGATTCAAGACTTGATCCAACATTTGATCCTACAGAACACAACCTTTTTGCCTTGGATGAAATTCCTATACCCAACTCATATGAAGAGGCCATTAATAGCAAAAATCCAGAATATTGGATTGAGGCCATGCAAAGGGAAATGAATTCTCTACAAGAACATCAAGTTTGGGACCATGTTTATCTACCTAAAGGGGTAAAACCCATAAAATCTAAATGGGTATATTCATCAAAGGTTGATCCATCAACAGGACAAACTATCTTCAAAGCAAGACTTGTGGCTCTTGGATGCTGCCAAAAGGATGGAACCTACTTCCAGAATATCTGCTCACCTGTGATGAAAAGTGACAGCTTTAGAACACTTTTAGCATATTGTGTGTTACAGGGTTGGAGCTTAATACACTGTGATGTACAGACTGCATTCCTATATGGAAAATTAGATGAGGACATTTACCTACTTCCACCTCAAGGATATCAGCCTACTGATGAAAATCTTGTCTGTAAGTTAAACCAGGCATTGTATGGGCTGAAACAGTCAAGTAAGGTATGGTACAATACTTTTTCTGATCATTTAGTTAAAATAGGGTTTACTAGATTTAATTCTGATAAATGTTTATTTGAATTTAAAATTGGAAATTCTAATCTTATTTTAGGCCTATATGTTGATGACATGATAATAATTTACTCAGATATCAATATATTAAATGTGGCCATAGGCAAAATTGAATCAAAGTTTAAATTAAAAAGAAATGCTGATAATTTTACCATTTTAGGATTTGAGATTACTCAGCATGAAAATAAAATAACTCTAAAACAAGAGGGCTATATTAACAAATTATTACAAAAATACCATATGCAAGATTGCAAAGGTGTTTCTACACCAATGGATGTTAACACAGATTTTGGAAATTTCCACAGTTCTAAAAAGATAGATCAGCATAAATACCAAGAACTTATTGGTAGTTTGCTTTATTTGGCATGTAAATCTAGGGCAGATATAGCATTTTCTGTTACTGTTTTAAGTAAATACAATACAGATCCTAGAGAAATTCACTGGAATGCTGCCAAAAGAGTATTAAGATATTTACAATTCACAAAAAAATTAGGTTTAGTTTATACTGTGGGTGACACCAAGCTAGAAGGCTTTACAGATGCAAGTTGGAATTCAAAGAATTTTAAATGTTCATTTGGAGGTATAGCCTTTAAATTTGGAAATAATCTTATTTCTTGGTCATGTAAAAGCTTGCCAAATGTTTGTCTCTCAACTACAGATTCTGAACTTTATGCTTTTACACTGGGTGTAAAGACAAGTATTTACATACGATATCTGATTGAAGAATTAACTGGCAAAAATTGTAAGCCAACAATATTTTGTGATAATCAATCAGGAATTACTTTGATAAAATCTGGACAAACTAGCAATAAATCTAACCACTTGATTAGAACCATCAATTTTTTAAATACCAACTTATGTGTATATAATAGCTTTGATATTATGTATATAAATACTGATCAAAATGTTGCTGACATCTTAACAAAACCCTTAAGTAAAGGGAAATTTCATTATTTTTTAAATTGTTGCAATATTATCTCATAACTTTAACTACTGAACTTTAATAAAATTTGAAAATATTAGCCTATAACTAAAGGTTATTGTAACTTGAATAATATAAGGCATATTTTACTATATTCATATGAAGTGTTAACAGATTGTTGACTTCATTTAATCATATGTTTCAAATTAAATTGTAATATTATTAGTTTAAATACTTGATTTTATATCTTTTGTCAAATATTGCTTTATTCAAATATTTAGGCTTAACAATACCTAAAAGTTGTAAACAAATAAATGGGGATGTCGCCGCCATCTAGATGACGTCATTGTTATGACGCAATGCTCGGCCATTCCAACTACTACCTTAGTTACCTGTCTATACTTGTAAATTTTAAAACCATGATGAAATATTCAGCTAGATCTTACGGGGGCATTTGTTGAATTTAAGATATATCACAGAATATTTTATCAATAGATTTTTATAAATATAGTTATCATCATCAATGGTTGTTATTCTTCTTCTTATTTTAGTTTTACATATGTATGTTTGTATCTAAATGATAAATAAAGTTTTATTAAATTAAAACGTATTTGTTATGCATTGATTGAATATAATAAAAAACCATTAAACAAGAAACTTAGCCCTGGATACTTTATTTTCTTTAATAATAATATGTTTATAACTGTTTCTGTTTAAAAATGTAAATCGATGCAATTATCCCTAGCCGAGATATCGCGTTTTGTGTGTTGAAATAAAAAATAAGACTTCTCACGATGAGATGCTCTCTCTCTTGTTTTAGAAATGCTAGCTTTCAAGCGAAAATCACTTTTCGACAACCTTAAATAAAAACATTGCCTATTTCTAACTATGTCTGTTTTGCACGTGGTCCCGCCTAACTTGATGATGGATGTTTTTATTTAAGCCAGTCATGGAGTGATTTCTGTTTGGAAGCTGTTATTTCTAAAGAAGAAACTCATTGTGAAAAGTATATGTAATTTTAAATATATACCTCTATAAATATTTTCCCATAGATCATATATCTCTCTTATAAAATTATAATTCCAAGGAATTCCTCTTTTATTCATACGAGATAACGTTTCTTTTAGTTTGAAATATCGAATGTTCAAAATAATATTAAAAGATTTTATGAGTGGTGGTGTCTTGTCCATGGAGCAGATCAGAATGGTCTATGCATATTGATGACGCAGTGGCATGGACAGTCAATTCCTGATTGGGTTGCTCAATGGAAAGGGATATGGGGGTGCCAATGACCGGGCACATGAGTCGGGCACATTTTAGAGTTCCCTGTTCACGATTACCGTAACGGCTCGGGGCTCACGACACCGTACTTCGCCCTACAGGGTAATCTCTTACTTGTGCTGCTTCTCCCGCCCGCCACGTAAAGGAAGGGTTGGACTTCTGGGCGGGAAATATTTTATTGATTTTGTTTATTAGATATAGAAAGATTTTTGATATTAATATAAACAGTTATAAGCATCATAATCAAGCAACAATTCTTAATCAATTCTGTCACCGTTTGCTTTGTGAATGGAATAAATACCCATATATGGCCATTTCTCATAACCATCGGTGGTTCAGTGGTAGAATGCTCGCCTGCCACGCGGGCGGCCCTGGTTTGATTCCCGGCCGATGCATCTTTTTTTTTTACAATTTTTAAAACTCATTTATATATTATACAAGAATGACATCCACGGCGCCAATTTATAATTAAAACGAATAGTATTTGAATAAAAGCATTTAATCGGGTAAAACCCGGGCGTTGCTCGGGTCATTCGGCTAGTTAGATAATATTCGAGAACTTTATAAAAAACATTACTCAGAATATATTTGAAAACATGCTAAATCATCAACCAATATCTGAATAAAAATATTTGTTTCTCTCTTCAGGTTAGAATAGAAACTTATTTAATGAAAATAGAAAGCCTTCATTTATAATAGAAATTGTTTCTGTGCGTATTTCAATTGAAAAAAAAAAAATCTAAAAGAATAAATTCAACAAATGCCTTCTATTGATTTTCAAAAGAAAAAAAGTGTTAAACGTCATTATGTAAATAATGAAAGCAACTTCCGGCGCGTCTGCTTGAATTTGTTTGACGCACTTCCGGTATGACAAATTTAGAAATTCAAATAGAACTGAAGTTAGAGTGTGAAAATCAATTTACCCGAAATTGCCATCTCGTGTTTGGCAAGTTTAGAGAAATAACTATATATACACGTACATGGATATCAACACACATACATTTGTGAAATATATATTGTAACAAATTATTTATTATTTTATTAGCCGAGTATTATTTTTTATGTTTATATTTTGCTATACGCTGTACATTTCCCTCTTTTGCTTATCTTTTGTTTATTACTCAAAGATTGTTCTTGCCTGAAATAAATTGCTGTCTCACCCCGAAGTTGGTCTTCTCTTATTTTCCACGTGGCAATATTTAAACATATATAATAATATTCATTTTATGCAATTTCTGATTAAATAACGTTTCCTTTCATTTTAACAGCACATATCTATTTTTATAAATTAACAGCCATGTGCCTTTTCCGTTTGGCCAACATATGTGCATACCCTATAAATAACTATAATGTTTAATGTCTGACTTATTCGGATAAAATTAGGCACTATATTGTTTTTGTAATAAAGAAAATTATTGCGTTAGGTTTTTTGATATTTTATTAAGTATATCGTAATTATTTTATATCTGAATATTGATATAGGTTTGGAGTTACTCGTTGTTAGAGGGTCGACCACGAAATATGCAAATCAGTCCGATACTAAGCTAATTAGTGAATTCCGTTCATATCTGCAAATGTTACCACAATATTCAGTCTACATTAACCCTTTCAGTGCTAATAACGTGATTTAGCATAAATACTCTACAGACTGAATATTTTTTGAAAAAATCAATTTTCTCATTTTTCAAAAATAATTATATAAAATAATACTAAGTAATATAAAGTATCAGAAAAAAATCTTATATAAGCTTAAAAATAAGATATATAATATTTATCGCTATATATAGAACATAAATAGATATAAGATATATAATATTTATAGTAGTAGATAATACATTCATATAAAGACCAAATATATTTTTAAAATATGTTAAAAGTAAAATAAACATACTTGTATTGATCTGTGCTTTAAATTAAAAGTTTTAGAAGTGTTTAAAAATTCTTTATTGTGTGGAAAGTTTCGAAACAAGGCACCACACACAGAGCAACATCACAGTCTTTGCACATGTAGCGTGATTCTTTCCTCTTTTTGTTTGCTCCACAAACACGGCAATATCTTGTAGGATTTTTTTTCTTCTCAGTAGGGGGAACTAAAGATGGAAAGTGCCTCTCAATAAGCCTAAGGGGTCTGTCTTCAGATGTAGAAGGTCTGCCCCTATGAACTTGAACTCTAGCTTCATGGTACTTCTCAATAATCTGGCCAATGAGATTGATGTGGAATTCGGCAAGAGATGGACGTTTGCCTGTATTTACTAAATACAAAGAATATGCATTTAGTAAAGATGTATCAATGAAGTGAAAAAAGAGCTTTTTGTACCACTTGAGAGATTTTCTAAGACAGCCAATGCTGCTAAGTAGCATATCCGTCTGATCGACAGTGCCCATTTTCTGGTTATAGTCAATAACAGCTGAAGGTTTTTGAATTGGCAGATTAGTGACTTTATCTCTTTTGTTTGTATTAGCAAATTCATTTTTATGCATTGTGGACAGCATGAAAACTTCTCTTTTATCTTTATATTTTAGTGCAAGTAGGTTTTGTGTGTGTTTGGCTTCTGTTTCCCCTATTTTCAATTTTTTCCCAAATCTTGGCATTTCTTTTCTGTTTTTTCTGACTGTGCCACAAGCATTAGTTTGACGTTGATGAAGAAAATTGAAAAGAGTTGGGCTAGAATACCAATTATCCACCCATAAGGAATGCCCTTTGTTCATATATGGTTGTAACAAAGTTGTAATAACTGACGATGATACTCCCATATCTGAATCTTCGATTTCTGTTCCTTTTCCAACATACACAATAAAATCTAAAATATATTTTGTTTCCACATCACATAAAACAAATAGCTTTATTCCAAACCTTTTCCTTTTGCTTGGAATATATTGTTTGAATCCAAGTCTTCCTTTGAACAGAACAAGACTCTCATCAATACAAACATCTTGAAAAGGTTTGAAAGCATTTTTATAAGCACTTTTCATGTGGTCAACTACAGGCTTTAGTTTGTGGAGTTTATCACCTGGAATTTGGGTCTTATTATCGTTGAAATGCAACACTGAAAGAATCAAAAAGAATCTATCTCTTGACATAAGTTTAGAAAAAATTGGGAAAAAGTGAAGTTGATTGGTACTCCAGTATTCTTTCAATGATACTTTTTTATTTCTTGTCATAAGGAAGCATATTGCTAGGAAAACAAATAGTTCATGATAATTAGTGTCCACCCATCTATTCATTCTAGAAAACTTCGAAAATTCTATTGTGTCTATAAGGTATTTTGCATATTTATTTGTCTCTACAACAATCATTTCAAGGAAATTTATATTGATAAAAATTTCAAAAAAATCAAGTTCTTTTTCAAGCTTACATGTATCTACCTTTAGTCCACTATTTGATCGGTCAAATGAAAAAATGATCGGATCATAATTTGAGTTATCAGACCAAATATAGTCTGACCGAGGTGTTTTCAATGGTGGGGGTACCTCTTCATCTTCACCACTTGACTCTTCATAGTCGTACACAATAGTGCAATCAGAATCAGTATCCTCTAATTCTGATTCAGGATTTGTTGCATAATGCAAGAAATCATCTTTTACAGAAGCCATTCTAAAAAAAAATATATATATATAAATATATTTATGCAAGAACGTATAAACAAATTTTATATTACCTTTATGAGCTGTAAAAATCGAGCCACAGGAATAATAAAAAAATAATAATTATTTATATGTGATAAAATCAAAGATGGAAAGAAGGCATACAAACAAGTCTTAGTCAAACAAAGATTACACAATATCCAAGCGCGGTAGAGGTGAATAAACTGTGACGTAATTCACCCAAGGTCAGCCACTATCAAATAACACAGCTCGAATATATCCTGCATTAGCACATCGCGAGAGAAATGCGAGCTCGAGTATACTTGTGTATAGCATTTCCGGCACGGTATTTTTAGCTCGAGTATACTCGAGTTTAGCACTTAAAGGGTTAATAATACTTTAACGCTAAAACAAGTTGTTCGAAGTAACTTTCATTCATCCAAAGTCATATATATGGAAATTGATTCACAAGCTTATTTGCATATTAAACTTGTATGAAGCAATAACGCGCCATCTATATACAAGAAACGTAAACATAATAGCACGAAAATGTTTTTTCAAACATAAAAAAAATATAATCTCAATAAAGAGTATGTATGTGTGAAAGAAACATTGGTGCTATATTGTATTCGTTTCATATATATGTGGCGACCGCACTTTGCTTCAGCTAACAAAGCTTCAAAACACATACGGGCAGAAAGATGGCGGCCCCACTTTGCCTCGGCAAGCACGTGTTTTAAGAACACTTCACTACGCATGCGCGTGGGACGTCATCCAGAACTTTCTAGCGGCTGGCTTCTTCCGACACACTTGATCTGGCCACACTGCAGCGGTAAACAACGAGGCTAGTGCGGCGGCCGTTATTTCAACCGTTGCTTCTTTTCTCTTTTTAATTTCTTGCTTTAAAATAAATTAATTTTAATTAATTTTATCAGCAGCCTTTCCACAAGCCACACCAGCATATATATATATATATATAGATGGTTCAGCCTACTCCACGCTGACGAGCGCCAAAAAGCGCGAAACGCGTTCGTGGATGGCTTTTCTTGATTTATCAAGAAATTGGGTTGGCCAAATATCAGGGAACAGGCTAAATCAATGTTTAGTTGATTTCTGTTCCACCAGATGGCGCTCTGCCTTCTGTAAAGCACATGTGCTCCTGGTCAGGATATGCCATTTTATATATATATATATATATATGGGACGTTATTGCTTCATATTAACTTATGACTAACTGGTCTTGTTTTTATTGTTTGCAGAGGAGCATTGGTCCATACAAATATTTTAATTCTGCTTTCCTAAAACCTTATGTCCGTAGTTCACTTGAATACCATTTCTGAGATTCTACCCTTCAGTGTAGCATATATAAGCACAATCCTCCAATACAGAATTAGATCTCTGAGAACCTTCTGGTTTTGATTAACCCTTAGTTACTCGCGCTCACTTTTGAGACGAAACTACTCGCGCTGGCTGTAATACACCCGTGTTTTAACCTGGAGAAATATCACTTAAAACAAAATATTTTAAAACTTTTTGTGTATATGTGCTCGTGGTCAGGAGATGCCTTTTATATTTTTAATATATATATATATATATATATATATATATATATATATATGAGAGAGAGAGAGATACCATTATTTTATTTAACAATTAAGATATTTTAATCGAAAATAGAGTACTATTTATATTTTAAAATATTTTTAAAACTAAAATGTTAATTTACGCACCAAATAATTTTTTTTTTAATTTGGGATACAATTTTAGAAATATTTACATACAATGCCTACTCATTATATTAGAATGGTCTTCACAAACATTCTTTTGGCACTTCTGGCATAGTGTTTTGGTCTCTTACGATCTTTTTTATAAGAACAAAGATGGCATTTTTTCTGGGCCTTTGAAAAAGGTTCTGAAATTTTTCTTCCTAAAATATAAAGGATTAGAGATAAAATTTCAATTATATTTTGCCATAAAACTCAACATAGTTTATGGTGACTGATCAGCATGTTTCCGGACAATACTTCGAAGTGGTTTCGAAAAGGAGTTGTAGTAGACCTGATATGATGATACTCTGTTACTAATTCAAGTGATAGAGCTTTTAGGAAATACTTTCTTCTTTTGTAAATGTTTTGGGGTTGATTCCAATCAAAAGGAAGTTTGGATTAACTCCAGAAATATTTAAAAGTTCAAAAAGGATACACAGGGGCCATCTTTTGGTACGTCGTCCCACGGAATAGAGTGACGTCTTTTGATCCAATTGGTCCACCCCCCTTTTGTCATGTTGTGAAAAGTAATCATATATGGCTTCTTCTTTTCATTTGTCTCTTCATCAATTGTTGCTTCTGAGTGCACTGTAGATAAAAGAATGATACTTTTGCCCCTTTTAGGAGCATATGATACGAGGGAGACATTTTTTTGAAAATCAAAAATTGAGCTAAACACTTGCCGAGCGCGATTTGTCATAAATTCAGGTTGTATTTCTTTTTTGTTCTTTTTAAGTGTTCCTAATAAGGTCAATTTATGGTCATTCAAAATAACTACTGCAAGAGGATAGCTGGTATACCAATTTTCAGTTGTTATGTTGCGTTTTGAACCTGAGAATGGAAGTACAAGAGTCCTTCAACTACATTGTTGGAGAGTTACTTATTTGATAAGTGCCTTCAGGTTGCTTGCCAGCGTATATTTGAAGATTCACCACATAGCTTGTGCGGGAACAACATAACACATAAGTCTTTATGCCATATTTTGCGGGTTTATTGGGAAGGTACTGCTTGAAACTACATCGGCCTTTGAATGGAATAATATTTTCGTCTACTATCAAATATTTTCCGAGAATATACATAGTTTTGCAGTTTGTAACGAATTCTCCAAATATTTCTCTAATTAGTGCTAGTTTTTCAATTATCCTTCTTATTTCACGTGTGGGTAAATCATCGAAACACAAACACCTAAGTAAAAAGAAAAATCACTCGCGATTCATTACGGACTGGAAAATTTCGAATCGAGTTCCAAAATTTTCCTATATTTGTTGAAAGGAAAGATGGCAGGCCTTTCTTGTCCCAGAAAGTAACAAAAGTCCAATAAGAAGCCAAATCTCTACATCATTACTATCTTTTGCATCCCTTTCTCGAAATAAAATTCCTCGAATCCTTGAGATATATTGATTGGTGTTACATACTCTTTTTTTAAAAACTATTTTGTGATATATTTCTGTAATCTCCAACAGCTATTGTGATGTTCTTTCCATCTCTTTTCGGTCCAGGAAGGTGAGAATTTTATGTTGTAAGAGCGAATTCTTACTTTTGTACTTTGCCATTCACTGGTCTTCCACCGCGTTGTCTGGTCTCTCCCCTTAAAAACTAGAAGTTGAAGATTCTTCGTTTTCAGATTCCAACTCGGATTCAGAATCATGGTAGCTATATATTTCAGTATTTTCATCAGAAGATATATCCAATGTGCCACCAACAACTTCATTTTGGATTCAGAATTAGAAAGAGTTGATGTATCCATTAAATATTTTTTAAAATTAATAGCAAACGATAGTTTTTGGAGAGCTAGGAATAAAAAGCAAACAAAGAATATGTGAACAAAGCCAAAGGAAAGACATCTATCTGAATCTGGAACCTAAAAAATATAGGCGAGCTGTCACTCACGGCCTGCCAAAAGTGTTACGTAAACACTCGTCTTATCTGATTACGGAAAAGTTAAATGTATATTTCTGAAATTCATTAGGCCAGTCTATGCTTCACCACAAAATATTAAGCTACCGAGACACTCAAAAGCTGCTATATTTATTATTTACAGTTTAGTTTCTTACTGGGTGTAATACACCCAGCGCGAGTAATTAAGGGTTAAATTTGCGAAACCGCTGGGAGGGTTCACCACTAATGAGCCAGGCCCTCCTAATATATTTTCATCGTATTAAGGACATTGTACGTTTGTTTTATGTGTAAAAGAAACATTATTTCTATATTGTATTCGTTTCCTCTTTAGGTTATTATTTTTTATTAATTTATATCTAACTGGCCTTTCCCTACTTGTTCGAGGAAAAGCATTGTTCGATGCCAATATTTATATGTTATACTACTGTCCTAAAACCTATATACCTAAGCCTACATGTAAATTTTCAAATATTTAATTCAAATTCTAATTTGTACCACTGTAATAGGCGCAAATATTTCAATATCGCGTCACTGGTTGATTAATAATAATATATATGAATAAACAAAATAGAAAAGAAAATAAAAAAAGGTCAGGTGTTCATATTAAAAATAGGCATATCCTGACCAGAAGCACATGTGCTTTTTAAATGACAGAGCACCATTTATTGATTTCTGTTCCACTAGATGGCGCTCTGCCATCTAAAAATCATATGTGCTTATGGTCAGGATATATTTTTAATAATATATATAAGCAGATTCGTCTAATACAGTATGAGGGCTTTAAGAGGCGGTCTGTTTCTAGCAATAAGGACTGTGGAAGTTTGTTTTATGTGTAAAAGTGTGACATATGACAAGTGTGAATGTGTAACATCTCTGCTATAATGTTTTCCTTTCTTATATCAAATTTAATCGTTATAGGTTATAGGAAAATTCAACCTATAGGGATCTAACCAATATATAATAGCATTATAGAGTTAATTGGTAGGATTAATTATCCTTTGAATTCAAATTAACCCGATAATAGGTTAATTAACATATTGTAATTTTGCCTCTCATACGTTTCTAGAATATTTGACCTATCTGGATTAAATGAATAGATTATATAGAGTAAGATTTAATAGAGATATTGTATCATAGTTTCTAACAAGGAATGTGAAAATTAGTGTGATATCAAGATAATTAGTATATTCTGATTGATAAAATCGGTTGTATTAAACCTATTAAATGGACACGAAAGCAACAACAACCTATTTAATATCTATGAATAGTCCATTTCGTGAAGTTTCAGTGAAACGTTGTCACTCTCCTGAGTGTCAACGAGTCACTAAAACGTCACAAGAAATAAATGAAATACCATGGGGAAAATTAAGGAAGACCAACTTCGGGATAAGACAGAAATTTATTTCAGGCAAGAACAAACTATGAATGGTAAACAAAATATAAGCCACGAAGGAAATTTACAGAGCAGCAAAATATAAACATAAACATGACCACTCTGTTAATAAAAATAATAAAATTAATAAATACTTTGTTACAATATTATTGGTTGATGTAGTTATATTTTTCCAAACCAACTTTCAACTAACAATTTCTCTTCAAAATTATTCATTATAATTTCTACTATAAACAATAAAATAATTGTAGTAAAACAAAGTTGGTGATGGTAAGAAATTTATTCAGACAGACCACAACACAAGCCGATTCATTTGACACTTTGAAAAAAATAATTTTTTATATATTCTAAATTTATTTTCATAAATAAATTTAACAAGTCATTGTAAAAAAATTTCAAAAGGTTTCAATAAAACTCTATAAAATGTCCTCGTGTTTTTGTAAAGATTTGAAATGCAAATATATAGGAAATGGATTTTAGATTAAAGTTCTTTCCATCAAGAGTAATTTGCAACACAATACCCTTCAAATTAAACTCTTCTATTCGAATATTTTTTAAAGTGAATCCCACTTTTTCACAACTGACTAATCAATCGTACTATGGGGAAATTAAACTCGGAGATAAAACCTCTGTAAAATGAATGAAACGTACAGAAAGAGGAAATGAGGTGTAGCGGCTCCCAAATATTAATTTTTCATATTTTCATTATAAGTTCTAATTTGTTTAACAACTATTTAATTCGAATATTATATTAAAATATTCTTCTTATAAATATATAATGCTCATAAAATATAATCTATTAAAATATTTAAATTAACATTAATATTACATTAATTGTTGTCATAATAATATAATAAAAATAATTATACATCATTCTAAATATAAATCATAAATCATATAAAATGTAAATATTTATCTATAATATATCAAACACATATATCTAACATTTTATAATCTAGAAATGATATTTGACCACACACACAGACACATAAAAAGAACTTCAACATGTAGTATACAACAATTTAACCCCTTCTGATATTTGTATATTAAATAAATGTAATTAAAAGTTGATTTTACAATAAATAATTTGTTATCTGACTCCACTTAGATATTCATGCCACCCATAGAGGAATGTAAAAAATATTTATCAAAATATATGAATACTATATTGAATCTCATTCATATTTTAAAAATATGACAAATATAATGAGAGATAAAAAAATATATATTTAATTTTCTATTTTCGCCACTAATTAATATTTATAATATTTTTCGTGGATGGCTTTTCTTGATTTATAAAGAAAATGGGTTAGTCAAATATCAAGGAATAAGTTAAATCAAGGTTCAATCGATTTATTTTCCACTAGATGCCACTCTGCCATCTAAAAAGCACATGTACTCCTGTTCAGGATATGCCTACTTTGTTTTTATAATATTTTTTTAACACAGATAATAGTAATCCAATAATTATTATAATAAGAACAATTGGTTGTTAGGTTATAAGCCTAAATTATTATTATTGAAGTGTGTGTGACGCAAGTATTCTAGAGCAAATTATATTTTCTTCGAGTCAATAGCAATATGACAAGTAATATTGAACTAATTATAAATACATGAGGTAAAATAATAATTCGAAGAAGTTCTTATATGGTAATATATTTTTGATATTTGATCTAATATATATATATAATTTAATGCTGGCACGTGCGTTCATACCCCAATTCTTTATTTAGTTTATTTTATAAATAGTTTAGCAAATTTTATTCAAGCTCGCATAGCTTCAAAATAAAAATACGCCTTATCCGACAAACAAGAACTTATTACATTATAGAGAATAAAAATCATCCAGATACAAGTTTCTGGTATTATTGTTTTATAACGTCGCCCAAATTTTAGACCTTAATTTCCATCTTACAGTTTATTTTTTCATTTTACATAAAAATTTAAGACAAAGAATTGAATTGTAGAATCATTGCTATTTTCTAGGGTCACTTATGGATGTGATAACTATAAACCACTGAGTTTGTGTGTGTGAAAATAAATAAAGAGAAATTGAAGCGTTTGAAATGTGGAAATAGTGAAAGCTCTCAAAATGCCATGAACACATAAAAATACACATATTCAAGCTTAAATGAAATCATCGAAAATTGATTCATAAAGGATATAGATGATGGGAAAAATAAAAAAAGAAAGAATAAGGGAAGATTTTTTCTGAAATATCTGCTCCCTAAGAAGGGGTCAAAAACGCTACCAGAAGGTAACGGATGATCTGCAAGTGATGTCATTAACAGATCAATCTGGACAATATTCGTCCATATAGTCCAAGAGTTGACTTGATAGAAGATTGAATTCTTAAGTAGAAGGGCATAAAGATCATAAGCTTGATAAATGATATTTAAAGGAAATTTACCTCTCGATTATTACTTATTTCCAAATCATATAAATATTGCTGTGATTGTTTTTTTTTAACTAGAGTCATTTTTGAATACTAATAGTTTTTATTCGTCATGTTACCCCGAAGAAATATTTGAATGTGTGATTGTCATAACCTTTTTGTTTGATTGTGTCTAATATTTCTTAACTAAATGTTTCATTCAAGTACATGTAAATTCAGATGTAGCTTCTGGAAAATATTTATGAAAATAAGAAAACGTATAAAGAAAATCAACATAAGGAAATATTTTATCTTTATAATTCATCTTTTTTTATATTGTCGAACCAGAATAGGTCTCTAATGTCGTGATGAATAACGGACATTATTATTTTGATGATTTTTTTTTGTTTCATTTGAAATACCTTTTTTCTAAGATGTGGTGCTGGAGAGCTTTTCTGAAAATAACGTAGAGTGCACGTGTAAGAAATGACGAAGTTTCATTGCTAGCTGTAGAGAAAAGAGTCCTCATTAAAATACAAAAAAAAGGAAACTTGTGTCTGAACGAATACTAATGCCAATTTTCAGCAAATTGCCTATCTAAATCAGTTTCAGTTTTCTTAGTATTTTACTGAGGCCTCTATTCTCTACAGCTAGCAATGAAACTTCATTTCTTACACGTGTTGATATTAAAAATAAAAAAGACATATCCTGACCAAGAACACATGTTGTTTTCAGAAAACAGAGCGCCATTTGGTGGAACAGAAATCAACTAAACATTGATTTAGCCTGTTCCCTGATTTGGCGCTCGTCAGCGTGGAGTAGGCTGTACCCATTTTTTACATGTGTAATACACCTTAGTTTCAGTAAAGGTGGTCAACACGAGATATATGAAAATGCACAACTAATAAAACAAGTCACAAAAATATTAATGTCCGCTGTTCATGACGACATTAGAGACGTTTTGTGGTTCGAGACTATAAAAGAAGATGATTCAAAGAGAATAATAGAGACTGCACAAGGCCATTTCAGGATATTTTATATTTTATTGTTGGTAGAGTGTGTATAGAGAGAATATAGAGAAACAACAATACATTTTCGATTCAGAATATTAAATAAAGTGTTTTTAAGAATATATTTAAAATATGAAAAAATAGTACAAATATGATATTGTACTGGGATAAGGTGCATAAAATATGTAAAAGGCATCTCCTTATCGTGCAACTAAAAGTTGCTGATGGCTTGCGCCATTAATCAAGAATGGGTAATTGACAAATTCTGGAATAATTAAAAATCAACGAGAACAGCTGATATTTATTCCGATAGATGGCGTAAGTCATCATCAACTTTCAGTTGCACGATTTTGCCTTTTCTTAATAATTAAAATAGTTACAATATTCAATCGAGTATCGAATAGGTCTATAAATAGTCCCCAATATATACAAAACTAGCCGAATGACCCGGGCAACGCCCGTGTTTTACCCGACTGTAGATGTTACAACGGTGATCCTCAGGTCGCTGGTTCAAATCCGGCTCGAGGGAGCCGGCGAGCACGTGACCTCCCTGTGCGCGCGCATCCGTGACAGAGGCCGATGAGGAAAGTCGGTCGTGACTATATATAGGGATAAAGTAAATTTATTCCTGAATACACAATTCTTCACTCTGAAGTGAATTTGATTTTGTTTTTCGAAAAAATATATTCTAAATTTGAGTGATAAAAGTGAAACTTGTAAACAGATGCCTTTAATTGATCCATTTAAGTGCTACACGTATTTGTATATGTGCTCTCAATGAAGAAAGTGCTTAGAGGAATTAAAAAAGAGAAGCAGAAAGCTCTTTAAAATCAAATGTAATTCTGTTAATTCTATGCATTAGAATTCCTTATTTAGCTTCCATTAGGTGTCTAGGGAGAAATAGAGAAAAAAGAATGAAATTCACCCAATAAATTCTATCAATGAAGTAGAATTAATCGGAATGCTAATTTTTCGAGTTTATTTTATAAATAGGCGTTATTTCTAATATTCAAAATATTCAAACCCTTATTTTACATTACTTACTTACTTTATTTTTTCCATTATATATATAAATATATGAAAAGACACTAGAAAAAAAAATAAAAATAAGTGGGTCAGGTGTTGATATAAAAATAAAGAAGGCAACTCCTGATCACAAGAACATATGCTTTTCAGATAGCAGAGCCACATGCGCTTGTGGTCAGGATATGCCTTCTTTATTTTTAATAAATCTAAATATATATAAAATTGAATGTCTGTCTGTCTGTCTATCTGTCTGTCTGTCTGTCTGTACTCTATAGATTCAAAAACCATACATCCAATCGCCGTTATATTTTGGGGTATTATTAGGTATATCCCCGGGAAGGTTTTTGAAAAATAATTTCATGAATATCTTGAATATCCTTAGAGTTATTTACAGATTTGTAGATTTAACTCGCAAGCAGCGCCCCCTAGCGGAAAATAACAAGTTTTTTTTTATCTATAAGTTTTATTATCACTAAGTTTATTATCTTAAAGATTATTTATCAAAAGTAATATTTTCTACCTATTAATTGCGTACAAGTCAAAGTTAGTTTTATCATTTATCTACAACATATATATTGGGAGAATAGATAAAATGATGATTTTGTAATGTAGAAAATTAGAAAAGACAAAATTCCGGATGACACGGCAATTTATTTGAGACAAGAATAATGATAATTAATATTGGTTTAATCAACTTATCAAGTATTATTCAAGGGAGACCGGGAAAAAGTGTTCACTTTATCGAGAGATTCAAATTTACGAGTTTCAAATTATCAAAATATATATATTATTTTTTACATATGTTATATTCAAATGGCATTTATGTAGGGATAATTTTATTATTAATTTTCAATTTTATGTATTTTATACATTTGATAATTAATTAATTATTATTCAGGTATTAAAACTGCCTTTTTGTTCAAAGACACCAACGTTTAAACGGGTACAGCTAGTTGGAGCAGATAATCAAACATAAAGTTATCTTGCCAAGTATAGATTCAGTAGGGATTGGATGTTTTCTAAAATTGTTTTAACTAATATTCGTTAGGTAAACTTTCACTAGGGTAAAACCCGGGCGAAGCCGGGTACATCCGCTAGTATATATATATATATCAAAATATTTTTCTCCACCATTGAATATAGGCAACATATACATATATATATATATATATATATATATATATATATATATATATATATATATATATATATTAAAGATTGAGAAATTCATAATAATATATATAAATGAATATAACGCATATATTGGATTTAAATTTATTAATCAGCCAATATTTCTAGGGGCAACACGCCTCTCTTTATCAAGGCTTTTGATTTAAACTAAATCACGTGGGTATGTGATCCACTCACGCTATACAAGATCAAAGTAAGAAACTATCTGATGAAAATTTCACTGTATATAAAATATATTTATAATTGTTATATTTAATAATAATTGAGAGAGTATATAATTAAATAACCATTTTATTAAATAAATGAAAAGATTGATAAATATTAGAAAATAAAAATGAGTAGGGATTATGATTCAATATGTTGTGTTGATAAATATAAATAAAATATATTACAAGTATAAATATATACAAAAATAATAAAAAATAATAAATACATAATTTAGGAAGATATAAATTCTCAATAAATTTCTGGTAGGTCGATTTTCCTATTTATGCTTTCTGTATCTTTTATAGAGACCCAGCTTTCTAAAAATAACCTGCAGTGTTTTTCTTTAGTATTCTGATATAAAATGGATTCTTTGTCAAATTCGGGTATATGATTATTGTTTAGCGCATGGTCTACTAGGATAGATAATGGTTTATGGATGCGTAGAGCTGCTTTGTGTTGGTTGATGCGTTCTTTCAATGCTTTGCTGGTTTCTCCAATGTAAGTGGCTGGACAGGTTTTGCATGGAATTTTGTAAATAATATTGCTTTTGTTTTCCTTTTTACTATTATTCTTGGTGTTTGAGTGGCGTAGAATTTGTTTTAAATTTGGTGCAGATTGATATGTGGTAATTATATTATATTTCTTTAATATTCTGGCGATTCTTTCTGATCCGTAACTGTATGGGAGAGCGTAATATCTTTTATGCGATTGATCATTGCTATTGTTTGAAGATGGAATTCTGGGAGTGTAAAAATGCTTCTTGATGAATTTATTCGGATAATTATTGCCTATCAACTCTTTAAAAATTATATTATTCTCTTCTTTTCTTTCAATATTCCTATTTGAGCAATGTGTAGTTATTCTTTTGGAAGGTGTTTTTACTACCGCGATTTTATTATGAATCGGACCAAAAGAGCTAAAATTTAAATAGTTTCCTGTGTGCGTAGGTTTATCTGTATATGGTGGTTTCTATATGAAGTTCTTTTCTTACTAGTTGAATGTCTAAAAATGCTAAAGAATTATTGTTTTATATTTCGTGTGTGAACTTTAAATAAGATTTGAGATTATTCAGAGAATATAAGAAAGTATCAATTTCTGTTTCAGTTATGCGAAATACATCGTCAATATATCTCATCCATAATAAAACTTTTAAATTATTTGCTTCAGTAATTATTTTGTCTATTTCATTCATGAAAATGTTTGCCAATGCTGCTGAAATAGGGTTGCCCATAGGCAAGCCTCTTATTTGCCTAAAAAATCTGTTTTTGAAGTTAAAATAGCTATATTCTAGACAAAGCTTCAATAAATCTATCAGGGCTTCTTTGGGAATAGGAAGGACTATTTCAGGATGGAGTTCTAGAAAAGACTTGAGGGCTAGGAGAGCTTCCTCGTGTGGGATTGATGTGTAGAAGGATTCTACATCAAATGAAACCATCTGATTATCACTGGGAATTTGTAGATTTTTGATAGTTTCAACTGCTACTATGGGGGATTGGGGACTGTATGAGGAAAGATCCAGAAGCAACTTCCTCATACAGTCCTCAATCCCATAGTAGCATTTGAAACTATCAAACATATACAAATAACACGTCTAAGTTTCTTTTAAATATTCTTAAAAATCCATTCAAAATAGACACAAATACAAGAAAATATACATTAAGAATTCCCACACAATAAAAACAAAGATTGCAATCTATATAGAGTAAAATATATTATTGGTAAATCGATAGCCCAAAAGAATATTCAGGTATTTATAATATTTCTAAATATATGATAATACATGCAAAAACATGTGTGGTACCACTATTAACTAAATATATATTGTGAAATATGAATGCATCGCCATTTGGAAAGGATGCGCGGGGGGAGGCCCGGGAGGTGCGCGCGCAGTGGAACAGTGGGAGCATGCGCGGATGAGGTTGTTGTTGGCTGCCATTTTGTAAACATACGGCGCTAGCTCCCGTTATTCTCTTCTTTGTAACCTTACTTTAAATAAACTATATTTAATCTCAACATCGAATTCTATTTAATTTATTCTACTCTACAAAGTGGTGGAGATGCTGGGTACCTAAAGAAGAAGAACGCTCTATTAGAAGAAGCAGAAGTTTACAAGGACTTACCCCCGACAACACAGCGACGATGAACAACAGAAGCGAGGCGACCACTCAGGTGAGTCCACTCTTTTGTCAGAATGTGGTGCGGAACCCTTCCATGTTCTCTGGTGAGATCAGCGAAGACCCCCAAGCCTGGCTGAAAGGTTATGAGAGAGTGGCAAGACATAACCATTGGGACGATTCGCTCAGTCTGGCTAACGTGTACTTTTATCTACACGGTACCGCTCAACGGTGGTACGAAAATAATGAGGAAAATATCCCATCGTGGGAGATATTTAAAGACCAACTAGGATCCGTATTTGGGAAGAAAGATAACCTGCGGCGTCAAGCCGAGCAAAAGCTAAAGGTGCGAGCTCAAACGAGGGGCGAAACCACTGAATTTTATATCCAAGATGTTTTGCGACTCTGCAGGGAAGTAGATGCACAGATGCCAGAAGAAGAGAGACTATCTCATCTGATGAAGGGAGTAGCAGAGGAAGTCTACCGGTATCTTCTGCCCAGAGACATAGCGACGACGGATCAGTTTATCGCAGAGTGTCGTCGCGTTGTGGCGCTCCAAGGACGACGAGTGACAGCCTCAAAATTCGAGCGCTTGCCCAATGTTACCTCGCTCGGTGACCTGGGGGACGTGACGGATCTACAGTCTCTGATAAGGCAGATCGTTAGAGAAGAAGTGCAGCGGGCCCTAGCACCGCCACGGGAAGAACCAAGAATCTCCTCCCTTGAGGAAATAGTGAAGGAGGAAGTCGACAAAGTCCTAGCTCCCATGTCGGGGATAAATACCTTCCCAATGGAATCGGCGGCGAGGTCAGCACCACGGAACTATAGAAAGAACACCTGGTATGCACCTAAGGTCGAAGCAAGTGGCTCAAGAGTCGAAGTACGGGACACTAATGAGTGGAGGACCCCAGACGGCACGCCCGTATGCTTCCACTGTGGACGGCCCGGCCACGTTATCCGCTATTGCCGCGACAGGAGGAGGTTACTTGATGAGAGAAGAGACGAAATGTACCAAGATCGGGCCAGGACAATGACGAACTCCGGACGCAACAATAACTCAAACGACGCTGATCAAAGGGTCAACACCAGACGTTATCGCAGCCCCTCCCCTTTTCCTAGACGCGGAAGTTCCCCTGGTCGCAGTGCTACAAGACGAGCCAGCCAGTCTCCTCGGCGTTTACAATCGGAAAACTAAGAGCCGCGCCCTCAAATGGAGGTGAGGCCGCTGCACAACCTATAATTCCTCCCCTGTCGACAGTCGTGAAAATGACGAACAACTACATTGACATTAAAGTTGAAGGCGACACAATACGGGCTCTGGTGGATTCCGGAGCCTCCTATTCTGTTATATCCGAGCGGTTCAGAGTAGAACTGAAAAAGACGATGTTTGCCGAAACCGACGTTGTATTGAAAGTTGCTGACGATAAGGTGGTCAAATCCAAAGGACGCTGCACTTTGAAGTTGGAAGTAAATGGACATCCGGAAAACTTTGAATTCGTCGTTTTGGAAAATTGCAGTCACGATGTGATTCTAGGCTGGGATTTCTTCAAGGCGACCAACGCGGTTATCGACTGCGGTCTGGGCGAACTACAACTGGACGACCTACCAGACCTAGACGCCGAGGGTAGAGATGACGGAGTGTACGCTATCCAAGACTTCGTTATCCCCGGGAGATCGTCGCAGAGGATAAGCGTCCTCAATAGATCTCTCGTAGGAATTGTTAACATGGAGGTTACCTGTTCTAAAGAACTATTCATTCGAAAAGACGTGATATTTCCTTCTTCATTGATTGAATTTGAAGAAGGAATTGGAAAAATTTGGATAACTAACGGCGGACTTCAACCTCAAATGATTCCGAAAGGAATGAACTTGGGTAGGATGTGCGATATTGAGACGGAACACGTGTGCCTCTTGAGTGTGGAGCCGGAAAGTTTTTCAAGGGAGAGAAGAGAAGATGACCACAGCGACTACCTGTTATCTCTAATCAACCCCGATCTGCCCAAGAAAAAAAAAGAAGATTTAATGGGGCTGCTGTTGTCTTTTAAAGGAGTTTTCCTTCCCACGATGAAAAACGCAAACAAGGTACAGAACAGAGTGAAGCACAGAATTCACACCGGCGACCATCCCCCTATAAAGCAGCGCCCATATCGGGTATCTAAAAGAGAGCGAGAAATAATGCAGAAGGAAGTAGATACCATGCTTGAAAGAAAAGTAATTCAGCCATCTGAGAGTCCCTGGTCAGCCCCTGTGGTGCTGGTCAAGAAGAAAGACGGCACATGGAGATTCTGCGTGGACTTCCGGCGGCTAAATCACATCACCAAGAAAGACGTTTATCCATTGCCCCGCATTGATGACGTTCTGGATCATCTGTCATCCGCCAGGTATTACTCGACCATGGACCTGAAGACCGGGTACTGGCAGGTGGAGGTGGACGAGCGAGACCGCGAGAAGACTGCCTTTGTTACTCCGGATGGGTTGTACGAGTTCATGGTAATGCCGTTTGGATTGTGCAACGCGCCTGCCACATTCGAAAGGATGATGGATAATGTGCTCATGGGCCTCAAGTGGAACATTTGTTTGTGCTATTTGGACGACATCGTGGTCTACTCTGATACCTTTGAGGAACATTTAGAACGTCTGTCTAAGGTTCTGAGCTGTCTTCAACAAGCGGGGCTTACAATCAATCCGGATAAATGTCTGTTTGGATCAACAAGAATAAAAATCCTGGGTCATGTGGTAGATAAGGATGGCATACAACCCGACTCCGAAAAGGTCGAAGCTATAAAGAAGTTCCCTGTACCCAAGTCCATCTGTGATATTCAAAGCTATTTAGGATTGTGCTCCTATTACAGAAGGTTTATCAAGAATTTCTCCAAAATCGCTGCTCCTCTACAAATTCTTCTGAGAAAAGATCAAAAGTTTATTTGGACACAAGAGCAAAAAGATTCATTCGAGTCCCTGAAGAAAGCTCTGATGCAGAAGCCGGTACTAGGACATTTTAAAGAAAGTGCCATCACCAAACTTCATACCGACGCCAGTAGCTACGGCTTGGGTGCTGTTCTGGTACAGATCCAGGAGAATCAAGAAAATCCTATTGCTTATGCCTCCAGAACACTTTCCAAGGCGGAAAAGAACTACTCCACCACTGAACGAGAATGCCTAGCAGTCATTTGGGCAATTGGAAAATTTCGTCCATATTTATATGGAAGGCCCTTTGAGGTTGTTTCGGACCATCATTCTTTGTGCTGGTTGGCTGGTCTGAAGGACCCTTCTGGAAGACTAGCAAGATGGGCCCTCAAACTGCAAGATTTCGACGCAACCATCACCTATAAAAGCGGGGTCAAGCACAAAGACGCGGATTGCCTATCGAGATACCCGCTGCCAGAGTCGCCTGCTCTGACGTCGCTTACATTAGTAAGAGAACAACAGAATCTAGATCCTGATATAACAAAAATTTCAAATGCCTTAAACCAGGGTGAAGGGGCCGAGAGATTCGAAATGAAGAACGGTCTACTCTATAAGCGTAATTTTGATCCATTGGGTAGACGTTTGCTGTTGGTTATACCGAAGTGTATGAGACCAGATATCCTGAAGGAGTTCCACGATGTTCCGACCGCGGGCCACCTAGGTTTTGCAAGGACCTACGACAGAATAAGAAAGAGATACTTCTGGCCGGGACTTTACAACAGCGTTCGACGTTATGTCGCCCATTGCAAGGAGTGCCAGCGAAGAAAGGGAGAAAACAAACTGCCTGCTGGAAAACTAATTCCCATTAAACCCCCGTCATTTCCGTTCCAGAAAATAGGCATGGACCTGCTGGGGAGGTTTCCCCTTTCGGACAAAGGAAATCGATGGATAATTGTATGTACAGATTATTTGACCAAATATGCAATCGCCAAAGCCCTGCCATCTGGTACGGCTGCAGAAATCGCGACTTTCATACTGGAAGAAGTAATTTTGAAGCATGGCGCTCCACGCGAAATAATAACTGACAGAGGTCGGGCCTTCATGTCTCAGATGGTCAAAGAAGTCACTTCCCGTTGCAAGATAAGCCACCTGTTCACCACTGCTTATCACCCTCAAACAAACGGATTGACAGAGAGGCTGAATAAGACCCTGGGTGACATGCTCTCCATGTATGTGGACGCCGAGCAGAGGGATTGGGACAGCGTTCTGCCGTATGTCATCTTTGCATACAACACGGCCCAACAAGGAAGTACCAGATTTTCTCCTTTCTTTTTGGTTCATGGTCGCGAGGCCGAGACCCTCCTTGATGTCCTGCTGCCTTACGAAGACGAAACATCGGATCATGACTTTGGAGATCAGATGGTAACCAAGGCAGAAGAAGCACGGCAGCTTGCTCGGATAAACATTTTGAGAGCCCAGGAGAATAACAAGTACCATTACGACCAGGTGCATCGATCTGTTGAGTACCGTGTTGGGGACCTCGTCTGGGTGTTCACCCCTGTTCGAAAGACAGGGTTGTCCGAGAAATTACTAAAGAAATACTTCGGGCCGTATAAGATAACGAGGAAGGTGTCGGAAGTGAATTATGAAGTGGAAGCTCTGGAACAAAGTTCAAGACGGAGGAGACGCAGCCAGAAGGACGTCGTCCATGTGCTCCGGATGAAGCCCTACAGAGATCCTGGCCAACAGCTGGTGACCGGAGACTACAATAGCTGGGACAGCGAGGACGCTGTCGACATCCTGGAGGGAGGGCTGTGAAATATGAATGCATCGCCATTTGGAAAGGATGCGCGGGGGGAGGCCCGGGAGGTGCGCGCGCAGTGGAACAGTGGGAGCATGCGCGGATGAGGTTGTTGTTGGCTGCCATTTTGTAAACATACGGCGCTAGCTCCCGTTATTCTCTTCTTTGTAACCTTACTTTAAATAAACTATATTTAATCTCAACATCGAATTCTATTTAATTTATTCTACTCTACAATATCACAAGTGTCTGGATATATGTTACTTTCCTGATGAATAGAAAAGAGCAGAGGCGTTGATCATTCCAAATCCGGGTAAATTAAATTAAAGATTGTGGCAGATATTGACCTCCATGTCTAAATTCAAATCTTCCAAATATTTTTAAAGAATAAACAACACACATCAGATTGGGCTTTACCAAAATGTAACCAACCAATTTTTATAATATACAATTGCTTATGAGATATGACGACTTTAACGCATTCTTATATTAAATTAGTAGAATTGATTTCTCACTATGCTTATGCAAATAAGATCATCCTTCAAAGCATATTTTAATTCGGTGACCACTCGATCCATCTGATAGAACTATGTCAAATAAACAGTTTTAGTTTAAGACAATTTTATTTTTAAAGTAAATAATATATAAAATTTAACAAGTTCTGCAGACTCTATTTCAACTACCGTGGACCTAAAATACACTAATTAATTGAAAATTCTGACCTCAATTTGTATAATTTATTATTTATTGAAGATATAGATTTCTATTAATAAATAATATTTATATATATATATATATTGTTTATTATTATTAGACGAAAAAATATCCTACCATTTGTATCATATTTCTTATAAGTCGCGCTTCATTGCTCGCCTGTTGAAGGGTTTTTACCCGAAAGCTTGCACCAATGCATCAATAAAAGAAACTCGTCTTCCTTCACCATGTTTTTCGTCTAATTTCAATTCAGGAAGAATTCTTTATCTATATTGGTTATTTTTATTATTAAATTATATTAAATATTATTGATTATTCTTTTCTTGTCTAAATATTGTTCTAAAATACAAATATTAGTAATTTAAAAATTATTCTTGATACGATAAATGATATATTCAAAAACATGTACATTAAATATTTTGAATATTTACATGTAAATATCTACAGAAGATATATAGTGCGAGTTTTGCGTGCAATAAACAAATAAATAAAAAATGCTAAACATAATTTTAAATATGTTTTAACATAGAACTTAAAAGTATACTCCACAGTATATTAACCTCAACCTAAAAAGGCTTACAGGTATATGTTTTAAAATATCTTTTCTGAAATGAAATTCCATGAGTACGTATGATTCAATCATAAAGAGAGTTAAAATCCTCTGAAGAATATAAATAAAAGAATTCAAAGTACAAGAGGTTGAAACCCATCCTCTTGTACTTTGAATTCTTTTATTTATGATTCAATCATGTTTTTACCCTAAAGTACCGTATAACTTATGCTTCATTAGTCAAATGTATTTTTGTCTCTAAATCAATAAAACATATTGTCACGGTAAAGTAGACAAGTATTCCAAAATTTAATTAAAAATAATTTATTAATCAAACATATATTGCTATATGCGTCAATTGATTTTACAAGTGTTAATTTACAAGCATGTCAAGGCGTGATCACTAGGCAAATATTTATGATGATAAACAACAGTGTATTCAAAAATAATTATTTTGTGGCAATATTATCGTTTGTAAATAATTTTAAACATAAATGTCTAATTTATGTTACGCATGTAAATTCTTCTAATTATTGAAAAATCAGAAAAATTGAAGAAACTTTATAAATGTAATTTAATTTTATTTCGAACACTATAGTCTAATAAATCTAATTAGAAATTGAAAAACTTCGTTTGCTTGAAACAAAAATGCATTTTTATAAATTTTAGCTTAAAATTAGAAGAGAGAAATACAATTAAAACTTGAATTGAATTTAATTTTATTTATGGATTTATACAATTAAATCTCGAAGCTGACTACAGGAATTTTTATTTGAATTTTAAATTTAGAAGAAACTTGGGGAGTGCAGTCTTAACGGATTTATTTCTCATTTTTGAAGATCCCAACTTTAGCTTATATTTTTTCCTCTCTCTTCTTCTTATTTTTAAATCTTATAAGAACAGAATTTAAAATATCTCATTAAGATTCAGGTATATCAAAATAAATAAGGTCACTAATATACATTTTTTTATATTAAATACATTATTTATATTGTTTAGCTTTTTATATATCTTCAATTTCCAAACCATATTAGGTAGTATATATATAATTAGAGATTTGATATATTTAAATTCATGTACATAAAATATTTTGAATATTTACATACAAATATCTACAAGAATATAGGGTGAGTTTCAGCATAACATTTTAATTATTTTTTATTACACGCAAAATTCACTCTATATTCTTTGTAGAGATATGCATGTAAATATTCAAAATATTTTATGTACTTTTTTAAAAATATATATACAAATTATTTTTCGTATTAAGAAGAAATTTAAAATTATTTAAATTTCATTTTAGAGCAATATTTGCACAAGAAAAATAATAAACAATAATATTTAATGTATTGTAATAACCACTAGATGGCGCTCTGCTATCTGATAGTACATGTGCTTATGGTCAGGATATGCTTTCTTTATTTTTAATATATATATATATATATCATATAAAATATCTTTCAGTTTATTTTTGAATATTTTTGAGAAAAGCTTTAATTTGCTTGTAGAGGAATTATTGGTCATTTACTGAATTTTGGAATCCATGAGTATGTGATGTTGCAGTCGTGGTAGAAATAATAAAACTGTTCAAACCATTATTTGCTAGTTTGTTTTAATTAATCTTATAAAATATGAAATACATAATCGGAGAAAGTATTGCCTGATTTAAGGCGTAGGAATAAAGAAAACGACGTATTTTACATAATTACAAAAGGTTTGAGCCAGCCAACGGGAAACAACAACAATTCCTATATATATAAAAGTCAGTGTATGTATGTAGGTATGTGTGTTTGTTCCTATGTCGGCAATACACGTCCACAATACGTAACTAATAGATAGAGATAATAGAAATAATATAGAAAATTTCAGGTCTCTATCCCGAATATTCTTCGAGTTAATTGCAAATTGCGTTGCAAATTTGCCTTTTCGCTCACAAGCAGCGCCTCTAGCTGTAAAGATGGGAAGTAATATCCGTTGATCTAATGTACTGACCTAACGTGTTTGACAGGACATAGAGAAAAATCTGGAAGAGATATTTATCGGATTTTTAGCCAATATTAAAAAAATAAAATTGACAGGTTCTGGGAAAAAATGGTTGTTATTTTAGTCTGAAAATTATGATGACAATATTGCTGTATCATGTTTGATTATCAGATACAAAATTATATCGGGAAAAATTCCAAAAAGCTTAGACTACGGGTGGAGCCAGTTCATTTTTAGTGTGCAGGAACAAGATTCTAACAGAAAAACATTCATTCGAGCAGAAGACACAAAGCCAGATCATCTCTTTATAAAAATATCGCTTCTCTGACACAAAGTTTGGAGCGGGACGTTTCACAATAGTGACATCCATGGCGCCAATTTATAATTGAAACGAATTGTATTTGAATAAAAACATTTAATTGGGTAAAACCTGGGCGTTGCCCGGGTCATTCGGCTAATAGGTTTATATAGGAAGTGTCGTGACCTCTGGCGATCGGCTTTTACAGAGTATTTTATTCTAGAAATTCTAATTTTAAAATAAATGCTTTTTTTTACAACACACACACACACACAACATTGTTTTTCATATATATATGAAAAACAATAGAAAAAAAAGTGGGTCAGGTGTTGATATTAAAAATAAGGAAAGCATATCCTGACCACAAGCACGTGTGCTTTTTAGATGGTAGAGCGCCATCTAGTGGAGCAAAAACAAACTAACGTTTATTTAACTTGCTCCGTTATATTTGGCCAACCCAATTTCTTGGTAAATCAAGAAAAGCCCTCAATGTAGGCGTTTCGCGCGTTTGGCGCTCGTCAGCGTGTGGTAGGCTCTACCAAAAATAATTTTGGTCTCAGTGCTTTCATGTGTAAAGCGTATTTACCCAAGTTTGGCCTTAAATACCCATTTCTCTTAGTAGATTGTGAGGATTCCATTAGATCCCGTGTGGATCTCATGGAATAAAGTCCGCCCTAGACTGACGAGGGTCATTAGCCCGAAACCATGGTCTCTAGGTGGACGCTTTTCAGTTTGCCAAAGCTGGTGTTGTGGCTTTGTCATCGACCCGAGGCCGATAGTTGCGGCGACGGTCAATAGATGGCGTCTGGTTTTAGACGTCAGGAGAGGGGACCCTTGTCTCTTTAGATCAATTTCCTCCTGACAAAATTTCCATCTATATATATATATTATTTTTCTAAAAAAAATTATTTACGCTAGGTTCATGTTACAAAAAAAAAAATCAATAGGCCATATAAAAAAAATTGCTAAATCATTTACTCTATAAATATTTTCCTACCTTGAAAACATTTGAATAATTAACTATATATACATTGGAACTTTATATAAAATATTCAATTCATATTTATAAATATTTAACAAACGTTTTGAGAATAAAAAATAATTTTAATATAAAATAGAGAACAATTCAATTGTATAAATATAATTTATAAAATGAGAAATCACATAAATATTTATTTAGAAGAGAAAAATTGCTTTAAATATAAACAGTGCGTTTCTTTATTCGTGCAAGGTGCAAGTTTTCGGATCTTTATAATCCTTCAATAGGCATAGCTGTCCTCATTTTCTCAACTCATAGCTATGCCTGTGGAAGTATTATAAAGATCCATAAGCTTGTACTTTTTACAAATAAAAAACGTATTGCTACTGTTTATATTATTATTATATATTTTTTATGTTACCAATCATATTTTATAACATTATTCTTTATTTACAAACTATATCAGTGTTTAAAAGTGATTTTATATATTTTTACTATTTGTGTGAGTGCTTAATGTTAACTTCCATTTTAAATTGTATATATACATTTAGATAAGATTTGTGTAGCACTTCGGTAAAAAACACAAATCTCTTAAATATCTTCTGATTGCATATACATAAAATAATTAAATAATTGATTTATTTTCAACTAACGTCCATATACTTTTCTATTTCTATATATTCCTTTGAGCATTTCAAATCCACAAACTATAATGTTTATCTTTTAAAATCCCCTGGAACAATAAATGCATAATAAAATGTATATAAAAATATAACGTAGTTAAAATTCCACTGATATCAGGTGAAGAAATAAGGAAAAGTCATTTTCATACCGTTTAGCATAAAGTGGCTGATGACTTGGGTGATTTCTCGAAATATAAATCAACTAAACTATTTCAAAATTTAGGCCAAATAATTAATATGAAGAATCAAGAAAAGCCAACCACATATGAGTTTCAGACTGTTCGTCTTTGTCAGCGTGGTGCACGTTGTACCTCAACGATTGAAAAATATTTCTTGATTGCTTAAGTGAAGGATTTTACAAATATTCTGAAATTATTAAATTATTAATCAAAATTCAACAATTTGTTTATATATGGAACGACACGTTTGACAAATTATACCGAAAATATTTCTTTTGAACGAAAAATCATAATTTATTTTAAGGAGAAATAAAGACTAATTCTTATCCTTAGAGATGAAGTATAAAAGGATGAATTGTGAAGAGTAATGATAAACGGAAAAACAAAATTAATTCGAAAGATGGTGCAAATCATCACCAACTTTTAGTTTTCCAATCAGATATCTTTTTAAAAATATACGTTTTAAAATTTTACATTTTTCATACAGTAACCCCTGATTACTTTTTATCTACAATAATTTTCTTTCTCATATAACAAATATACGTAAAAAATAAATTTCACGAATTTAAGAAATGCACAATTAAGCTTATATAGAAAAAATAACATTTTTCAAATCGCTTGAAATCTTTTTTCTTTTTCGTTTTACCTGAAGTTCTCAGATGTAGGCATTTTTAAATGGGTCCGTGAATACCATTTGAATACCAACACGCAAAGTAAGCATCAAGGAAGCTAAATTGAATCGATGAATTTGTTCTGAAACAAATTGAAGCTGATTATAGAAAACACTATTTTAATTCCCACTCCACGTAATTTGTCCATTATTATTTAAATTGGATGTCTTTTATTCCAGATGTGTTCTTTGCTTCTTTCATTTTTTCACACATTACATTTATTTTTCAATAAAAAGTGTTTTCTTAACATTTAACATATGTTTTAACTCTTAAAGATACTTTTACACGTTTATCCATTTCATATTTAAGAGTTCAACATAAAGTTTTACGAATATTCAATTTTTATAATGAAAATTCCAAAACCACTTTGTTGGATACCGCTCAACAAGAGAAACCTAGTTTATGATATAAAGTAATTTATAATACAATATAATGCGGCTTATAATTGTAGAACGACATTTGAACATTATCCCGCATGTGTTTTTTCGAAAGAAAAATCTAAATTTTTATTTTAAGGAAAAATAACGATTATTTCTAACTTTAGGGATGAAGTATGAAAGGTTGAATTGTGAAGAGTAATGATAAACGGAAAAATAAAGTGTCTAGGGATGGGAATCGAACCCACAGTTTACGAACGGAAAAATATGTCCAGAGTAGCCTAGTGGACATGGCATCTGCCCGGTAAGCGGAACACTGGGTTCGACTCCCATCCCTGGTCAATTTTATTTTTCCGTTCATCATTACACTTCACAATTCATTCTTTCATACTTTATCTCTTAGGTTAGAAATATTCGTTATTTCTCCTTGAATTAAAAAATCGATTTTTCATTCAAAAGAGACACATGTGGGATAATTTTCGAATGTCGTTCTACTAGTTTATGATATTTGCAACAATGAATAATATGGGAAGGTTATTCACAACAACAACAACAACAACTTTATTAGGACGAAGGTCATTCACATATTAAACAAAATGTTAACGTTGGATTTAATCCCAGTTCATGACTGTCTGAAATCGAGGGTTGTTACTTACTCGTCCACCTTCGTGAATGAAAATAAAACACAATATACCTTCTAAAACAATATACAAATTTAGTAAAATCATTTTTTAGAATATAATTTTACGAAACAAATAAGTATAATTTATTAATTTGATTAAAATATATCTTTAAAATATGAAATTTCATATATAAATATATTTTGTTTCAATATTGGTTTATTTAGCATGCATTATATAGAATCTAGATAGTAGTTTTGATTAAAAAAAACGATACTGATCGTGAAACCAAAAGTTGCTGATGGCTAACGCCATCTCTCGGAACATACAGCAACTATTCGTTGATTTTTTTTATTTTTCCAGAATTTGTCAAATACCCATTCTTGATTAATCAAGAAAAGCTTACCACGTATTCTTTTCGGTATATTGGACCTCATAAGTGTGGCGAAAAAATGGCTATTTGAAAATTCTAGAATAATTAAAAATCATTAAATAGTTCATATTTATTCCGACAGATGGCGCAATTCATCAGCACTTTTTGGTTGCACGATCAGAAGATTTTTCTTAACTTATTCATCTGATTCCAATACAATTTCACTTTTGTACTTTTTTCATATAATATTACGTTTTATATTCATTTTAAGGGGCACGCCAACAAAAAGAACATTCACTTAATATATTTTGTATAAATATATTATTCATAAAACACTGTTTTAATACAATAAAATCTATATTTCACAATTTCAAATATCTAAAAATTCAAAATTATTTTTTTGAAAAAATAATTTTATCTGAAATTAAACAAAAAGTCATCTTTATTATAAATTAATTTCTAATTAAATTATATAAATAGAAAAGAGAAATAATATTTAATGCATTTCTCACACAAGCTCCTTTTTTCACCAGAGATGTCAAAATATAAGCCAGTTTCCAATTTTGGAGACTTAGCCTGGTTTTAAAAAGTTAGATAACAAAAAAGGCCAAATGGAATTCTATTATATTCTTTTCTCAGCTATTAAAGATGGCCGAATGAAGGGAATTCTCAATAATGGCGCCAAATGCCGCGCTTCCTACATCGTCTGCCTGTTATTAATTAGGCCTCGTTTGTTCTTTAGATTTTTTCTTTCTTTGACAATATGAATAATATATTATTTTTATTCTTTATAAAATAATTGTTTTTATATATTGCGTTCTTCTAGATGAATTCATTTTTGATATTATAAATCAAAATTCCATCTTGACTAATTAATACTAAATACAAATGAATAATAAAATATACAATAAATGCATTCTGATCATAATAGAGAAGTGAAAATATATGAAAAATATTATTTCAAATAGAGAAAATAGAAAAGGGTTTGATGCATCTGAATATATTGTATATGCTCTTATGGTAATTTATACCAAAAAACCCATATTCTATAATATGAAATGATTTTCATGTTATATAATAAAATTTTGTAAATAATTACACCCATGATTGACATGTGTCATTACATAACCATATGCAATATTCTCGGTAAAATCTGAAGATATATAAATAAAACTATGTAATAGATTAAGAGTTGAGTTAAAACAGATATCGAGATGTAGAAGTCTTACATCTTTAAAAACGAGGCCTTAAAAGATAGAAGGTTGTCAGGAGTGTATAATGACATCTCTTCCGAATCACGCCCGTTTAGCAACCGCTGAAACTCAGTATTTACTCTCGGCAAAGATATATAAGACCTCCGCCCTAGCCGAAAATATAAATAACTTCACAGTCCACGGGAGCGTATGTCGCCGGTCCACCCCAGCCACAATGCCGCCTTAGATCAGTAAGAAACCTCTTCTCAATTCTCTCCATCTTGCTGCTTGCTCAATTTTTATAGGTTCACGGAATTTTCCTAGTACAACTGTGTCCCTTCGTTTTTTTGTATGGACATTCCCAAGTCTTCCACTCTGCCTCGACCACGACTGCCTGTACTCTGTGAGAACTGTTAAAGGTCTTCCAAGGTGCAGAGAGGTACTGGAAAACTCTCCACGCCCTGACTGTCCCTCTCGGTTACTGCAGGTTTGAGTCCTCTCGGTTACCACAGTAAGGTGAGAGACCCTCAGGTTATCACAGTATAGTATAGTTTTGGTAATTTTTGGCAAAGTCGCAGCTCGTCGATGTGTTGATGCCAGAGAATTTAACAATTAAAGAAACCTTTCACCTTCGTATTTTTCTCGTAGTATATCTTCTCGGCGATTTTCATCTTAATCTTTATAATGAATACCATTAATATTGATAACGCAACCAAATATTGATAAATAAAAATTCTTGCATATCGCTGAATTACGCAACCACTTTCAGTTTAAGCTTCTATATACGATATACTTCTCATATATAGATGGCAATTTATTGTCTTACAATCGTTGTTCAATTTCAATTTTGAGTAGCTTAATTTACCTATTAGGAACCCGTTATATCAAAATATGAAAGACAGCGCACCGTTTCAGGATTAAACTTATAAATCCGGTTGAATACAACATAAAACAATTTAAAAATTGCGTGTGGACGCTTTTATAACCTCGGAATAATTTTTAACGTCTTGCCAAATACCTTTTGAATTTTTTCCTCCTGACGAAGACAAAATAATTTTAATAAAATGAATAGATTCATATAACGAAATAATTTTGTTGAAACGTTGAGAAAATAAAGATTTAACTGACCGAATTGTCCATTAAAAAAAAAAAACATGAATGCTGGTCAGGCAACCTCTATCCTGAAGATATTCAAACAATGAATTCGCGATTTATTATCCCCCCTGGATATAAAATAACATATTGATTTTTATATGTGTGAGAACATACTTAAATATAACATGAATTGAAGCATTTAGGAAAATATTTATTTTAAACATATAACAAACTTATACTATTGTAGAACGACATTTGAAAATTATCTTGCATGTGTTTCTTTTGAAAGAAAAATCGAAATTTATTTTAAGGAGAAATAACGATTATTTCTAACCTTAGGGATGAAGTATGAAATAATGAATTGTGAAGAGTAATGATAAACGGAAAAATAAAAGTGTCCAGGGAGATGAGAATAAACATTTTTATTTTTCGTTTATCATTACTCTTCACAATTTATCCTTTCATACTTCATCCCTAAGGTTAGAAATAATCGTTATTTATTTTTAAAATGAATTTCGATTTTTCGTTCAAAAGAAACACATGTGGGATAATTTTCAAATGTCGTTCTACAATCATAAGCCGCATTATATTGTATTATAAACTTATGCTATCCTTACTGTAATGAAATAATACTGGAAGAGCTGGAGTCATCTGTTGTGAAACCTTCCAGCGGTTTCACTAATTTAATCTACCATGCCGCTTCTTAGAGTTCTGATACTGTATTGGACGAATCTGATTATATATGCTGCAATGAAGGGTGGAATCTTAGAAATGTCATTAAAGCCTCTGTGGACATGATCAACCAAGCGCTTCTAATTTTATTTCATCGCAGTAAGGACAGTAAAAGTTTGTTTTATTCTCAAAGGAAACCTTCGTGCTTTACTGCCTCAATTCATTATACATAGATTGTAACAGATCCAAGTATTTTTATTTCCAGTAAATAAATGTATATTAAATTCAATACCTTTTGTAGATATATTTCAAATTATATAGCAACAAATAGCTTTTGAGAAACTGATAATTTATATTATGCTGATTATACATATGGAAATACTTCCTTCTTTTGTACACAGTTCTTTTTTATCGTTTTTTCTCTCTCTTTCTCATTGCTAACATTATATAACTATTCTAGTCACGTCCTTAAATTATTGTATATATATGTATAGACAAATGTAAAGACATACATGTATGACAGCGCAAGTATTCCTAGAGGGACATAGCGCTTTAAATTGAGATAATATTTTTTACATCTTCATGCATATATGGCATGTTATTTCCTCATAACTAATAATGTAATCCATATTATAAAAAAAATGTGATGCGTTTTGAATAAAATTGAATTTTGTAATATTCTATTCAGATACGCATCAAAATATATTTGAGAGTGTTGCAATGTGCCTTTTTTACGTGTATATAAAAATATGAAGAAATAAATTTAATATCTTAATAAAAAATGTATATAGGAAATTTCATTATTTTATACAAGGAGAAATATATGCATACCTTTTTTATTATTTAATATTTAGAATTTATCGCATTTTATTTTATTTACCGATGCATGAAATCAAATTACCTGCAAAATATCTAATTTATTTTACAAAAATGTTTCATATTTTTTTAAAAATAAAAACTAGTTTCAAGGAAAACTGAATTATATTATGTAACAAATAAAAATATATCCTGTTTTTTTTGTGTGTAAAAATGTATCTGTTTGCCCATTTTATCTGTTTTCATATAACTGGCGACCCTATATAAGAGAGGATTTATAAAAATATTTCATGATTATGATTTTTAAGTGATCTCATCTCATTCATAGAAATTATAGGGAGAAATATGCAAAAGGTATGCAAATACACTTCTGGCCACCCATATTGCAAAACCAAAAAGACAAGAGATATCAAGACAAAATTTATATTGTATATGAAATGTTGACCAAGTATCAAATGATATAATTCATATATATCTGCGAAGTGTGGTTCCTGCTAGAATCAGTAGCCAGAGTAGCCACCATTGTTGGGGATCACCGCTTCCACACGCCTCGGCATTGATTCAAAGAGACTTTGGATGGGTTCTTGGGATACAGCAGACAAAGCTGCTTCCACACGTTGCCAAAGGTGATCTGGTGTGGCAGCTGGGGCTGTAATCTGGGTCAATCTTTAGCAACCATGGACCACATGTTTTCTATCGGCGAAAGATGGAGAGCGAATCGGCCAGAGAAGCAATTCAATCTGACTATTGACGAAGAATCATAGGACAATGTGTGCCACGTGTGGTCGCGCATTATCCTGTTGAAATGTGGCTGTGGGCAAACCCTGAAGGTAAGGAAGCACAACTTGCTCCAACACCTCGGATATGTAGCGTTGGCTGTATAAAGTACCAGCAATGCGTATTAGAGGAGTGCGAGAGTGATATACAATACCAAGCTATACCATAATAACGGGTGCAGGACCAGTGTAGCGGTGCATAAAGTAGATATTTAGCATCCTCTCTCTACGGTGTCTCCACACTCGAATCCGACCATCGTAGTGTTGCAGACAGAAGCGTGACTCGCAAGTAAAGACAATTTCATTCCTTTCTGCAGTCCACATCCTTCTTTCATCGCACCATTGGCGGTGGAGACGTCTGTGGCTCTGCATCAAAGGTAGACGAAGCAATGAACGGCTTGCGGACAGACCACTCTGATGTAATCGGCGTCGAATGGTACGCGCAGACACTGGATATGCGTTTACAGACTGAATATGCTGTGCTACGGTTCGTGATGTGACTGAGCAATCTGTCACTGCCATTCGCACAATTTGCCTGTCAGCAAGTGAATTTGTATTCTGAGGTGGATGCGATCGAACACATCGGTCCGTTATAACTTCCTTCATTAAACGATCACATATCCGCATTACAGTTGTTTGTTTTCGTCCAACACGACTACCGATTTCCCTGAAAGATAAAATCCACAATCTTGGCAGGCCACTATCCTTCCTCTGTCGAATTCGGATACTTGATTAAAAGATGATCGCTGTTTTCTACGGGAAATAATTGATCATAAAAAAAAAACACAATTGAGAACTTGAAATCGTTGGAATCTCCAAGCCTTAAATAGTAATTTGAAGTGGAGCCACAGGCTCGCGTGATGTGCGTCTGCGCTGAAATTCTTATTCAACTCCAACAAAAGACAATCTATATACAAGAAATAAATTTATTTATCCCGAATGTTACATATATAACAATTTCCTAATGTCTTAACCGTAAAATAAAATATTAGGAAGGCCAGTCTCATCAGTAGTAAAACCATTTGGTGAATTTACAAAATGAATCAATCATATCGCTCTAATCCTCCATGCCTGCATCTAATATTGTATTCTGCATTTTAATTGAGAATTTGAAAGGATTTTTTTTCTTTGATCCAGAAATAGGTTTTATATATAACACATCTCTTATCAGACTATCCTGGAATATGGATATCAAATCGATGGTACAACATCTGAACAAAATCTAGTACATTGAACATATACAACTGAGCCCAGTTAGAATTATCTTGGTTCTCAAACAAGGTCTTCGAAAAAGTCTACGAAATACCTTTCCTAAAGTTATTGTACTTTACCGGGCAGATATTATGCTTTCAAAGGAAATAAAAACTACAATATGCCAAAATACATAGAGAATATACTGAAAGCAAGCACATAACTTCCAATTAGATAATTTTGTATCCAATCTAAGATTCAAAAGTAAAAATAAACAAGAAATAGAGGATCCCACCTAAGCACAGCTGGTACATTGGAGTAGACCCAGGAGGAGCTCTCAACCTAAGAAATGGACAGCACAAAGCAACACCAACAAGATTTCAAACAGGCTCTCAGCTATAGAACACACTATTATTTGCATCAAATGTACTAAACAGGACCTTTGGGAGAGGCCGTTGCTTATCATAAAACAGCTCGAGGAGCATGAACTCAAGGAATTCGTGTAATATTTGCACAAGGGAATATAACAGGTTTTAAATATATATTTATATATATTAAAAAAATTATTGGCCAAAGTATTTAACGAATATATAGACATAAACTTTGATTGAGTGATTTTATATAAACAAGTATACTCTTGTATACTTGTTTATATAAAATACAATTATACAATGTACCATATATCATATTTTAGCATTCAAAACTATATATTTGAATATTAATAATACTAATATAAAAGTTCTCAAATTTTAATACGTAAAATGATCAAATGAAAATTATATATTATGTAGGTATTATTGAAATTTCCATCAAAATCTGAATATTCGCATAATATTATTCTTATAATAAATATAAATCTTTGCATTTAAAAATATATATTTAAATAAAAAAAAATAGAATAACTGTTTAAAATAAGCACTTTGAAAGCTCTAAGCAACAGACGGATTCTTGTAAATGGAAAAGTTTCAAAGAGTTAAAATATTTATTCGTCACATTTCAAAAGTAATTATTATCAGTTTATTTGAAAGGTATTTATTTTACAACGATCCCGAACTTCAAGTAATTTGAGAAAGAACGACTACGCGGTATTTAGGAAAAGTTGGAGTCCTGTCATTAAGATTGCTGTGAGATTGTGTCAAAGCAGGAGTTTCCTTGTATAATTGGATGCTGTAGTCTATGCTTAATGAGCTCATTAGAGGTGAAAAGATCGGAGCAACCAGGTCTTGATTAAGTCCAACTACCTTCGGGAGATTCTGTTAGCTCTCTTGTTTGTCAGAGTGACACTGGTCACCTTCCTTACTTCTATATATTCCTTTCTTCTTCTTCTCTTTCATGTTTTCTTATTGTATTGAATATATAAAAGTTTAAAGACATTCATGGATATATAAATTAATAAAATCACCGTTAATATATTTTACTATATAAAGTAATTTCTCTTGATCTCTATTTATAAACATATTTGTATAATTTTAGTATATTCAAGTGACAACTTAAATTATTAATATTTCAAAGCTATTCAATTAAATTTTATTTTTCTTCGGAAAATAGTCACTTCTCTTGCCTAACAATTGGTCTATTATTATCCTTGTTGAATATTTGATTCGATATCGTAGCACAAGGCATAGTTTAAAAACTGTCTGAGTTAAAATAAAATATTAATAGGTTTATATAATATACATTTATATAATATATAAATTTATATTATTAATTAAATCATATTAATTTATATAATATATATAACATTTATATATTATATAATATACATTATACAGGGTGATCCAAAAGTCCCGCACAACTTTAAAAATTAATAACTCCGCGAATATTTGCGCTAGAGCAATGCGGTAAACACCATTGTGTTCAGGATGCAATGGGATTTTTTATGGCAAATAATGAAAAATTCGAAATTGATTTTAGTTACAACTTTATTCGCTAGATGGCGCCCTACCAGAATCAGCGATTCAGCGGCCAAATTGTTTGATAAATTGAAAAATATAACTGAACGACACGTATTTTTACTTTTTGAATACCAGGAAAGAACCCTAATAATATCAAATGATAAATTAATAAAACACCATTTCGCCAAAAGTTAGAAGAAATGGTTAACGATTTTTAAATACAATCTGAGATATGTAAAATAGGTATATGCAAATTTAAACATGTAGCCAAAAAAAAAAGATATTTTAGATGCGGTTTGCTGGAATCCTCTCAGCTTTTTAAATTTCGAAAATAATAATTTTCTATTTTTTTTTTAAATTCAACTTTCTCTCAGTATCAATTATATTTATTTTAATTCACTTGAAAAATATTTATCTATCTCTGATGATTTATTTTACTCTGGAATGCCGTTGTTGTATTTGTCGTGTCCAATAAAGAGCCTTAGATTCTTTTCGTTTGGCCAACAAAAAATGTCCAATTTATATACACATATATTCTTACATAATGAGACTTTAAAGAATGCAAATAATCTTCATCTATTTACATACACAACACATCTCCCCTCTTAATACTCCAGTCGGTCTAGGGGTTTCCTGGCTCTCTGAGGTCTAGGACTGCGGATGGGCACTTGCACAGCGGCAGCCTCCGGTTTAGGAGTGCAAGAGGGCACGTGCACAGCAACAGGCCCTGGTATAGGAGTGCAAGAGGGTACGTGCACAGAAGCAGACTCCTCCTTGTTTCCTGATGTAACCTCTGGAACCTCCTCTTCACTTTATTTCTGACTTCCACCTACAGGCTTCTCTCCTGATGTTCGAGGAAGTATCAAATTTCTTGTCTCCACTTGTTTCTTTCTCACAGGTCGCAAATGATTGATATGCCTCTTATACACGACGCCCTCGCAACTTATAAGGTAGTGACGGTAGCTCAATAATTCCAAAATGGTACATTTTTACCGTTTAGGTCCAGTTGCATAGTTGTGGAAATAAACCTCGCAACCTGTAGTAAACTGCTCCTGCCTTCTTACGGCCTCATAAAATACCTCTCGCGGATTTCTCATATTGGTATTAAATTCGAGAATCTTGATCTTAAACTTCTCTACATTAGCAGTACCGCCGGGGAATTCCTTTATTACAGTTTGGGGGAATGCTCTAAGAGCAAATAGGAAACTTTGTAGATTCGTCTCTAAATCATCCTTCCCATTATTCTTTCTCAAAAGGTTTTTAAACTCTCTTACATATCTCTCAGCTAAACCATTTGTAACTAGGATTATACGGAATGGTCTTAGTGTGCCGTATACCATTCATTTTGGTAAATTGCTCGAATTCACCGGAGACAAACTGTCTTCCGTTATCTGTAACAAAATATTAGGGAATTCCAATTTTGGCGAGAATTTCTCTAAGATGACTTATAATCGTTTTTCTGGTAATATCTTTGATGATAAAAATTTCTATCCACTTTGAGTATACGTCCACGAGAACCAAAAACATTCTTCCCATGAACGAACCCGCTAGATCAAGATGAAGTCGATGCCACGGTTTTTCGGGCCAAGTCCATTCCGAGATGGTAGCCGGGGGCATGCTTGCCGATTCTTGGCATACTCTACATTCTCTAGTTAACTCCTCGATGTTACTGTCTATGCCTGGCCACCAGAAAATACCATCTGGCAATCATCTTCATTTTAACAATCCCCATGTGTATTTCATGCAAGTCATTTAAAATTAAAGATCTTAATTTTTGGGGAATTACCACTCTTTCACGCCATTGAAAACAATCAAACTCCAAACTTAATTCCTCATTGATCTTATAATAAGGAGCTAGTGGGTTTTCCCTCAGTACCCTTGTGAATTTCCACACACAGAGTTGCCTTCTCTAACATTCCTTAATACTATAGACAGTATTTTATCTCGGGACGTCTCATATGCCACCTCCCTGAAAGAGAACGGTACCTCATTCAACTTCCTGAGAAGAAGTACCTGGTCTTCATCAAGAGACTCCCTGACACTCGAATCTGAAGGAAGACGTGACAATGCGTCAACATGGGAATTATCACTAGTTTTTTGGAAATTCCACAGTATAATTAAATGCAGCTAATTTCAAGGACCATCTTTTAATTCTGGATGATGCACATATGGGAATTGGTTTCTGAGGTGAAAATATATGAATTAAGGGTCGGTTGTCTGTGACCAATACAAATTTTCGTTCCAGTAAGTATTGTATGAATTTCTCAACGCAATAAGTTATGCTCAACGCTTTCTTTTCTAGTTGAGAGAAACGTTTTTTTCGCTTCAGTTAATGTTCTAGAAGCAAAAGCTATAGGGCATTCTTCCTTTCTATCATTTCTATGACTCAGAATTACGCCTAGTCCATAATAGTCCATAGTCCATTAATAATGATTTACATTTTTTAAATAACATACGATATTCTTTCGTCCAATTCAATCTACAATTTTTATTCAAAAGTTGATAGAATAGCGCTAAAATGTTTGCTATATTCTTTATGAATCTATAATAATAAATTAAGAGTCCTATGAAAGATCTCAATTGCGAAACATTCTTTAGGTTCAGGCGCCTCTATCACTGCTTTAATTTTATTTTATAAGGGATGCAGTCCATATTTATCCATTTTAAACCCTAAAAATTCCACCGATTACTTTTTGAATTTACATTTATATCTGTTTAACTTTAAACCTTTTTCTAGCAATAATCTAAACACTAGATCCAACTTTTGTTCATGATCTTCAAAGTCTTTTCCTGCAACCAAAATATCATCTATGTAGCAGGCCACACCTGGCAAATCAGAAAATAGGCCTTCCATAATCCTCTGAAATTTATTTGGTGCTACCGCTACGTCATATGGTAGTCTTTTATAAGATAACAACCTCTTTTTTGTGTTTATATCAACAACAGCTTTGGCTTCTTCCGCTAACATTACTTGTAAATAAGCCTGTGATAGGTCTAGAGTCGAAAGTACGGTGCTTGTAGATAATTTTGAAAAGATCTCATCGATCGATGGAATGGAATACCTATCTAATTCTATTGCTTTATTAGCTGTACATCTAGAATCACCACATATCCTTACACTACCATCCTTTTTTGATGCCGGTACTATTGGAGCGGTCCAATATGCATCAACTATAGGTTATAAAATGCAAGAATTCATTAAACGATCAATTTCATTCTCTACTTTGTTTTTTGGAGAGAAAGGTAAACTTCTGGCCTTACAAAACACAGGAGTCACATCCTTTTTTAAATTAAAATTTATTCCAACGTCCTTTAGGCAGCCCAAATCTTTGTTAAACAAATCTGCATACCTACCATCAAATTTTTATATATTTAAATATATTTCTATTATATTCATTATTTAAAATTTTAATGCTAAACAATATAGAATAATCAAGTTTCAACTGTTTAAGCCATTCTCTTCCTAATAAAATTACCTGGATTTTTTCATTTACAACTATTAATCGTAAATATTGGTTGGCTTCTTTTACAAAAACATTTCTTTGATCTATAATCTCTATTGATTTACCACAAAAGGATTTTAATCTTATATTTGTTGGAAATAATTTTTACCTTGCCAATAATTCTTATAAATATCTTTGGGTATTAACGTAACTGGACTTCCTGTATCTATTGTAAAGCACAAAGAATAATCATCTACTGTTAAATTTATTGTGGCATCAGTTTTGTCCTGTACAGAATATATAGAGTCCTCTTGTACAAATTTACATCCCCACATTCTTTTACTAGCTTTGCAGACCCTACTTAAATGACCCAGTTTATTACATTTTAAAACAAGTCTTTGTTCTATGAGGTAAAACAGATGCCACGTGTGAATGTCTTTCACCACATCTATAACACACTATTTCGCCTTTGCCACTTTGCCTGAAAGGCCTATACTGCGCCGTACTATTATTGTACTCGCCCTTTTTATCCTTTCAATTCACAGGGGATATCTTGGCCACTAATTTATCTTGTAATTCTCTTGTATTTATCTCCGCCAATTCGAACGAGATCGCCACTGCAAAAAATTTTATCCGGGGTGACATCGTCGTCCTCTTGTAGTAGCTTCTTTTGCAGGATTTCCGACTTGATTCCAGCCACAAAACGGTCTCGCATCATGGTTCCCAACATATCGACGAAATTACAATTTATTGCCAAATGTTTCAATTCTCTAAGATATTCCGAAATTGATTCTCATTCCTGTTGAATTCTCTTTAAAAATCTGCATCGCTGTGGTATCACTTTCTTCTTTGGATCCAAATGCAGCTTAATTCTTTGAATGATAGTATCATGGGGTTGATCATTTATTGGACCAGGAAGAAAATGACGTTTCCCTGCTTCAAAGTTTCCGAATCTGGAAGCGAGGTAAAAATCAGCACTTTAATCTCCTCCTTCAGATGCCAAAAAGAAAGCCTCAAATTTTTGTACAAAAAGATCGAAGTGTCCTCCACTGGGCTATAGCATCTAAAAGGTATTATTAACTTTGAACTTGTCATGCTGATCTTTTCTACTCCTTTGTTTTCTTGATTCAGATAGTTAAAAAGATGTAATCTTAACCCATTTTCCTATTTTTCCTCTCCATAATCCGAGAGTCAGATTTGTTTAAAAGATGTAGCTGTTATACTTCCATAGACACCGTTTTCCTCAGCTTTTTACTGGCTCTGTAGTTAGCGCATCCTCGTCGCCACTTTTGTGGTGTCGTAATTAGACATACAAGAGCTCAAACTTGACCATGACCAACAACAAATGTCCAATTTATATACACATATATTTTTACATAATGAGGCTTTAAATAATACAAATAATATTCATCTATTTACATAAACAACAGTTAATATATAGCGAGAAGAGTAGAGGACTGAGCACAGATCCCTGAGGTACACCAGCCCATGTTCTTCGGTCCTTGGAAAATGTTCTATTGACCCGAACCTTTATCCTTCTTCCCCTTAAGAAGTCTGCAATCCAGATTAAGGTTTTTCCTCTTACTCCGATGTTGTGAAGCCTTTCAAATAATTTCTACACTCGAAAAAAAGCTGAGGTCATATCCAGGAATACGGCCGTTGTCTTCTTTGGCGGTTTTTCCTAGAAATCTATTATTGATTGACAGAAGTAGAACAGTTTATCAGTTGTACAGTGTCTGGATCTTTAGGCAGTTTGGTAGAAGTTTATTTTATTATTGTTAGTGAGCCAGACTATGAGCCTAGAGTGGATAATTCATTCTGTTATTTTACAAAGTATGCTGGTAAGAGCAATTGGCCGATAGTTCTTGCATTCCTTAGCATCTTTGTTTGGTTTCAGTATTGGCACTACAATTGATATCTTCCAATTCTTTGGTAGTTTACCAGTTTGCGATGAAATGTTCAGTATTCGTAGGAGTTGATTTTTAGCTTCGTCTCCAAAGTGTTTAATCATTTGACCAAAGATTAGAGCATCTCCAGGTGACATCTTGGATTTAACTTTCCTATTGATGAATTTAGCTCATTCAGTGTGAAGTCTCTCGAGTAAATATCTTGTTGATGGTAATTTCTTACTTGTTAACTAACTTGTTTATATTATTTTTTAGAGTCCTGCCTTCATTCGTATAGCTGAGTCTGGAAGTGCTTAAAGATATTCAGAAATTATGTCAGCCATCTGTTTGTTCGTTCTCGCTGTTCATATCGGTTAGAGTATTGAAGGATTAGTGTTGGTTTTGAGTTTAATAACACTAATTATATTCCAGTGATGGCTTTCTTTTTTTGGATTCTGCAGAATTCTGCCCATTTTTCTTGTTTGAATATCCAAATTTCTTGTTTTATTTTGTGACAAATTCAATGAGTTCTTTATGATTTCTTCTGTTTTATTTGTTTTAAGAAGTTCATTTTTATTGTCTCTCTCTGCAATCATTGCCTCGATATTGTGGTCCTTCCAGTAAAGTATTCACAGGTCTTTACGTCTACCTCTAGGTATCGATACTTTTGCAGCTTTGGATATGTTCAAAGATAATTTTTCCAAGTTTTTGTCAATCGTTCTGTGATTTAATTCATCGTTGCACAGTTCTTCAAGCTTTTCTGTGAATTTTTTTCAAGTGTTTTTTTTATTCTGTTGGAAATTCTCAATTTTGAATTTTAGGGTTGTTAAAATTGGTCTGTGGTCACTGATTGCACTTTTCAGAATTTTCCATTGTGTTGTGGGTGCGATGTTGTAATTTATCGCTGTGATGTCTATTGCGGATTCTGTGCCTGTGGACTTGAAGAGATAGGTGTTCTTTTCGTTATTTAACGGTGTAAGGTCGAGGTCGGTTAGCATGTCCTCAACCTGCTGACCTTTGTTATCCTGGACAGGTGATCTCCAAGTTGGTCTTTCGGCGTTAAAATCACCAAGTATGATTGCGATATCCGAAGACGCTTCACTTAATGTCTCTATCAGGCCTGTATTGATGCTAGTATTATCGTGGTGATAAACATTTATGATTGGAATTGTTTATCTGTAAGATAGATTTCTATTGCCTGAGCTTCTGTCGTGCTTTCTCTAGGCTTACTCTGATTATAGGCGATTTCCTTAATTTCCTTATCAAAACGGCAAGTCCTCCTCCGAATTTTCCCGGTCTGCCCATTCGTAGTTTTGTATAATCTTTGATATTGAATCTCAGATTCTGATTCAATTTTGTCTCCTGAGGACAATTAATATGTACATTGTTGTCACAGAGAAGACAGGTTAGCTCTTTATTTTCCTCTGGGTACCATTTATATTGAGTTGTAGTAGATTGAAATGTGTCCTTGTAGTAGATTTATCATCATGAGCTCGAGCTGCAGCTCCTGACGCGGCGGTTACCCCGGACGCGGTAGCATTACTGGAGATATCAGTTTTGTTCTTCATTTGAAAATGGGTGCCGTTGCAACGTTAGTCATCTTGGAAACGAACCAGAATTTGGTCAAATATTCCAAGGGTCCAGGGGGGACCGCAAGGAGGTGTGGTCGAACTTCTCCCCTTCCCCCTGGAATGCCGTCACTACAGGATAAAGCACTCTTGGTGAATTTTTTAAATTGTGATTCAGAATCTGCCACTGAAGCTTTACGAGCGTTTCGTTCCTTTAAAGATATTCGAAGTGGTAAAGGACCAATGAGTTGCTACTCTCTAAAGCGATTGATTAAAAGTTTTGAGGAAACTGGAAGCAAAACCTCGGAGTGGAAGACCATCGACATGCAAGTCAGTGGCTGTTACGGTTTTGCAGAATGCTGAAGCTATTGAAACGTTATCCACGTATGGAGAAGTAAGTGCTAAACAAGTTTCTCGACAAACGGGGATTTCGTATGGAACAGTTTGGAGAGAACACACATTTAGAATTTTTCTATAAAAATATCCTAACAAAATTCAAAGTTTTCACGAGTTGAAAGTCAGCGATTTTGAGAAGCGTCAAGAATTCGCTGCATGGGTTTTCCGGCAAATTGATATTGATGAAAACTGGCTGTCAAATGTTCTAAGAACAGATGATGCTCACTTTTATCTAAAGGAGGAATTTAACATTCAAAACTGCCTCATTTTGGTAACAGAAAACCCTAGGAATTTTACAGAAATACCACTTCATCAGCACAGAGTTACAGTTTTGTGTGGGTTCACTTCTTCTTTCATTATTGGGCCATTTTTCTTTTAAAAAATCAATGGAAGAACTTTCAAAACCGTTTTTGTAATTGGTGAACGTTATGTTCAACTTTTGAGAGAAAAGGTTATTCCCATATTGCAGGACAGACAAGCACTAAGCGAAATAACATTCATGCAAGATGGAGGACCTCCTCATATCTCCCGCGGTGGGAAACAATTGCTGAAGGATACGTTCGGTGGAATTCGTTGATAAGTCGCCACTTTATATACCAGTGGCCCCCAATATCACCAGATTTGACGCCTTATAATTTCGGTTATGGGGGTACATTAACTCGCGTTTTTATCGATGCTGGCCTACCACATTGGCCATGTTGAAGGCTTCTATCAGATGGCACGTTTTTATAAATTTCAACTATTTAATTGTGACCATTCTGTCATCTATCGTCTGCAGGCGGTGTTTGAGAATGAAGGGCGCCACATTGAGCAAGGATTGTGACCTAATACAAGAGAGAAGGCAGTTACCTCATGTGTTATATTTTGTAGCTCTTTGTTTTGGGTTATGGGAATAATAAATGCTGTCCTCACAACTTGACTCTTCTTTTCTGTAAACAGTAATTTTTTTGTTTGTCATTTGTCCACATCTTATATTATGTCGTGCAGGCCAAAGTGTTATAACTTCTCGAATAACACTGGTATACACAATTTTACCCCTTATGTTTAGTTTATCGTTTTTGCTCATTAGAAGAAATAGCATAAGGAATAATCTCTGTATCTCCCCCCCAAATTTAGATGTTTTGCGCAAAAAATATTACAAAATGATTTTACTACCACGTTTTTCAACGCAAAAGGTCGATTTAAAAATGATTTTTTTTAAGGGGATACATTTTCAAAATTATGTGCAGTATAATAAACAATATTAACATTTGACAAACCCATAGGATATTTGGAATAAAGTACGACAAATATATTTTGTCACTCCCCTCTATATTTCATTTGTTGGATCATGACAAATATCCAGTTAAATAGTCAAGTGTCGACAATTAGTCAAGAAACTATACATTCCTTATAGCACGAAATCCTATTAGTAGTGCCATCATAATTATTGGTATTATATTAACATTTCAAAAATCGTGTATTGATATCAGTAGTTATTTTCAAACATTCAATTTATTTCACAAAACTCCATCTAAATATTTTATAAATATTTTTTTGCTACATGTTTTAATTTGCATATACCTATTTTACATATCTCAGATTGTATTTAAAAATCGTCAACCAATTCTTCTAACTTTTGGCGAAATGGTGTTTTATTAATTTATCATTTGATATTATTAGGGTTCTTTCCTGGTATTCAAAAAGGAAAAATACGTGTCGTTCAGTTATATTTTTCAATTTATCAAACAATTTGGCCGCTGAATATCTGATTCTGGTAGAGCGCCATCTAGCGAATAAAGTTGTAACTAAAATCAATTTCGAATTTTTCATTATTTGCCATAAAAAATCCCATTGCAACCTGAACACAATGGTGTTTACCGCATTGCTCTAGCGCAAATATTCGCGGAGTTATTAATTTTTAAAGTTGTGCGGGACTTTTGGATCACCCTGTATATATTCATATAATTCAACAAAAGAACCTAAACTAGCTTTATTCATTATAAAATAAATAAAGTTTCAAAGGCTAAGTTTCTTGTTCAACTTTTTATTTTCAAGCTTTCGAACTTTTTAAAATATGTAAAATGATCAATTGAGAATTTGAAAAATATATTATGTAGGTATTATTGATTTTTCCATCAAAATCTGAATATTCGCATGATATTATTCTTATAAAATTTATATATTTGCATTATAGCAAAATTAAACGGAGGTTGAAGATGAGTATCTTGTGCGAATTTTATTAGTAAGCTTTCGGGGACACATGCGCCCTTCGACAGGCTTTACGATGACTAAAGCCCGTAAAGCCTGTAGAAGGACGTCCGAAAGCTTGCTAATAAAATTCGCACAAGATACTCCTCTTCAATCTAAGTTTTATTTTGCTATTTTAACTCGAAGAGTTTATTTTAGTCGATATTTGCATTATATAAGATATATTTAAACAACTTAGCCCTGGAAGCTTTATTTATTTTATAATTAGAGAGAAACATATTTCAGAGGTGTTAGAAGTAGCAAAGAAGCTAAGGCCAGAAGTAAACGTATTGGCAAGTCCCAATAAATAAGATTATCATCGCGCGAAGGCATCTCTCTGATACCTATCCCGACTGTCTTAAACAATATCTGAGTTTCCTCAACATCTGTGATGTTCACTTTCGGGACAAAGTTGAGACCATTGTATGTTCCCAATATGTTAAGTGATATGAAGTCTCTTTCTGTTATCGTCAATTTTCCTTTAAATTTATCGGTTCTATACAAGTTACATACATTAGAGGATTTTTCGATTTTTAAAATCATATATATGTTATGAATAATATTCTGAGAGAGAGGAATTATTTTAGCTTACTTTTTGGATACATGAATATTACATGTCAATATACATGATATTGTTATGCAGTCGTGGTAATTATAATAATAATATGTTTCAATCATGATTCACTTTAATTAATATGATAACATAATTGAGGATGAAAAAGTACCTGATCTAAGGTTTGAAGAATAAATAAAATATTATATACCTACACTGGTGTCCAAAAAATAAGAAACTTAACCAATATTAAAATTTATCAAAAGTTAATTTATTAACAAATATAAAATTTAGTATACAAATAGTGTAAACTATGGAGAATTTGACTAGCTATATGAAAAAATATATATATTTGAAATTATGAAATATACAAATTATTACCAACATACCCAAAGCTAAGGTTCCAGATCTTAAAGAAATAAGATATCAATAGGGAGTATAATCACCTCTAACAGCCATCAAGGTCTCACAGCGAGCCCTCATACTGTTTACCAGGCTTTGGAAGAGGTCCAGGGGTAGTAAACCCCACTCCTCCAATAGAGTAGTTCTTAGCTCAAAGAGGGTTCTGGGAGAGGGAGAGGGGTGACGAGCTCCAATACGCCTCCCTAGAGCAGCCCACACATGCTCTATTGGATTCAGGTCCGGAGATCTGGCTGGCCAATCCATCCTTCGAATATTCTCACTCTGGAGATATTCATTGACTAGCCTAGCCCTATGCGGACGAGCATTATCGTCCATAAAAATTAAATTGCGACCAATTTGATCTCTATAAGGTCTTAGATAGGGCTCAAGGATCTCGTCCCTGTACCTTTGGGCAGTTAAAGTTCCCCCAGAAAAAATGTGGAGGGGTGTGCGTCTGCTAGAACTGATGCCCGCCCAGACTAAGAGACTGCCCCCTCTAAAACTGTCTATTTCCCTGATGTTACTGGGATGATAGCGGGGTCCAGGCTCCCTCCAGATGAAAACTCGTCGAGAATCTGTGTTTAAACTAAATCTTGACTCGTCACTGAAGAGAACATTGGCCCAATGACTGATCATGAGTCCAGGCGTGATGTTCCAAGCACCAATTCAAGCGGGCTCTCCTGTGAGCAGAGGTTAAAGGGATCAGACCATTGGTCGTCTTGCATAAAGAGCACCTTCGTGAAGCCTTCGGTAAACAGTTTGTCTTGAAATTCTCGTCCAGTAGCACTTGAGAGTTCATTAGAGAGTTGAATAGCTGTCATCTCCCTATGGCGCTTGGCAGTTACGACCAGATAATGGTCTTCAGAGGTAGCTGTTTTTCTTTTTCTACCAGAACCTTCTTTTCTTTTGATGGTTCCTGTCTCAATGAACTGTTTCCATATTTTGCTGACCACAGATTTATTCACATTTAGCCATTTTGTTACTTCAACTTGTGATTGCCCTGCCTCCATTCTTCCAACAGCTCTCCATTTTAAATCATCTGCTAAAATTTTTCGTAAACTCATATTTAACCAAGGATTAAATAAAATTATAATTGGACAATTTTTAGATGGGGTAAACGACAACGCCAAATAGCACACTTATAAAGACAAGCAAAAATTTGCATATTTTCAATTTTACCGAATCGAATGGTTGCGATAAATAAATTCTACGACTTAAAATACCAAATTAAATTACTTTTTAGCTTTTAGCGTTGTATATTTTGAAACATATCATTAAAAAACAAAATTTTCTTATTTTTTGGACACCAGTGTATTTACATAATTGAAAATTAAGCCGAACAACCTGATACAGCAACATTGAGTTTAATAAAGGGAAAGCCTCGACATCTGGCGGTTGACTTTACAGAGTATTTTATTCTAGAAATTATAATTTAATATTGAAATTAAAGCTTTCGGGTAGAAAGGATTTTTGGTCCCAGTGGCTTCCTGAAAAATTAAGAAATGGGTATTCAAAGCCAAACTTGCGTAAATACGCTTAACGCATGAAAAAAAAAATAGAAAAAATAATAAGTGGGTCAGGTGTTGACATTAAAAACAAAGTAATATCAACACCTGACCCACTTATTTTTTATTTTTTTCTATTATTTTTTCATATAAAAATTAAAAAACGAAAAAATATATATATATAAAGATGAGGTGTTGAAATCAATTTTAAAAATGGCATATCCTGACCAGGAGCACATGTGCTTTACAGAAGGCAGAGCGCCATCTGGTGGAACAGATATCAACCTTGCATTGATCAACTAGCCTGTTCCCTGATATTTGGCCAACCCAATTTCTTGATAAATGACGAACCTAGAGCGCGAAACGCGTTCGTGGATGGCTTTTCTTGATTTATCAAGAAATTGGGTTGGCCAAATATCAGGGAACTGGCTAAATCAATGTTTAGTTGATTTCTGTTCCACCAGATGGAGCTCTGCCTTCTGTAAAGCACATGTGCTCCTGGTCAGGATCTGCCATTTGTAATATATATAAATATATATATATATATATATATATATATGGTGATGCAGGTCTGGTCTGGTAGCCTCTTGTTGAATCTTGTCGACTAAAAATGTGGTGAGGTATCCAGTCGATTTAAACTATGGTGTGTTGACCGAGAGGAACAGACAGGATAAGGAGTTTTCCAGTACCTCTCTGCACCTTGGAAGACCTTTTATAGTTCTCACAAAGTACAGGCAGTTCTGGTCGAGGCAGAGTGGAAAGCTTGGGAATGTCCACACAAAAAACGAAGACACAGTTGCACTAAGAAAGTTCCGTGAACAGATAAAAGTTGAGCTAGGAGCGAAAGATGGAGAAAGAAGAGTTCTTACTGGGCTACATGGTCGATGAGGTGGACCTGAGGTACAACCGACGAGGGCTCACGCAGATGGTGAAGTGACTGTATTTTTAGGTTAAAACGGGGGCTTTATATACCTTTTCTGAGAAAGGGAGTTTTGCATTTCACCAGATGTGAAGAGTGTGGATCGTCTGGTGACATTCTAAACTGGCGCCGTGGCAGTTTCCATTTTTAGACCTTGTTGTGGGAATTCTAAATCTATCTCGATTTCAGACGTTATGACTTCTATCTCTTGCTTCAGCTCAACTATTAATCTATTACAGAGTTTTATTTATTTATCCTCAGTTTGTACAAATTACAATACATATGATGATGTAATGACACATGTCAATCATGCGTATAATCATTTACAGATGTGTTTCTATTATACAACATGAAAATCTTGTTATAAGTTATATACAATATGGAGTTGTTGGTTTTAAATTACCATATATATATAATATTTAAAAAAAGGTTGCCTCTCCCATCAAAATCCATATTAATATCTGAGATAAGAGGATGCCAGCGGGCGACGCTGGCCTGGGACGCTGGGAATTCTGCGAGAAGCGGCGGCTGGCAAGCCGGCCTGCGCGCGCACCGGGGGCTGCGCGCGCACTTTTCGAACACCGCCTGATGTCGCCGGCTGTTTACCGCGCGTCGCTACAACCTGCGGCGGTTCCTTCCATTATATAATACTCTAGGCGCTGGTGGAGTAAACACTGTACTCCACCTGCCTCTTATAATTGTATGTAATTTTTGGACACTTATTAAAATATAAATTATTAATTTATAGTTCTCACTGCAGCTCGAACCTTTACCCTAACGCGGTAGAACAATATCCTTCCGGCAATATTTACATATATATATGTATGTTATGATATATTGTTCTGATGTTGGAATGATAAACAATTGGATGTGAATTCGTTAAAAAGGAAAGATAGTTATTCACTTTTCAAGTAGTTTTATTTTGAATTACTTGAAGCAAATTATATATAAAATTATTTTTCATATTTATATAGAATTTATAAAATTAATCCTATATTCATGAAAATTTAAAAATAGGTACGTTAACTATACATATCTACAACAATATTCAAAGTGTTTACTTCTAAATCTATGGTCAAATATAAAATAATAGCCAATGATGAAAATAAAATACATACTTTTAAAAAATAAAATATTTTCATTTTCAGATTATATAATATGTATATACCACCAACACATCCAAGAGACGCCACTGTACTCAAAGAGGCAGCAGCTATTCCATTATATGCATTATAAAAGTTCATTACGTTAATCACCTTAGCGAAAAAAAAACTTTATCAATGATAAGCAGTGATCCGCAACACGAGTTTTGGTATATATTTAGATGCAAAAGGCCAACATGTATACCATGGTTTCGGACTATGAACCTCATTAGTACAGGGAGGGCTTCGATTTCATTACATCCTTCGAGAAGAATTATGAAATCGGTCGGATTTCCTGAAAATATATTTAGGATTGTGAAGTTACAGCGGTAAATTTACAGGCTAGATTACAACATAAAGTTTGCGGGGGATGTCTTTCCTATACTAATAGAAGCACCTCTTCCAATATCCCTGTATTAACACAATGCTTCACTTTCAAGACTCTAGTAAAAACCTTTAATAGTGATGATAAGGAATGAGCTACATTACAAGCCTTGGTAAATCCAGAGATAATCTAATCAAGAATGATAATACATTGTTCTGATGCATAAATCTAAAAGTTATTACAATTCTACAATACATTACCATTAATACAATATTATGATACATTAGCGCGCCATCTGTTATGAAAATTCCAAACTATTATAGACTAGTATGATTCTTTTTGAAATTATCATATATATTATTATTATATAAATAAATTGATTGGAGGGCCTGTCCCATTAATTTCTCATTGCAGTAAGGGAAATAGACATTAGTTAATTTTTTAAAAGAATAATTCGCTTCTATAATAGTTTCGAATTTCATAATACGATACTACTTAAAAACCTTTTAAACATTTTTAAAAAACGTTTAAAAAATTAATTTCGAAAAACTCTATCCATTGATATTAATAGTACATATATTGTTCTATTAATAAATAAAAATATATTGGATTTCTCTTTCTCTCAGAAATAATTTATTCGACAATATTTCAGTTTGCTGAACGCCAATAGTTTTCAAGGTATTTTTAAAAAACGATATTGTTCTATATTAATTTTATGGAATCTATATTTCATGTGTAAAATATTACTATCTATAATTGAATGCAAAAAAATAAATTAATTGTAATGAAAATGGCACCATAATATTATATATATACCTCTAGGTTTAACCGGCACAGAAAATAATATATTATTTTAAATCAAGATAAAAAGTTTCTTTGAACTAATTTCAACTTTACAAAAGCTTTAGGAGGATTAGGGTTTGGGCTTAGAAAATTGACTCAACACTTAAAATAGCGAAATAACTCCCATGCACTTAATTGAAGAGTTATAAACAAGTATTAAATATATAATAATTCATATAGTAAAGATATTTCGTAAATAATATATATATTATGATGCATTAGCGCGCCATCTATTATGAAAATTCTAAACTATTATAGACACGTTTTATTCTTTTTAAATTTAAAGAATTTCTACTGCCTTTACTGCAAAGGAAAAGGCTCTCCCTTTAATTTATTCATTGCAGTAAGGGCATTAGAAATTGTTTAAATCATAAAAGAATCATACGCGTCTATAATAGTTTCTAAAATTATATATATTTTTAAAATATTGTATTACTAGCTGAATAATTAATAAATATATATTTTTAATGAATTGTGATATAAAACATTATAAAATAAATTATATTAAGTGCTCATATGAGAGAGTTGATGGGAATAAATAATTTATAAATGTTTTTAATCTAATTTGAAATAGTATATATAATATTCTATAATTTATGCACACACTTTAATATACAGGGTGATCCAAAAGTCCCGCACAACTTTAAAAATTAATAACTCCGCGAATATTTGCGTTAGAGCAATGCGGTAAACACCATTGTGTTCAGGATACAATGAGATCTTTTGAGGCAAATAATGAAAAATTCGGAATTGATTTTAGTTACAACTTTATTCGCTAGATGGCGCTCTACTAGAATCAGAGATTCAGCGGCCAAATTGTTTGATAAATTGAAAAATATAACTGAACGACACGTATTTTTCCTTTTTTAATACCAGGAAAGAACCCTAATAATATCAAATGATAAATTAATAAAACACCATTTCGCCAAAAGTTAGAAGAATTGGTTGACGATTTTTAAATACAATCTGAGATATGTAAAATAGGTATATGCAATTTAAAACATGTAGCAAAAATATTCATATTTTAGATGGAGTGTTGTGAAATAGATTAAATGTTTGAAAATAACTACCGATATCAATACACGATTTTTAAAATGTTAATATAGTACCAAAAATTATGATGGCACTACTAAAAGGATTTTTTGCTATAAGGAATGTGTAGTTTATTGACTAATTGGCGACACTAGACTATTTAACTGGATTTTTGTCATAATCCAAAAATGAAATATAGAGGGGAGTGACAAAATATATTTGTCGTACTTTATTCCAAATATCCTATGGGTTTGTGAAATGTTATCATTGTTTATTATACTGTACATAATTTTGAAAATGTATCCCCCAAAAAAAATCATTTTTAAATCGACCTTTTGCGTTGAAAAACGTGGTAGTAAAATCATTTTGTATTATTTTTTGCGCAAAATTTCTAAAGTGGGAGGGGGGGGCAGGGATACAGAGAATATTCCTTATGCTATTTCTTCTAATGAGCGAAAAGCGATAAACTAAACATAAGGGGTAAAATTGCGTATACCAGTGTTATTCTAGAAGTTATAACACTTTGGCCTGCATGACATAATACAAGATGTGGACAAATGACAAACAAAAAATTACTGTTCACAGAAAAAAAAAAGAGTCGAGATGTGAGGACAGCATTCATTATTCCCATAACCCAAAACAAAGAGCTGAAAAATATAACACATTAGGTAACTGCCTTCTCTCTTGTATTAGGTCACAATCCTTGCTCAATGTGGCGCCCTTCATTCTCAAACACCGCCTGCAGACGATAGATGACAGAACGGTCACAATTAAATAGTTGAAATTTATAAAACGTGCCATCTGATAGAAGCCTTCAATATGGCCAATGTGGTAGGCCGGCATCGATAAAAACGCGTCTTAATGTACCCCCATAACCGAAATTGTAAGGCGTCAAGTCTGGTGATATTGGAGGCCACTGGTATATAAAGTGTCGACAGATCAACGAATTTCACCGAACGTATCCTTCAGCAATTGTTTGGCACCGCGGGAGATATGAGGAGGTCCTCCATCTTGCATGAATGTTATTTCGCTTAGTGCTTGTCTGTCCTGCAATATGGGAATAACCTTTTCTCTCAAAAGTTGAACATAACGTTCACCAGTTACAAAAACGGTTTTATAAGTTCTTCCATTGATTTTTTCAAATAAAAATGCGCCAATAATAAAAGAAGAATTGAACCCACACAAAACTGTAACTCTGGGCTGATGAAATGGTATTTCTGTAAAAATCCTAGGGTTTTCTGTTGCCGAAATGAGGCAGTTTTGAATGTTAAATTCTCCCTTTAGATAAAAGTGAGCATCATCTGTTCTTAGAACATTTGGCAGCCAGTTTTCATCAATATCAATTTGCCGGAAAACCCATGCAGCGAATTCTTGACGCTTCTCAAAATCGCTGACTTTCAATTCGTGAAAACTTTAAATTTTCTTAGGGTATTTTTATAGAAAAATTCTAAATGTGTGTTCTCTCCAAACTGTTCCATACGAAATCCCCGTTTGTCGAGAAACTTGTCTAGCACTTACTTCTCTATACGTGGATAACGATTCAATAGCTTCAGCATTCTGCAAAACCGTAACAGCCACTGACTTGCATGTCGATGGTCTTTCACTCCGAGGTTTTGCTTCCGGAGATCCAGTTTCCTCAAAACTTTTAATCAATCGCTATAGAGAGTAGCAACTCATTGGTCCTTTACCGCTACGAATATCTTTAAAGGAACGTAACGCTCGTAAAGCTTCAGTGGCAGATTCTGAATCACAATTTTAAAAATTCACCAAGAGTGCTTTATCCTGTAGTGACGGCATTCCAGGGGGAAGGGGAGAAGTCCGACCACACCTCCTTGCGGGCCCCCCTGGACCCTTGGAATATTTGACCAAATTCTGGTTCGTTTCCAATGTGACAAACGTTGCAACGGCACCCATTTTCAAATGAAGAGCAAAACTGATATCTCCAGTAATGATACCGCGTCCGTGGTAACCGCCGCGTCAGGAGCTGCAGCTCGAGCTCATGATTAGAAATCTACTACGAGGACACACAATTCAATCTACTACAACTCAATATAAATGGTACCCTGAGGAAAATAAAGAGCTGACTTGTCTTCCCTGTGACAACAATGTACATATTACCTGTCCTCAGGAGACAAAATTGAATCAGAATCTGAGATTCAATATCAAAGATTATACAACACTACGAAAGGACAACCGGGAAAATTCGGAGGAGGACTTGCCGTTTTGATTAAAACTCTAGAAATAAAATTTAAGGAAATCGCCTATAATCAGAGTAAGCCTAGAGAAAGGCAATAGAAATCTATCTCCCAGATAAAACAATTCCAATCATAAATGTTTATCACCACGATAATACTAGCAACAATACAGGCCTGATAGAGACATTAAGTGAAGCGTCTTCGGATATCGCATTCATACTTGGTGATTTTAACGCCGAAAGACCAACTTGGGGATCACCTGTCCAGGATAACAAAGGTCAGCAGGTTGAGGACATGCTAACTACTTTCGACTCTAGACCTATCACAGGCTTACTTACAAGTAATGTTAGCGGAAGAAGCCGAAGCTGTTGTTGATATAAACACAACAAAGAGGTTGATTTCTCATAAAAGACTACCATATGACGTACAGGTAGCACCAAATAAATTTAAGAGGATTATGGAAGGTCTATTTGCTGATTTGCCAATAATATTTTGGTTGCAGAAAATTACTTTAAAGATCATGAACAAAAGTTGGATCTAGTGTTTAGATGATTGCTATAAAAAGGTTTAAAGTTAAACAGATATAAATGTGAATTTAAAAAGAAATCGGTGGAATATTTAGGGTTTAAAATGGATAAATATAGATTTCATCCCTTAGAAAATAAAATTAAAGCAGTGATAGAGGCGTCTGAACCTCAATAATGTTTCGCAATTAATATCTTTCATAGGACTCTTACTTTATTATTATAGATTCATAAAGAATATAGCAAACATTTTAGCGCTATTCTATCACCTTTTGAATAAAATTGTAGATGGAATTGGAGAGAGACGAAAGAATATCGAATGTATTTCTAAAAATGTAAATCATTATTAATGGACTATGAACTAGACGTAATTCTGATTCATAGAAATGATAGAAAGGAAGAATGCCCTATAGCTTTTGCTTCTAGAACATTAACTGAAGCGGAAAAAAAACGTTTCTCTCAACTAAAAAGAAAGCGTTGAGCATAACTTTTGGCGTTGAGATATTCAGACAATACTTACTGGAACTAAAATTTGTATTGGTCACAGACAACCTACCCTTAATTCATATATTTTCACCTCATAAACCAATTCCCATATGTGCATCATTCAGAATTAAAAGATGGTCCTTAAAATTAGCTGCATTTAATTATACTGTGGAATTTCGAAAAACTAGTGATAATTCCAATGTTGACGCATTGTCACGTCTTCCTTTAGAATCGAGTGTCAGGGAGTCTCTTGATGAAGACCAGGTACTTCTTCTCAAGAAGTTGAATGAGGTACCGTTCTCTTTTATGGAGGTGGCATATGAGACGCCCCTAGATAAAATACTGTCTATAATATTAAGGAATGTTAGAGAAGGCAACTGTGTGTGTGTGGAAATTCACAAGGGTACCGAGGGAAAACCCACTAGCTCCTCATTATAAGATCAATGAGGAATTAAGTTTGGAGAGTTTGGTTGTCTTCAATGGCGTGAAATAGTGGTAATTCCCCAAAAATTAAGATCTTTAATTTTGAATGACTTGCATGAAATACACATGGGGATTGTTAAAATGAAGATGATTGCCAGACGGTATTTTCAGGTTTTTTGGTCCCAGTGGCTTCCTGATAAATTAAGAAATGGGTATTCAAAGCCAAACTTGCGTAAATACGCTTAACGCATGAAAAAAAGAATAGAAAAAAATAATAAGTGGGTCAGGTGTTGACATTAAAAACAAAGTAATATCAACACCTGACCCACTTATTATTTTTTTCTTTTTTTTTTCATATAAATATTAAAAAACGAAAGAAAAAATAAAAGATAAAGATGAGGTGTTGAAATCAATATTAAAAATGGCATATCCTGACCAGGAGCACATGTGCTTTACAGAAGGCAGAGCGCCATCTGGTGGAACAGAAATCAACTAAGCATTGATTTAGCCTGTTCCCTGATATTTGGCCAACCCAATTTCTTGATAAATGACAAACCAAGAGGGCGAAACACGTTCGTGGATGGCTTTTCTTGATTTATCAAGAAATTGGGTTGGCCAAATATCATGGAACTGGCTAAATCAATGTTTAGTTGATTTCTGTTCCACCAGATAGAGCTCTGCCTTCTGTACAGCACATGTGCTCCTGGTCAGGATCTGCCATTTGTAATATATATAAATATATAGATGGAAAATTTGCCGGGAGGAAATTAATCCATGGAAGCAATGGTCGCCTCTCCCGTCAATATAAACGTCAGAAACTGACGCCATCTATTGACCGTCGCCGCAACTAGCGGCATCGGTTCGGTGACAAAGCCACAACACCAACTTTGGCAAACTGATAAGCGTCCACCTAGAGACCATGGTTTCGGGGCTTTGTCACCGACCCGATGCCGCTAGTTGCGGCGACGGTCAATAGATGGCGTCAGTTTCTGACGTTTATTTTGACGGGAGAGGCGACCATTGCTTCCATGGATTAATTTCCTCCCGGCAAATTTTCCATCTATGTTTTGCCAATAGATTTGGCCCAGCCACATTGCCAGCAAAGCACCTCTTTGGTAGATTGTGAGGATTCCATTAGATCCCGTGTGGATCTCATGGAATAAAGTCCGCCCTAGACTGACGAGGGCCATTAGCCCGAAACCATGGTCTCTAGGTGGTAGCTTATCAGTTTGCCAAAGTTGGTGTTGTGGCTTTGTCACCGACCCGATGCCGCTAGTTGCGGCGATGGTCAATAGATGGCGTCAGTTTCTGACGTTTATTTTGACGGGAGAGGCGACCATTGCTTCCATATAAATATATATATATATATATATATATATGTCGTATTAAGGTATATCTTTGAATAATTATAAATTTAAAACTCTAAATTTGTATATAAGAAATAATAGACGCGACAAAAAGAAACGCAGCCATTTTCTCTTTGTTTATTATTCAACCTCCTTTTTTCTCCCTCTTACCCCTCGGGTCGTTGGTCAAAAAATTATATACAAGCATTGGCTATTTACTCTTTGATTATAGATATTAAAATATATGGATATGGATATTAAAATATATGGATATGGATATTAAAATATATGGATATGGATATTAAAATATATGGATATAAAAATAAAAAATATGTTGACTATTTACAAGTAGTGTGGGAATTATATTGCAGTGAACCTGCGTGGGGGTGCGCAAGATGAAATTCGTAGCTGCACAGTCTAGATAAAATTTTTAATTTTCTCTGAATTGAAAATATCCTAACGAGGTTATGATATACTATTGATATTTTAAACTGTTATTTATTACATCTTTATTATCTAATAAGTCGATAGGATTCGAACAGTGCGGGGTTAAAAAGCTAAGACTACGGATGGTAGATCTCTCGGCCACGACTGCTCACTTTGAATATGTTCATATCTTTCTTCATCCTACGATCCCTATTCCTGGCTTCTCCAGCTTTAAATATACTTGAACCATGTTCAGCCTTCTTCAACGGGGCCATATGTCATAATATATGCTCTTCCAGGAATAATAAAGTAAGCCTACAGTCGATCCAGAGAGAGACGGGAGGGTGTCACGTTAGACAGCAGGACATTCCAAAGGGGCTCCTGGGGGCCGTCACTTGGCACCTCGGGACTTTGGACAGTTGGTGATTGTGTTCGACGCGAGCGTCCGCCCAGCGACAGCCGGGTCCGCCATCTTGATAACGTTGTCTGTGTACTTTTCCCTATGATATACTCGCACATTGAGTTTACGACTCACTCAATGGAAGTACATAGGTCAAAGCACTACAACCAAAATTTACTTCTTTTTTAAAAAGGATGATCTCTAATTCGAACTAACATTTGAAGTGCACATCTTAGGATAGGTTTTACCGAACATCGATTTTCGAAACTAACCGATGGGGTTATACCATATCTTAGAGGATGATGTGTTTAAAAACCCCAAAATTTTCTTTTTTCTTTTAACCCTCGATAGTTTATCTTATAAAAACGCTTATACTAATCCTATAGTTGTTCTATCGTATTGCTATACGTAATTTAACTTATTACTCTTGTCCTAAATATATCTGTAGGCCTTTACATCTTGTCTGTCCTACACCAGACAAAACGAACGGAGGTATGCGGGGTTGTTATACCCGACTAACGATAAGCGCTAGCCTCTGCACATTGTAAGGTGGCTAAAGATATTTATAAGCTATTTAAACCCACACACGCATTAAGTGTTTTTATGTTCACATTTTAAAGTAATATATTCAAGTATTCAAGGTCATATATCATTTGAGTTTATGCTTGATTAAAATTATCATATCGCCTCATATAGTCCAACATTACATTTATATACAAATTTATATATTCCACTATTCTAAATGATGCCGATCATGCGTAACTCGACCAATCAGATGGTAACATGTCTTATTAGGCTAACACACGTTCGGATGAGAGAGAAGATATAGAGTTGTTTTGCACGCATGTCATTGACAACATACTTTTCATATGATTGTCAGTGTGTTTTATTTCATTTAAAACTTTTTTTCTGATACAGATGACATGTTAGCTTATTTACAATACATGCTAGGTATGAAAGGAAGTTTATAATGAGAAAGTGACAAACATTCAATGATTATTTACACACACATCTTTATTAAGACCACCGGTCTCATACAGATTCACCACAGGAAGAAATCATAGATGGAGCTTCTATACTCGAGGCAGCGCAGAACACAACAGGCCTAAGGGTCACATAATCCACCGTGCATAGGTTAGCGTATTCTTCCTCTTTATTATTGATAATCGACGTATCGACGTAGACCATCAGTCTTATATAGATTCCCCACAGAGAAGAAGCATAGATGGAGCTCCTTAACTCCAGTCAGCACAGAGCCCAACAGCCTCCAGGTCCGACACATTTCCAGTGGTCACAGAATTCACCGTGCATAGGTTAGCGTATTTTTCTTTTTTAATATTGATATTCCTTATATTTTTCCTTATATTCCTATATTTATTCCTTGTTTTAAAATATTCTAAACTATTTAAATCGTTTTCCGATTTAGTATATTTTGCCAGAGTTACTTTCATGGTCTTTTCCGCTATGTAACAATCATGATCAAACGAAGGGTTCGACATTGGGTTATCCGTTTTTGTCTCAATTTGCATACCAGTTTTTAACAATAATTATTTAAAACAGGAAAAATGGTTTAGATAGGATGTTTTGAAGACTAGAGCTAAGTGATATATAGGAAAATGTTTATAAATTGTAAAATATACATTTATACGTATTATGATGCATTAGCAGGCCATCTGTTATGAGAATCCTAAACTATTATAGGCTTCTTCTAAAAATTAAACTATTTCAATTGCTCTTATTGCAAACGAAAAATATTGGGAGGGTTGACCATTGATGAGCCAGGCTCTCGCAATAATTTTTCCTTTGCGGTAAATCCAATAGAAATTGTTTAATTTTTAAAACAATCATATTAGTCTATAATAGTTTCGAATTTAAACGTATTCTCTAACGGTCATCTGCTTAACATAACGAATCTTTCTTTTTTGGTGCCAGCATGACAATATATTAATTGTATCAAAGTATTTATTATTTCATTAACAGAGTATCAAATTTGATATTTATATTTTGTTTCTCTGTAAACTTACTTATTTGCTTCACCAAAATGATACGTGTAAAATGCGGAAAGACAAACTTCATGATGACACAACAATTTATTTAAGGCAAGTACAAACTATGATTGATAAAATACAAGATAAGCCAAGAGGAAAGTGTATAGAGAAACAAAATATAAATATAATAATTGATACTTTGTCAATAAAATAATGAATAGAACGGTGTTTAACAAGATTTACCGCAAATATTACTTTTTTACAGAACCAAAAACGTAATTTTAATTATTTTAAGGAGAAATAATGACTATCTCTATTCTTAGGGATGAAGTATGAAACGATGAATTGTGTAGAGTAATGATGAACGGAAAATAAAAGTGTTTGTAAAAGTAAATTTCTCCTTAAAATAATTAAAATTACGATTTTTTCGCTCTGCCATCTAGAAAAGCTCATGTGAGCCTGATCAGGATATGCCTTCTTTGTTTTATTATCTTATATATTGAATAAATGATAACCTATATAAATCACTATATATTACAATTTCAAAGTAGAAAATATACACACACACAAAAGCCTTTATTAGAGACTTGCCCCATACAGATTCTCCCAATTGGGTAAAGTAATAATAATCTTGTGTTATTTACATAGAAATTGAACTGGCTTTGCTCATCGTCTCAAAGTCATTCACTTGTTGACTGGTCCTTACATAATGATGATCTAAAAATATTTATAGTAAGCTATTGCCTTAGATTTGTTTGCTAATATTTTTGAAAGCAATACGTAAGGTGAAGTGTTGGTACATTTAATTTGTTGATATAGGGTCTTTCTCTCTGCATCAAGGGCTGTACAATTAAGCAGGTAATGGGGGGGGTTCTTCAGTAATTTCGCTGTCACACAGTGTACATATTAAGTTTTTGGCCTCAAACGTCAGAACGTGGTTTTTTATAGTAGAAAATATAATATTAGATGATTATCAAATATTAAATTCAAAAATTCATATTTTTATATGATATATATTAAAATATTTTATACATAATTTTATGAATATTTCAAATAATACCAAAGTCAACCTATTTAAAGGACACCGATATTTCAGATTTTTTACATAAAATATAAATATACATGTTGAAAATAAGGTATCAAAGTTGGTATTTTATCAAAGTCGAATTTAAAAGCGGAAAAAAATATTGTAGGGATTTAAAAGGAAATAGAGACAAGAAGATTACAACGCAGTACAACTCAAATATTTATATTTTAAATATTCACAAAAATGTATCCTCTTTATTTTATTTAGCTATTTTTGTTGCCATATATACCTTTAGTGCGTATTTCCTTTTTTAAATATACCTGTATATAAATCAATATTATATTTATATGTGTTTTATATTGTATAGATTGATATTTATCTCGTGTATATTAAAAATAAGAAAGGCATATCTTGATCATGAGCACATGTGCTTTTTAGATGGCAGAGCGCTATCTAGTGGAACAGAAATCAACTAAACATTGATTTAGCCTATTCAATGGTATTTGGCCAACCCAATTTCTTGATATATCAAGAAAAGCCATCCACAAATGCGTTTCGCGCTCGTCAGCGTGGAGTAGGTTTTATCTCATGTGTATGAGACAGTACGGCCTTTGCATCGAAGGTTTATTCGAGAAAAGTATAATATTTATAACATAAATATATATGAAAAGCATATCTACGCAAATTTGTCCTTAAATGCCCATTTCTTGGTTTCTCAGGAAGCCTCTGGGGCTAAATCTTGGTCGTTGAGGTACACTCTGCACCACCCTGAATCTATAATCCTATCAGTAATAGATATAAACCATATAAAATGGTTGAGTGGAAGATAGAAACCTATGTTTCGTCAATATTAATCTAATGTATTCACGCAAGTTTGGCTTTAAATACCCATTTATTGGTTTCTCAAGAAGCCTCTGGGACCATAAATATTTTTGGTCGCAGTGGTACAGCTTTCTCCACGCTGACAAGGGCCAACAGCCCGAAACGCGTTCGTGGTCGACTTTTTTTTTATTTATCAAGAAATTGGGTTAGCCAAATATAACGGATCAAGTTAATTAAAGGTTGTGTTTATTTTTGTTCTACTAGATGGCGCTCTGCCATCCTGAAATGCTCCTGTGATCCTGGTCAAGATATGTCTTTTTTGTTTTTAATAAAACCCTTTTTAAAAACGGTCAGGTATTGATATTAAAAACAAAAAAGGCATATCCTGACCACAAGCACATGTGCTTTTTAGATGGTAGAGCGCCTTCTAATGGAGCAGGAATCAGCTAAACATTGATTTAGCCTATTCTGATATTTGTCCAATCCATTTTCTTGATAAATAAATTTTGAAAAAATCCACGAACGCGTTTTGGGCTGTTGGCCCTTGTCAGCGTAGAGCAAGCTATATGACTGCGACCGAAAATATTTTTGGTTCCAGCGACTTCTTGAGAAACCAATAAATGGTATTTAAGGCCAAATTTGCGTGAATACTCTATTTATTGACGATAAAATAGGTTACTATCTTCCACTCGGCTATTTTATATTGTTCGTGTCTATTAATGATATGATTATAGATTCTTTGAACATATTTAATCCTTTAATATATATATGGTATAATATACTCAATAATTCTTTCATAAATATCAAAATCAATTAAATATACCTTTTATTTTAAAGCTCTATGTTACCCCTAGGGACACTTGCGCTGTCATACATGTATGCCTTTACATTTGTCTATACATATATATACATTTTTTTTAAGGCCGTGAGTAAAATAGTCATATGATATTAACAATAAGAAAGAGAGAAAAAACGAGAAAAAAAGAACTGTGTACAAAATAAAGATATTATTAGTTTCTTAAAAGATATTTGTCGCTATATAACTTAAAATATATCTACAAAAGGTATTAAATTTAATATACATTTCTAAACTGGAAATAAAAATACTTGGATCTGTTACTATTTAAATTATTGCGATTCTATAGTCTTGAAAAATTGGAAAATATAGTATAAGATGTATTGAGGTTTGTTCCTATTGTTCAAAAAACTAAATCGAGTCTTCCACTGCTCCAATTCTCTTTAAAAAGCTTCAGATATTCCTATGATTAGAAATGAAATGAGAATTAAGAAAGTTTGGCCGTAAAAATTATACCTTCATTTGTTGCCAGAGAGATATATTTCAATTATCAATTTAATTATATAGCGTGAGATATTGTATTCAAATACTATTTTAACATCTGTGTATAAATATATGTGATGAGTTCATCTTGTCGACTGAAAATGTGATGAGGTTTGGTAGCCTCTTGTAGACTCCTGTCGACTAAATATGAGATGAGGTATCCAGTCGAATTAAACTGTGGTGTGTTCCCTGTCGACTCTCGCTATACTGGTTTAACCGAGAGAAACAGTGAGGATGGGGAGTTTTCCAGTACCTCTCTGAACCTTGTAAGACCTTTAAAGTTCTCACAGAGTACAGGCAGTCGTGGTCGAGGCAGAGTGGAAAGCTTGGGAATGTCCACACAAAAAACGAAGACACAGCTGCACTAATAAAGTTCCGTGAACAGATAAAAGTTGAGCTAGGAGCGAAAGATGGAGATGGAAGAGTTCTTACTGGTCTACATGGTGGATGAGGTGGACCTTTGGTACAACCGACTAGGGCGCACGCAGATAGTGAAGTGACTATCAAGTGACTGTATTTATAGGGACCTTGTTGTTTTGTAACTGCTACATCTCGATATCTGCTTTAGCTCAACTCTTAATCTATTACAGAGTTTTATTTATTCATCCTCAGTTTGTACAAAGTACATTACATATGATGATGTAATGACACATGTCAATAATGCGTATAATCATTTACAGATGTGTTTCTATGATACAACATGAAAATCTTGTTATAAGTTTTATACAATATGGGGTTGTTGATTTAAATCACCATATATATGTTATATTAAAATATTATTTTATTTAAAATTAAAATTCATAGATTCAAATACCCTGTTAAATCGACCGCCAGAGGTCACGCTTCCCCTATAAAAACCCGTTGTTGTTGTTTCCCGATGGGCCGGTTCAAACCTTTGTACATTATGTAAATAAGTTTTCATTTTTTTTATTCTTAAGCCAGGCAGTACTTTCACCAAATTATGTTTTTATATATTCCATAAGCTCAATTAGATCTTTTTTATCTTTACTATTTCATTATACATCAAGATTTTAACCACGACTGCATTAACATAGCATAATCCTCGTTATCAAAATCACACAGAAAATCTATTTTTTTATAATATATATATGATTATAAATACAAAGAAGAGAGAGAAATGTCTCATTCTCAAAACTCAATGACACGGAAAACTGTATTTATAATTTTTTTACTCACAATGATCTTGTTTCAGACATTTGTTTTTGAGTTTTAACAAGGAAATCGTTATAAGATTTTTTCGTTGTTTAATTTATTTTCTCCAAAAATATTAGCATTTAAATTTATTTTTCTCTCTTTCTTTCCCATCGTAAATTATTTAAGAGGCCAGAATTATTTACTTGCACGCAACTGGGGTACCAAGATGCTAATAACTCATCTTCACAATTTGTAATTATTAATAATTAGAGGGTGGCTCATATACAATTTGGACTTCACTTTAGATGAATGGTTTAAATTGATATTTTCAGATTTTATTCTGTTGAAATATATTGTCGCTATATCCTTTTATATGTAGGAATATATAAATATCTCAACATACTTTACAAATTTTATTAACAATATTTTAACAACCTTTCTATAATTCTGAAATGAAACCTTTTTATAGATCATACTATGCATTCAGAAAAGGGTTCTGTATTCAAAATTCAGAATGGATATTTTGTGCTTTGCTTAAATGTTTTAATTATATTTTACATATTTGTGTAGAAATATATATAGTGATTATATAGGTATGTTCTATATATATATATATATATTCGAAACTATTTTAAAGGCGTAAGATTCTTTTTGAAATTAAACAATTTCTACTGCCCTTACTGCAATGGAAAAATTGAAGGGAGGGCAATAGAAATTGTTTAGACATAATATAGCCACGCTCAATAAATTAAAACAGGAAGTAGGTAAACAGCGTGGTAAGTTTCTTTATTGGGAACTACGAGCTTTCGGATATCAGCTGCCCTTCATCAGGTACAATGATTGTACCTGATGAAGGGCAGCTGATGTCCGAAAGCTCGTAGTTCCCAATAAAGAAACTTACCACGCTGTTTACCTACTTCCTGTTTTAAGAGAAATTGTTTAATTTCAAAAATAACCTTACGCCTTTAAAATAGTTTTGAATTTTGATAACAGATGGCCAGCTAGTTCATCATATATATGTTATAAAAATATTATTTTATTTTAAATTATAATTTCATAGATCCAAATACTCTGTTAAATCGACCGCCAGAAGTCACGCTTACACTATAAGCGTGCCAATCTCAACATTTGTACATTATGTAAATAAGCTTTTTTTATTCTTACGCCTTAAGCCAGGCAGTACTTTAATCAAATTATGTTCTTATATATTACTTTAGCTCAAATGAAACAATCTCTGATCAAAACCATTTTTATTATTATACTTTCAAGATATTATTCCCACAACTGCAAAACATTATCATAATGATACTCATGGATACCAAAATCAAGCAACAGCTAATAATTCTATAAAAATACCAATCAAAATACAACATTCATCTCTTTATATCTTTCCTTTATATAAGATATATATATTTATAAACACGTCATTAACATATTATATTATATTCAACTAACTTTTTTTCATTCTCTAATATAAAATCCTATTAACTCCACTTCCTTTACACTCCTCTCAATAAAAGGAACCAAATCATAGAGGTTATTTTACAATGAATGTCAACACCCTAAAATATCGAATTACTTGGCATTTTTTCGATTTTGCTCATCCTAATAGTTTGATATTGTTGCACCAGGTTGCGGCTTGGCAGACTTTTTAACCTTAATTCTCTCCTGTGCTGGGTCTTGTATCTTACCAGAGCGTGTTTCAACCATTCTACAAATTTATATAAGGGAATAATGAGATAACTCTACTTTAAGTAGCCTCCAGAATCATTTATTTATTTCTCACATTAACATTGGCATTTTTTCGGATTTGCTAATACTAATAGTTTGATATTGTTGCAGCAGGGGGGGTTGCGGCTTGGTAGACTCTTTAACCTTGATTCTCTCCTGTGCTGGGTCTTGCATCTTACCAGAGCGTGTTTCAACCATCCTACAAATTTATATAAGGGAATAATGAGATAACTCTACTTTAAGTAGCCTCCAGAATAATTCATTTATTTCTCACATCAAAGAGAGCAGTGAAGTCACACAGTGTACCAAAATACAAATGGTGATTCTATAATACATTTATTCTGTTTATAATACATATATTCTCTTTGAAAAAATAAGTAAATATAAATTTGAATTTAAAATATATGAAAAATAATATTACAAATTAAAATTAAATAGGTTCATTAGCCATAATGCAACAATATTACCCAATATTGACCATAAATCTTTTTTAAAATACAATATAACGCGGCTGATGATTGTAAAACGAAAATTGAAATTATTCCGTTCGCCATTACTCTTCATGTTTCATCTTTCCATACCTCATCCTCAAAGTTAGAAATGTCGCTATTTCTCTTTGAAAATAAATTTCGATTTTTATAAAAGAAACATTCGCGGTATAATTTCAATTTTCGTTTTACAATCATCAGCCGCGTTATATTGTATTTTAAATGTTACTTTAAGTATTAGTTACGAACGGAAAAATACGTCCAGGGTAGCCGAGTGGACAAGGCACCTGCCCGGTAAGCAGAAGGGTGTGGGTTCGATTCCCGCCCCTGGACACTTTTTATTTTTCCGTTCGCCATTACTCTTCATGTTTCATCTTTCCATACCTCATCCTCAAAGTTAGAAATGTCGCTATTTCTCTTTGAAAATAAATTTCGATTTTTATAAAAGAAACATTCGCGGTATAATTTCAATTTTCGTTTTACAATCATCAGCCGCGTTATATTGTATTTTAAATGTTACTTTAAGTATTAGTTACGAACGGAAAAATACGTCCAGGGTAGCCGAGTGGACAAGGCACCTGCCCGGTAAGCAGAAGGGTGTGGGTTCGATTCCCGCCCCTGGACACTTTTTATTTTTCCGTTCGCCATTACTCTTCATGTTTCATCTTTCCATACCTCATCCTCAAAGTTAGAAATGTCGCTATTTCTCTTTGAAAATAAATTTCGATTTTTATAAAAGAAACATTCGCGGTATAATTTCAATTTTCGTTTTACATAAATCTTTTTTGTTTGAATGAGATCAATGTATGATTTATTTTGATGAGTTTGATAGCTCTAAAATGAATTTTCGAAAGAAGAGTATCAAGCTACCCAAGCATTAACATATATTTACCAGAAGATGCAATTCCCCTTCAAATATGTATTAGAACATACACAATGTATTATGTTTATTATCTCAGTAGAGATGTCTACGGCGGTGATAAGAAATGACAAACAATATAAGATTCGGAAAATTCAGACACAAAGCCAACCTGAATACAATAGCTATGTCCCTCATCAGTTTAGGATCGGCTTCGAATTCATAAAATCCTCGAGAAGAGTTTTGAAATAGGTCAAATTTACCATAAAGGTTTTTATATTTGAAGAGGTCAAATATTAAATTTAAAATTATAATCTGTCTATTGACGAATTCCTTTCTAGATATTGCTATGCGTTTCTAGTTTTTGGGTGTTAAAAACCTTCTACAGGAGCACAATAGAGAGGAAAATATAGATATATCATAAATATATCAATAAAGAGTAATAAAATCTTAAAAGAAACTCATCAATAAACTGCTTATATTTTCGAATTAATGAACCTAGATAAATTTATAACCTAAATGCGATAAAGTATAAGTATTTTTCTTCGGTGTTCTCCTCTTTTTATCAAAGACATTTATAAAATTATAGTCAAATATTTTAAAATAACTTCTTTAATGTAAATTATTTTTTGGGGTTCCTTCAAACTAATCAAATCTACATTTTTAAGGACACAAATATTGGAAATTTATTCTATGTCGAGTTTTTGCAATTCATTTTCTCAAATGTGAAGAGTAATTTTAATCAACGTTTTCGAAATTAAAAATATATTCATAGACTATTCATTTCAAATTGATAAATTTCTTTTCCAACAGCATCATGTTAGATTGGATTTTGTCAACGAGAGGTAGATATTATGCGAAATAGTTCACGTTCCACAACGATGAGAATGAAATCATTGTAAGATAATTACTATTCAATTATTACATTATTATTTAAACACATAAGTGGAAATTTCAATCAAATTTTGCTAATATTTGTTGTTAAAACACATATGAATAATAAATTGAAACTATTATAGACGCGTATGATTCTTTTACAAATTAAACAATTTCTATAATAATGATAGTTTCGAATTTTCATTACAGATGGCGCGCTAATGCATCATAACAGATGAATAGTTTATTAACTTTTCCTGTTTACTTTTCATTGAAATCTTTTTTACATTATTACTTCTCGTTTGAAAAATAATCATCAAAAACAACTTCTGGGGTTCACTATACTAACAAATCTCCTAATATATTTTTCTTATATAATGAATCCTATATAAGAAAAAGTATTCCATAGCAATAGTAACTCATTTATGATTCGGTTTATGTAATTTTATTTTATTCCTGGGATATCTAAACTTTGATATAAGATGTAATTCAATATATCTAAATACAAGGTATCATCAAAAGTTCCTTCACTTAGGAAAGAAAAACTTAGAGTCAAAAAATAATACATCTATTAAAAATAGCAAAATATTTAAGACCAGGTGCACGTAATTGTATGACTGGAGAGTGCCTGTGTCGATTCGGCTCATGTATAGTAACCTTTATTTAAATATAATATAAAGGTTACTATGAATGAGTCAAATCAACCCAGCAGTTACAGCAAGAAGGGAGAACTGAGTTTTTACCTTTCCACAAGCCGCCAATGTTTCTGGTTCTACAAGTTAAGAGGGAGTTCAAGAGAACATTGTACTCCCGACAATAATATAAAGTTGCTTTATTTATAAACTCAAAATTCTGAGTATAGAAAAGTTACAAAATTGCAATATATGTTATAAAATTAATGAGATTTTATGCTGATTTTTGATTATCTTGAGGATTATGCTATGTTAATGCAGTCGTGGCAAAATATTGAAAGTATGATAATAAAAACAGTTTTGATCAATAATTGATTTAATTTAGCTGAAAGAATATATAAAAAAAACATAATTTGATAAAAGTAATGCCTGGCTTAAGGCGTAAGAATAAAAAAATGAAAAACCTATTTACATAATGTACAAAAGGTTTGAGCCGGCCATCGGGAAACAACAACAATGAGTTTTTATAGGGGAAGCGTGACCTCTGGCGGTCGATTTAACAGAGTAGTTGAATCTATGAATTATAATTTTGAATAAAATAATATTTCAATATAACATATATACTAACAAAATTTTGTCTGCTATTTAGTCTCTACAGATAAAAGAATAAATATAAAATACATATTTATTTGATAGAAATTGAAAATTAAAATCAAAGATTGTTTATCTTTCCTTATAATTACAAATATTTACAAAAATATAAAGAGTGTTTTCCCATGTGTTTTATTTCGATTTCAAATAAGAAAACCTTAGCTAAGAACAAATAGACAAGAAAAATTCTCCAACTAACGTAAAGGTAGAAAAGTTTTTAAAACAAATAAAAACTAAATATTTTTCTATTAAACCTGTAGAAAATACTTCTAGTGAATTCTTTTGTAAATAAAGTGTTCCATTCTTAACTTTATATAAATTCTTTGTAGCTCATTTTGATATAAGGTGAGCAGAGTTTATTAGGAGATATTCAAATATTCATCATTTAAAAGCTATAACTTTTATAGATATTATATATATATATATATTTATAGCTGGAATTCATATATGCTATTTTTATAAATAATCTAATCGACAATAACAATCAAACCTTTTTTCCTAACAACATACCAAAATATTTCAGGCCAAACTTTCATAATTCTCAATTCATTTCTAATCATGGAAATTTCAGATATTTTTGAATGAGAATTAAATCAGTGGAAGACTCGAGTTGTTTTTGTAGACACGAGGAACAAACCTCAATACATCTTTTAATAAATTGTCCTGTTTTTCAAGACTATAGAATCGACAATAATTTGATAGTAACAGATCCAAGTATTTATATTTCCAGTAGAGAAATGTATATTAAATTTAATACCTTTTGTAGATATATTTTGAATTATATAGCAACAAATATCTTTTTAGAAACTAATAATTTATATTATGCTGATTGTACATATTGGCAGACACTTCTTTCTTTTGTAAACAGTTATTTTTTCTCGTTTTATTTACTCTTTCTCATTGTTAATATCATATGACTATTCTATTCACGGCCTAAAATTATTGTATATATATATATGGTATATACAAATGTAAAGGAATACATGTATGACAGCGAAAGTGTCCTTAGGGGGACATAGCGCTTTGAATTGAAATAAAAAAAAACAATGATTAAAAACAGAATGTTTGAGGCGTTGTGCTTTAAGTGTTGATTTAGACTAAATGAAAATAACATAGAAAACAAAGAAATACTTATGAGTTGAACAACAAACTTAAAGCCAATACAATATTTAAAATGTTGTTAATTACTATTTTCGACTTTCATTGATAAAGAATAAAAATTGAAGAAGAGGAAAGCCTTTGTTGAAAGATTTTCGTGCTTGAAAATACAAAGTATTCTCTCTATCTATCTCCTTGAAAGAATATACTTTTCCCAATTATAGAAGAAGGATGTTTTAAAAAACAAAAATAGAGTTTCTATTTAGGAACAAATATCTTGACAAAATAATATAGCGTCCATTATTCTTGTTAGTTTACATTAGAAAATAAATTTAAATGCAAAGTAGAAAAGAAGGTGAAAAAAAGCTTGTTTCTTGTTAACTATAAATGAAGAGGAATTGAAGTCTCGGCGAAGATTAATTCTAAAGTTAGGAATCAAGAAAACGCTTGCAGCGAAGAAGTGATCAACAGCTCCCTAACGATTGCTGACTTCAAAGCGCCACTCTTAAATGGAGAGAGAGAACTTGTTTACTTGCTGCCTGCCATCTTATAAATCACAGGGTCGTTTTCTTGGAGGATCCCTCGGGGTCTTTTTTGTCTTTCGCTCATTTATCCTGCTAACACTGTAAACATATCGGTGAGCGACAAATTAGTGTTGTACAGATTAGACTAACAGACTATAAAAATACTCGTGTCCTAATTTCATTTCCTAATTCATTCCCTATATATTCGCGGCTTGTTGTTTGATTTATATTAATTTATTCCTAACTGTACTTGTTCTTATTGTTTGCGGTAGTGCATTGCTCGATACAAATATTTATATTGGGTTGCAATTAATATTCGTTTAGTTTTTATATCCCTTTGTTTCATAACGGCTTTTGTTGTTAAACGGTAAAGTTTTTATATTCTCTAAATAGTACTTGATCTTCTCTGAAACCCTGTATTATTTGTATTTTGAAAAACGTAATTATTTGTTATTTTTCAAGGCTTGAAAATGGAATATCCAAGAGGCAAAAATCAACATTTTTGACATCTGCTTTTCTTCGCTTTTCATCGAGGTCAAAAAGCAGACGAAGCAGCTCGGGACATATTCAACGTATATGGAAAAGGTACCATAGGGGAGCGAGCAGCACAAAAATGGTTTGCAAGGTTTAAAAACGGCGACTTGGACCTTGAAGACACGCCTCGAAGCGGACTACCATCAGAATTCGATGAGGAACATCTAAAGGCCCTGTTGAAGGAAGATGGTCGCCAAACAACCCGTAAGTTGACCGAAAATATAAAATGTAGTGCTGTAACCATCCCCAACCATCTTCAATCAATAGGGTTTACTCAAAAACTCGAAGCTTGGGTGCCTCATGAGCTTAATGAAACTGAAAAAGAAAATCGCCTTCGAATCGCTGCTCAATATCTCGCACGCCATTAATCACACGGGGCCATAAACAACGATTTTTATACCGAATCGTTTCGGGAGATGAAAAATAGCGTCTACACGTTAATATGAAGCAATGAAAAGAGTGGGTGGTCTAGGAGATACGCCGTAGCTAAGAATAAAACAAGATCTTCATTCACAAAAGGCGATGTTCTGCGTTTTTTGGGACAGCGAAGTTTTGCTGTACTGGGAAATGCTCCAAAGAAATGCCACGGTCAACAAGGACCTCTACATTGCCCAATTGCATCGCGTGAATGAGGCTCTGCACCAGAAAAGACCCGATCTACAAGGTCAAATCATTCTCCTTCACGACAACCCTAGGCCGCATGTTGCATAAGTCGTCAAAGCCGCCTTTCAAGAGCTCGAATGATAGGTTCTACAGCACCTACCGTACTCTCCGGACCTTGCCCCAACCGATTACCACCTTTTCCACTCCATGTCAAACCATATGGGAGGCACTACCTTCGATGATGAAGAGGACCTCAGAACTTGGCTCAACAACTTCTTCGACACCAAACCGGGCGATTTATGGCGGAACGCATCAACAAACTAGTCGAACGTTGAGAGAAGGTCGTAAATAATAACGGATAATACATAATTGATTAATTAATTGTTATAATAAATGTTTTTTGTTTAAATAAAATTGTCGAATGAAACCGAACCGATTTTCTTTACAACCCAATATGTAATTCTACGTCATAAAAGCATATGTCCATAGTTTTCTTAGATACCATTTCTGAGATTATACCCTCAGTGTAGCATATATAAGTAGAATGATCCAATACTGTATTAATTCTCTAAGAAGCGGTCTGGCAGATTAACTGGCTAAACCGCTGGAAGGATTAACCACTGATATTTTTTCATCGAATTAAGGGCAGTAGAACTTTGATTAATCTGTAAAAGATACACTCGCATCTTAATGTTTTCATATCCTGTATATTCGTATCCCGTTATTACTTTATATTATATTATTTATAAATAATTTTACAAATAAGTTGCAGTTTATAAATAAATATTATATATCTTATTTCTAAAATATAGAATATTATTTCTATAGATTAAACGGTTATGTGAACAATAAATAAACGTTAATATATTAATGAATGTATCTACAACTTATTAAACAAATTATACAAGTGAATCTTTAGGAATCTTATTAAATGAGTAAAGGGTTATTACTACATAAAACAAAAACTAAAAACAATACATTAGAGGAGAATAAAAGTAATATTAATAATAAAGATTTAAATCATTCAAAATAAAAAAAATGCAAGAAACAGATCAATCTTGGTAAACCAACATGTCACCATAATTTAATATTTAAAAAGTTCTTTAGATTGATTTTAAGAGCCCTAGGTTTAGCATACAACAAGAGAATCAACAGATTTATTGATTTACGAACTCAATATAGTAAGATGAGAAACATTTGTAAATAAAGAACGAAAAATATTTTTCTGGTTTTTACATGTTTATTATAGATGTGTTTATAGCAGATATTAGTTTTTAGATAGATATTATAAGAATAAATAATAATTAATATATATATATAGATTAATTTGAAGATTCTTTTAATTTGAAGAATTTTAGATTCAAGATATTTTTTCCATTATGTAAATATTATATATATGCATAATGTGTGTGTATTTTTCTTGTTGGCTGCTTTATTTAATTGCAGATCGGCCCGTTCCTGCCGTCATTCAAACGCACGAACTAAGGACGGCATCGGTAAAATCCGTGATCTCATTATTGTAAATATTAGAACAATACACGAAATCGAATAATTAGTTTGATTGTGTGATCTAGGATACAATTCAGCGCTATTTGACCATTGATTTGGCAATGCGAAGACTTACGGAAAAGCTTGAGCTCAAATATTTATTTTTTACCGAAAGAATTAAAGAATTATGTAGTTAAAGCCTGACCAACTTGATCTACGCTTCTTATTCGTCAGATTTAGTATTCAAGAAAATTTCCTTTTTTCTCATTATGAAATAGAACATATAAATAATCCCCTTTGTTGATATAGATGAAATAAATGCAAAGTTCTTATGGCGCTATTAGTTACTAAAGAATCAAGAGAAAATCTAATAAGTGTAAGCCACAATTTGTGACGAGATATATTTCTAAGAAGATCTCTACAAACATGAATTTCTCTTTTTTTCCCCCGGAGATCGAGCAAGGACTCGATCAAAAATTATGTCAGATGAGGGAAAGAAATGAACAAACAGTTGGTGACTAATATTGCACACACAAACAGCTTTATTAAGACCACCGGTATTATACAGATTCACCACAGAAAGGAAGCATAGATGGAGCTCCTATACTCCAGGTAGCGCAGAGCCCAACAGCCCCCAGGTCCGACCCATGTCCAGTGGCCAGAGAATCCTCCGTGCTTAAGCCAAGGTTAGCGTATCATTGAAAAGGCGACTAATATTCCGAAAAGCTGATAATTGGTATAAATATAATATTGCCACAAGAGTTAATCCTGGATGGACTTACATCTGACATTAAACCAGAAATGGTGTGCTTACTAATTGCTGCGAAGTCATCCAGCTTAGTGATTTGCTCTCAATCGCAAACTCATTGGAAGCATCAACAAGCAAAGCCAGCCTTGTTTCTTCAACATCTGAATCGAATGCCCCTTAATATCAACGGCAACCTGCGGTCTTCAGTTAAGGAATCTACACACATCGACCGTGCCCGTGATTGCGCTTTAATCCGAAAAGAGACTGTCGCCTGCTGACAAAGTGTATGAACCATCGCCTACCAATGATGAGCCAGGACCATAGATATGCCGCCACCACATTGATAAGACAACAACTTCTACTGGTAGGTTAGAATCCAGACTTAATTACTTACAGTTCACCCATCCACATAGAGCAGGGGTTGGCAAACTTTTGAATCAAGAATTGAGTAAAAAAAAGAGCCAAAAATTGCAATTTATGAAATTTCAAAATTTTTAAAGAGCCACAAAATGTTTTCTCCATAACAATAAATTGTACTCGCATAAATAATATTTGCTAAGGAACTATATAAAGAGATGCAGCTTCATATCCAAAGAGGCGCTTGTGGCTCGCGAACCGCAGTTTGCCGATCCCTGTTATAGACTGTTGGCTGAATATGGTGTAGACGAGTAGATTCGAATTATTCACTATTTAATGACTGAATAATATGAAAATTTAATTTATGGAACCTAATCTTAAACTTTTTAAATCTGTTATTTGTTTTCTAAATATTATGGGCGAGATTAAATTGAATATTTAAATAGGGAATATTTCACTGTATATTCCATTTTATTTATGCTCTTAATCTTCATTTAGATATTTTATCTGTTAACTATATTATTCATATTTAATTTGAATATCGACTTTTATAAAAATTAGTGTTGCAACAATACTTTCACACATATATACTATATTTGTATATATTCCTTTTTATATTAATTATGGTGTGTTTTTCTATTACTTATATGATATTTCTATTGTGTTTCTTTTTTTTAAGTGATATTTTTCTAAATTATCTAACTATCTTCAATTATATATTTTATTTTTCCCTGCCACGCTTCAATAATGCGTAACAGCTGATGTTTATGCAATAATCTATTATAAAACATTATTTATAACATAAATATGTTGTAATACCTTGAAATGTTTTAGCGTTCTAGTATATATATATATATATGATACATTTTGAATGATAGAATGTAAATTTTATTTTGTTTTTTTTTCTAAAGATTTAACTAAATGGTGTATGTAAATTTTGTTTTGTTTAAAAGATTTGAGGAAAATAAAGAGATGATTATTGAAGTGGAGATGGCCACAAACGACTGCTAATTCTTTTCACACATCTAGAATAGAATTATATCATATATATATGTTATATTAAAATATTATTTTATTTAAAATTATATTTCATAGATTCAAATACTCTGCTAAATCGACCGCCATAGGTCACTCTTCCCCTATAAAACTCGTTGTTATTGTTTCCCGATGGCCGGCTAAAAAATTTTGTGCATTATGTAAATAAGTTTTTCATTTTTTATATTCTTACGCCTTAAGCCAGTCATTACCTTTATCAAATTATGTTTTTAATATATTTCTTTAGCTCGATTAAAGCTATTTTTATCAATATTTAATTATTGCCACGACTGCAGAACAATATCACATGTACATGGATTCCGGGATCACGCAAATGACCAATAATTCCTCTACAAGTAATTAATCTCATTACATCAGAATCTCATTTTTCTTTTATAACATATATATATATATATATAAGATCGAGAAAGAGAGGTATTGTAACGTATTTATTTCTTACTTACAAATTCTCTCAAGGAATTTCAGCATCTCATCCTTTGTAAGGACAATAGCCAAACTGACTCTACAACAGCAATGATTTATGTTAACGGCAATAAAAAGTGAAGGTTTTAAAGATAAAGAAGAAGAGAAAAGGGCGTTCTCTAATTAATTAATTGAAGGAAATATTAATAAAGATGTTAAAGGATCTTGCAGTTAAGCTCCCATTTATAACCAAGGATTGATGAAGGTTGGGGCAATATTTTAAATTGGTCGTGCGAGAAATTCAACCAATTTCACTCAGGACTAATTGAAAGTGTCTTGAAGAAATACAAAGTCTGAATTTAAATAAAAGCCAAGAATCTAACGAAACAGAATGTCGATCCTCTCCCCAGGGGAATGTAATGAAGTAGTCCGGAAACTGTTTGTTCTTCTTCCGTCCAAATCCGGATGAATTTTAATACCGAGACCTCATTTTTAGGTTCAGTTTAAATTCACTCGTTCTTCATTTCCATTTTGAACTGTTACACCAAGGAATAAGTTTCTTTTATTACAATTCAGTTCTTGTCGTCTGGTATAGGTTTGTAAACTAGAGTTTCGTCTGTTTCTTTTTTTAATTCAATTGATTTAGTCTGATATTTTCTTTCGCATATTTCTCTAACTTATAAATACGGTTGTGAGTGATTATTTTTGAGTATTATATCTCGATATATAGATGTTTGATTATAAGTATAGATAAATAACTTGAAATATATTTTAGTAATAATAGATTTATAGTATTGAAATCAATATATTGATATGGAAATATATATATTAATATAATGAGAGAGAAAAATAAAGAGTGTAGAATAAAAATATTATTATTTCATAAATATGATTGCAAAAATGTGTACCTATAATAAAGGTTATGATTATTTGAAATTATTGTATATAAAAATAAATATTTAATAATGAATTTGAAGAAAATTCTGAAAACGATTTTTCAAAATTGGAAAGCCTGAAATAACTTTCCAGTTGATTTGTACTATGTTAAGCCATAGTGCGGTTTTATTACGTACTATTACGTGAACATTGTGTTGGGACAGCCAAGATTCGAAACTGGGTGTTGCTGTTTTTTTTTTTTTTTTTTTGTTTTTCACAATAATTTGTTATTTATATTGAGGTTATTTTTGAAAATTTTCTAATGAAGGCTTTAAAAATTCATAATAATTTATTTTTTAATATTTTAAATTTATCGATTATAAAAGCACACTCAATGATATTAATGGATATAAGTTATATTATAGATATATAAATTATTGAACTATATATTTTTGTGATTTTATTAGAAGGACATTTTTATATTCGAGGTTTTTGCATCACTATGTGTATTGCATTGAATCTTCAACACAACATCTTTTCTACTACTGTCGTTGTAAACTTAAAATATTTATTATTATTATATTTTAAAATATTCAATGTGAAAAAAATATATACAAATGTAAAATTGTAATGGGTTAAGGTGGATAAATCTAGAAAAATGAATCTCCTCAACGTGCAACTAAGAGTTGATGATGGCTTGCGCTTATTCGTGGATTTTTTATTATTCCAGAATTGGCCAAATACCCATTCTTGATTAATCAAGAAAAATATTATTGTACGCGTTTAGGGTTGTTGGCTCTCATAAGTGTAGTGCAAGCTGTATCTTAATATATCTCTTTATGTTCAATAGAAATAATTTATGATTAAAGATAATTTTTAAAAGTTCATCATGTTTTACTTATATTATACTTACTCTAGCCGATTGAGCTGGGAAATCTTCGGGATTTACTCGAGTGATACAAAATGCAATTCTGTATACACTAGTTAAGTTCGCCCAACGAATAATTAAGTAACAAATATTATTTAATATGATGATATCTTTCATTATCAAGCTTTAAAATGTAGTAATTGGAAAATTTCATCTGAATAATGATAGAAATTAATAGCAATAATGATAATTAATTAGACTTCTAATTAGAGTGATAATGATTATATTATAATAATTAACATTTTGGAAAATTATAATCCCTTGATTCATATCATTTAAGATAAATATTAATTGAACAATTTCCACCAGTTTCTAGAGATATAATCTTTTATAAACAATACTTAAAGTTACACCGCATAAGTTTCTTTTTTTGTGAAAAATCAATATTTATTTCAAAGAGAAATATTTACTATTTCTAACTTTTTTGAATGAAGTATGAGAGGGTGAAAATATGAAGAGTAATGGCGAACGGAAAAATAAAAGTGCCCAGGGGCGGGAATCGAACCCACAACCTTCTGCTTACCGGGCAGGTGCCATGTCCACTTGGCTACCCTGGACGTATTCTTCCGTTCGTAAATAATATTTAAAGTAACTTATAATACATTATAAAGGACTGCGGCGAGTGATTATAAACAATACTTAAAGTTACACCGCATAAGTTTCTTTTTTTTGTGAAAAATTCCCGCCCCTGGACACTTTTATTTTTCCGTTCACCATTACTCTTCATATTTTCACCCTCTCATACTTCATTCAAAAAAGTTAGAAATAGTAAATATTTCTCTTTGAAATAAATATTGATTTTTCACAAAAAAAAAAGAAACTTATGCGGTGTAACTTTAAGTATTGTTTATAATCACTCGCCGCAGTCCTTTATAATATTTTATATATTTTATGTACTCTTGTAGAAGGGGGGGAGAGATGAGTAAAACATAGAGATACGGTTTAATATATAGAGATAAACTCATATACAGAAACCTGTAGCATTTGTTTGATTAAAATACACGAGATTCGAATCAATTAAGATAAATATTGCTCAAAGAAAGTTATTTCAAAATTTCATTAAATACACTCGGGTAGGGTTGCGCTATAAATATATGAAATTATTCATTAAATGACATAATATATTTTGGATAAAAAAAACAAATAAACATAAAAATCAATATTTCGTTAGGTTGTACGCCTATCGTTGTCAGGGTCTCTTTTTTTTTTAAATGTAAGATTCAAAAAAACGCGATGGCTTTTTAGGCGATGATATATAAAACATTTACAAAAACACACAAATATATAATACACCTTTATATAAGTATAGATTATATATGTACATTCCTAATATAGATAAAAATAAATGACCCATGTGTGTGTGAAAATTATAATAAGAATTAAGTAGATTTTAACTGTAAATAAAACTGAAGAATGTTGGATTTTTCTATTGATACTGTTGCTACCTTTCATTGAGGTCCAACTTTATAAAAATAGCACCGTGTTTTATTCCTAATATTGTTGTATATAATTGCAGATCTTTTTTAAATGTGTCATATGGTCCTGTTTGACGTGTTATTCACTTAAGAGATATTAAGCTATGGTTTTTAAAGTTTGTTTGTGTTTAGGTTTTACTCTTTATAGCAGATTTCTGTTAATTTCTTCTCTGGAATGTGATATACTATGTTTCATTTGAATTTTTGAATGTTATTATGTTCTGTGTTATGATGGCGAAGTAATTTCTTCAAATTTGCTGCGGTTTGTATAGGATTTTGACTTTATATTCTTGTTTTTCTTTCAATGCTATAAATGTATTGCAATGCACAGTAGATTTTCAATTCTTTGCTATTGTTTGTAGTTATGTTGGTTCGTTCTTATATATTTTTTCTTAATGAAACCTGGATTTTTATATTTCCTTTTAATATATATATATATCCTTCGTTCAGCTTCAATATTTTAAATATTTGTGAAGCAGTGAGCAAAATGAATGAAAATTGAAAGGCATTGTGTGTTTAATTAATGCATTTTCACACACAGAAAAAGGAAGGACCCTGACAGAGAGAGGCCTACTGCCTAACGAAATATTAGATTTTTGCAATTATTAAAATGTTTAAATTTTATTTTCTATCCAAAATATGCCGTTCAATCAATTGAAGTAATTTATACACGTTGTATATTAAAAAAACAAAAGAGATCCATACACTGACCGACAACATAAGCATATTTTCATTCATATGTATATATAAAAAAACAATAGAAAAAAAAGCACATGTGCTCGTGGTCAGGAAATGCCCTTTTTAATTATAATATATACATATATTTTCACAATATTGTACACCTTACGAATATATTTTTGAATTTCCACTGACCTTCAAATATAGTTATTTCATTTTAAATAGAAATCTTCATTCTATTTCTCTAAAATGTACACAATTGCATCAATATCTGTTATCACATTCAAATATATTTTCTTTAAAAGATTTTTAAAATTTCAAAGAGGTTATATAATTTAATAGAATCTAAATATATGGAATAAAAGGGAGATAATGATGATAAAATGTGTTTGATTCTTTTAAGGTACTCAAAATGGTCTAATTCAGCTCGTAATTGATGATGACTATTACAACAAATAAAGGCTTTGTTGAAATTGACAGTTGCAGATATTTCAACGACATTTGATATGCAGATATTTGCATTAAGTTTTAGTATTGCCTATGCTGATTGATATCTCTACCTATATGGCGCGGTCTTGTTGGATTGTTGTAGTTGGCTAGCGGTTAATTGATAGGGCAGGCCTGCGTGAGCTGCTTATGTATATATAGTTTGATCTTTTGTCCTTCTTTTATAGTTTTATATCTTTAGGTAATAAAGGATATTTCTCTTCCTCTACGACTTCATAAATATTTATCAACAGACATATTTTGTTATAAAATATTCTTAATTAAGAGAAGGTTTTAGCTATTTTTTTTATTTGGCGATAAATTATATAATGAATAGGTGAACAAGATTGCGCAAAAGAATAAATGAACAGCTTAATGTAACATTAATTCACATGATCAGCATGTATATGAACACGTACTTGATGAATTAGTTTGATATATTACAATTGAAAGAAGTATTGTATTTTTCCATTTATTATCCAATACAGCATTATGATTGAAGGAAATACTGCCTATTTTACATTTTTCTTTTGTTTGGAAGAGAACTTATGTTTCTTTTGGACGAATATCTGGGTGGAAACCATTATTTATGAATATTATAATGATAATAAATTATTACTATAATTTTAATTAATATCATGTTTTCCTATTATATATATTTGACATTTTTTTAAATATTAAACTTTAACTCTTAAAATGGTGATAACAAATCATTCAAAAATGTATATAGTGTTTTGGACATGATAAGCCACGTTTGGAATATAAAAAGAGAGATTAAGAGGAACGTGGTAAGTTTCTTTATTAAGCAGTATACGAGCTTTCGGACGTCAGCCGTCCTTCATCAGGTATTGACATGAATGAGAAGGAGATGCTATATTTATAAGCGACAGTTTAGCATAAAAAATATTAAACAAGAAATAAAAGATTAAAAAGATTTGAGATTTGCATGCCAGTAATAAAAATATTTAAAAGTGTACAATATATAGATTTAAGAAAATCTGCATACCTAGGATGAAGAGAAAAAAGGCGGAAAACTAGAGGCGAAGACAAAAGCAAGAATAAAAATAAAAATAAGAATATAAACGAGAATATAAAAAAGAGCGGAATAAAGATAAAGTTAAAAGTTACGAAGGAGGTGTATCTGTTGGTATAGAATAAAAAGCAGAATATTGGGGCGGGAGGTCAATCTTTCTGTTGAGGCTGGGTGTAGTATTGGAGACAAGGGCTTCGAGAACTAAGCGTTGGTATTTATTTGCTATATCGCTATAAACGGGGGTTGTATTGTCGAGATTAAAGGAATGTCCGGATTCGGCGATATGTTGGTATATGAGCGATTTTTTGTCTTTCGAGCGGATGTTGCGGGCGTGTTCACTGGCTCTGATGGCGATTGTTCGGCCTGTTTCTCCAATATAGCATAAATCGCAATCGTTACAAGGAATTTTGTAAACGGCGTTAGAAAGGGATTGGGGGTTACGTTTGGCGGAGCTTTTTGTGATTGGATGTCGTAGGAAGGTGTAAAGGGAAGGTGTGCACTTGTAAAGAGTGCGAATGCCGAATTTACGTAAAAAGGAACCAATACCGGAATTCGTGGTGGAGTATGGGAGGACGCAGGTGCTTTTAAATAAAGGAGGTGTGGTTCTTTTTTGATTGGGTGTGAAAAAATGTCGGTCGATAAAACTGCGTGGATAGCCCGCGGACAAGAGATGCGAGTAGACCGTGCGCCTCTTGATATTTTTAAAGAAAGGGAGGGAACAGTGGGTGTAGATACGTTTGGAAAGAGTTCGGACGGTGGTGATCTTATGGGAGACGGGGGCGTGGGATGAAAAATGTAGGTACGAGGGCGTAAAGCCGGGTTTGTGAAAGACCGTTGTGTGGAATTTATCGTCGGTGTTAATAATTAAAATGTCTAAAAATGGAATACAGTTAGAGCGGGACGGGTTGTGTATAAAAAGTAGATCCAGATGGTAAGAGTTTAAAGCGGTGAGAATGGGTAAATGATCGGTATCTCGGTGTAGGCAGAAGATGTCGTCTACGTAACGTAACCAAGTAACGACCCCCAAATGATCTTTGGACACCAGCCATTGGTCCAGCCCTAGCATGACAATTTCCGCTGCGATTGTGGAGAGAGGACTGCCCATAGGGGAGCCTCGTATCTGTAGAAAGGAACGGCTGTTGAATTCGAGGGTATTCATGCCAAGACAGATAGTAAACAGATCTATTATCGATTTTTGGTCTTTGCTAGAGAATGTAGAGAAGGCAAGGAGTGAACTAAGACCGTCTGTAATCAAAGAGTGCGGAAGGCATAGGAAAAGGGATGTTACGTCGAAGGTGGACATGATAAGTTTATCAGGCTGGGGAACACTCTTTAATTTGGTTAGAAATTCGGTAGAATCTTGAACTGAAAAGAGGTTGTGTGCCTTAACGAGAGGTTTAAGGAGGTCAGTGAGATATTTAGCTAATTGTAGTGCAGGGGAGAGGTGGTAGGCTACAATGGGCCTAAGGGGAATGTGGGGCTTATGGGTCTTAGGGAGGCCGTATATGTAGGGGACGCCGGTAAGGTTGGAGGTGAATCGCTGGAATTGCTCGGGGGTGATGCTTCCATTCCTCTTGAGCGTCCTGAGTGCAAACTTAAAGCCATCGGAAAGAGCAGTGATTCGTTCAGTTGGGATCTCATGGAACGTGTCTGGGTCAGATAGGAGGTCAAGCATTTTTCTCTCATATTCCTCCGCCTTCATCATAACAACCTGAGAGCCCTTATCGGATCTGGAGATTATAATATCGCAATGGTTCTTTAAGGTTTTAAGGGAAGCGAAATCTTTCTTGGTGGAACTGGGAGCGGTTGAGGATCTCTTAGAGGAGGCGAGGAGTTTGTTGGTGATGGTGGACCGGATATAATGTTTTTCGACGTGGGATTGGTGTTGAAGGGATGACTCAATTCCACTGATTGTGTACAAGAGATCAGGTTCTTTGGGCAGACGGAAGTTGAGGCCTTTTTTAATAGAGAGATCTGGGTGTCGGAAAGTGTTATGTCGGTTAGGTTCACGATGCCATCTTCAGGTTTTGGTTGGGTGCAAGAAGGAAATCCGTACTTCAAACGCCAGAATTCAAACTTTTTGTGGTGACGGGATTCTATCTCCGAGTTTTGGATCGTGACGCGAGAGTTTATGGTCAGTATAAGGGAGATCCTCAACCGCTCCCAGTTCCACCAAGAAAGATTTCGCTTCCCTTAAAACCTTAAAGAACCATTGCGATATTATAATCTCCAGATCCGATAAGGGCTCTCAGGTTGTTATGATGAAGGCGGAGGAATATGAGAGAAAATTGCTTGACCTCCTATCTGACCCAGACACGTTCCATGAGATCCCAACTGAACGAATCACTGCTCTTTCCGATGGCTTTAAGTTTGCACTCAGGACGCTCAAGAGGAATGGAAGCATCACCCCCGAGCAATTCCAGCGATTCACCTCCAACCTTACCGGCGTCCCCTACATATACGGCCTCCCTAAGACCCATAAGCCCCACATTCCCCTTAGGCCCATTGTAGCCTACCACCTCTCCCCTGCACTACACTTAGCTAAATATCTCACTGACCTCCTTAAACCTCTCGTTAAGGCACACAACCTCTTTTCAGTTCAAGATTCTACCGAATTTCTAACCAAATTAAAGAGTGTTCCCCAGCCTGATAAACTTATCATGTCCACCTTCGACGTAACATCCCTTTTCCTATGCCTTCCGCACTCTTTGATTACAGACGGTCTTAGTTCACTCCTTGCCTTCTCTACATTCTCTAGCAAAGACCAAAAATCGATAATAGATCTGTTTACTATCTGTCTTGGCATGAATACCCTCGAATTCAACAGCCGTTCCTTTCTACAGATACGAGGCTCCCCTATGGGCAGTCCTCTCTCCACAATCGCAGCGGAAATTGTCATGCTAGAGCTGGACCAATGGCTGGTGTCCAAAGATCATTTGGGGGTCGTTACTTGGTTACGTTACGTAGACGACATCTTCTGCCTACATCGAGATACCGATCATTTACCCATTCTCACCGCTTTAAACTCTTACCATCCGGATCTACTTTTTACACACAACCCGTCCCGCTCTAACTGTATTCCATTTTTAGACATTTTAATTATTAACACCGACGATAAATTCCACACAACGGTCTTTCACAAACCCGGCTTTGCCCCCTCGTACCTACATTTTTCATCCCACGCCCCCGTCTCCCATAAGATCACCACCGTCCGAACTCTTTCCAAACGTATCTACACCCACTGTTCCCTCCCTTTCTTTAAAAATATCGAGAGGCGCACGGTCTACTCGCATCTCTTGTCCGCGGGCTATCCACGCAGTTTTATCGACCGACATTTTTTCACACCCAATCAAAAAAGAACCACACCTCCTTTATTTAAAAGCACCTGCGTCCTCCCATACTCCACCACGAATTCCGGTATTGGTTCCTTTTTACGTAAATTCGGCATTCGCACTCTTTACAAGTGCACACCTTCCCTTTACACCTTCCTACGACATCCAATCACAAAAAGCTCCGCCAAACGTAACCCCCAATCCCTTTCTAACGCCGTTTACAAAATTCCTTGTAACGATTGCGATTTATGCTATATTGGAGAAACAGGCCGAACAATCGCCATCAGAGCCAGTGAACACGCCCGCAACATCCGCTCGAAAGACAAAAAATCGCTCATATACCAACATATCGCCGAATCCGGACATTCCTTTAATCTCGACAATACAACCCCCGTTTATAGCGATATAGCAAATAAATACCAACGCTTAGTTCTCGAAGCCCTTGTCTCCAATACTACACCCAGCCTCAACAGAAAGATTGACCTCCCGCCCCAATATTCTGCTTTTTATTCTATACCAACAGATACACCTCCTTCGTAACTTTTAACTTTATCTTTATTCCGCTCTTTTTTATATTCTCGTTTATATTCTTATTTTTATTTTTATTCTTGCTTTTGTCTTCGCCTCTAGTTTTCCGCCTTTTTTCCCTTCATCCTAGGTATGCAGATTTTCTTAAATCTATATATTGTACACTTTTAAATATTTTTATTACTGGCATGCAAATCTCAAATCTTTTTAATCTTTTATTTCTTGTTTAATATTTTTTATGCTAAACTGTCGCTTATAAATATAGCATCTCCTTCTCATTCATGTCAATACCTGATGAAGGACGGCTGACGTCCGAAAGCTCGTATACTGCTTAATAAAGAAACTTACCACGTTCCTCTTAATCTCTCTTTTTATATAGTGTTTTGTTCAGGCCAATTTTTTATGGAACAACCAACCTTTATGCTTCAAACTTTAAAGGTGTTAAATTGTTTTATTGGCAGATAAAACGAGTTGCAACTCTAATTTGATATACCTGATATGTTTATGAATTAACAAAAGTAATATATCAATTGGAAAAAGAAATATATATATATAGGCGAAATTGAAAATATAATGCGCAAATATTCGAACAAAGCTTTTTTATTATGTTTCGATAAGTCAACAAATAATATTTCAAATATATATGATATATTATTATATTATAATATATATTATATATATATATATAAATTGAATATTTCGATAAGAAATGGATAAACCAAATATTTCGACTACTAAAGTATTTTTATATAAATCAACATCAAAGCCTCAAGCGTTACAATATATTGAATTTTATTGATATCCTATTGAAATCCGATATTTTATTTGAAGTAGAAAGATTTCTTTTCTGCAAATCTATCTCGTTTTTATGCGTATTTGATAACAGTTGTCGATGAAAAAGATACATAAATACTACTATTAATTTACAATAGTATGATTTATCTATGAATACTACCACTAAATAGGATGAAAAAGATATACATTCATATCAAAAGAGATATCCAATAATTTTGAAAAATTGTAAATAATATAAAATATTATTATTCCTTAATTCATTCTGATAGAAAAGAGATATTATTAAATTTGTTATAATTAATAAAAAATAATGGACACTTCTGCCGATAAAGTTTTATTTTTATCAACGTTTCAACAAAATTCAATCGTCTTCTTCGGGATATATAAATAAAAATAAAGTATATCGCAAGGCGTTGAAAATTATATATATATATATATATATATATATATATATATATATATATATATATATATATATATATAAGAGAATATTTTTAACGTCTTTTTAAACGCTTTATTTTTAATTATTCTTCCTGACGAATATAATAAAACCAATTGATAGTTATTTGAATAAAGTAATATAAATTGGAATAGAAGGGACCTAGAATTATAACGTATCGGTTAAACAACCCTGTTTGAAAGATGAGAAAGAACCATTTTTAAATCTGAGTTCAAACGATCCAGTTGATAGACCTCAGCAAGAGCCCTCTGCAGGGAGCTGCGTCTGTACTCATGTTAGAGTCGGCAGCAAAGGCATCTGCTTCAATGTTAGAAACGACCTCAAATTCACAGGCAAAGTGAGGCTTTCACCAAAGTGTGCATGGATCATGGTGCCATGATCAACGAAAGCTGCACCCCTACACATCATTCCATGAAAAGTTCGAAGAACATGGACTGATGTAATCTTGGACAAGGGGATAAGAAACAACAACAAAACCCTTGGTGGGAGGGTTACGCCATTCTGTGAGGGAAGGGATTGTTGTGGGTGGTATGATTCAGCCATGTCCGATCATCATACCGGTCCATCTGGCTTCTCTCGAAGGTACAGTCAAGCACAATTAAAGATAATTAGTTTCACAAATATATTTTTCATCATCGTCATTTCGATACCTTTCTGTGTAGAAGCTGTGATTTTATTGACTGAAGTCCATTTCCGTTTCATAATTTCGTCTGTTTCTATGTGTCAATATTATATTTTAAATAAAAAAGGCATACCCAGACCGCTAACATGGAACAAAATTCAAATAAACCTTGATTCAGGCTTGAGGGTAATATGGCTAACCAATATTATTGATAAATCAAGAAAAGTCAACCACAAACGCGTTTCGAGTGTGATGCAGACTATTATATTTGTGGATCGTCAAAAATGTTGCATAGGTCATACATTTATCTCTTTCTGCACGAGCTCTTGCGTATCTTATTCTCATCATTTTTTTTTTCTTTTTACTTCCATATATAATTGATAAAATTAAAATATTAAAATAATATATTTTATTGATTTTATAGGCATATGAAAATAATTGAGTATCAAATTTATTTGCTACACAGAAATGTATGGTCAACACCTAAATAGATAATACTTAAAGAAAACAAAGAAAAAATGAAACACTTTGAAGTAATCCTGAAGATAGAGGTTGCCTATATAGCCGGCATTCATAGGTCTATGAAAAATATTCACTTCGGCCAGCTAAAGTTTTTATTCTCAACGTTTCAACAAAAAATCTAGATTCGAAAAATCACGTGAGTACGCCCTTGCAACCTCACAACAATTTTTAGCGCCTTGCCAAATGCTTTATTTTTATTTACTTCTCCTGACAGAGACAAAAATATTTGTCGAAACGTTGAAAAAAAAAAACTCTAACTGGCCGAAGTGTCTATTTTTCATATAACTTTGAAAATAATTATATCAAACATTGAGAATTGAAGAAAAAGCGCATATAAAGACTATTCTTCAACTTCAACTACCTGCCGATCTTCTCTAGATGATTACTAATGGCCATAGCAGATGTTAAAATTATCTAACATTTATGCGCAGGCAAGACAAACGTCCACGTGTTATCACAATAGCAACACCACGACATCTCGGGACACTAATGGAAGAGGGCTTCAATATCAGAAACATGACAATCCACTCGAGCCGGCTGTTCCCCTTCAACGAAATAGGTCTTCAGCTCGAGGATACAATGACTCTCATTTGATTCATATTGAGCAGCTCAACAAGCCAATTTATAGCATAATATTCAGAATAACAATATATTCCTTTTCTTCATTTCTTACAAAAAATCATTTGCAACCTATCTTTTGAGAGAAAATACGTGCTGAGAGTTTTGTTATCTTATGATATCTCTCCTTTGCTAAATTAGCGATTTATGCAATTTTTGAATGTAAATGCTTTGAAAAAAATTAGGTATTATATTCGGCAGTTAGAAACATATTAGGAACATCGTTTGAATGAAAGTATAAAAGAGACATAAGGGTAAGTAGTGTTGAACCTATTCTGAAGATGGGAAGAAAGCGATTGTTTACACCTATAATAGATAATAGAAAAAACATAATAAATAAAGACAAATTGAAGAAGAACCTTAAAACCCAAATACACCCAATTCCTCCAAACCAGACATTCTGACTAATTGGAATAGAGCGAATAGCTTAGCTACCTAACTGAATTCTGAGCAAAAGGCTAAACGAAACACTAGATATCTCTGTTTAGACTACAATGGATTTAACAATTCATGAAAGCCATATAACCAAGAAATCAAATTTAAAGTGTCAAAAAATGATACAAAACCTACTTGTGTTATATCTTTAATTATTTCTAACGTTAAAATAAGTTACATACAAAAACACACAAAAACAGATAATTTCTATTTTAAAATAAATTGATTACCCCTTGATTTCTCTGATTAGAGATTTTTAATGAAAGCAATAATAAAAAAGTTCACTATAATCAGATGAAAGACTAGAAGAAAATAATGTTTAATCTAGGGTGAGAGCAACAATACTCAATAAAAAAATGACTAGAAACAACTTCATCATATATATGTTATGAATAATTAGTTTGTTGATAGATAAAGGATTAATAAGATAAAGGATTCATAAGATGAAGGGTTGAAGAAGTAGTCGTGATAAAAGAAAGATAATTATTTGCCATCAGGTAGTTTTTATTTTTAATTACTTGAAGAAAATATACACATTAGGGATTTTCAAAATTATATAGAATATATTAAGTTAATTCTATATTAGTGACTTAAAAAAAGATATATAGGTTAACTACGAATATTTACAACAAAACTGAAAGTCATTCTAAAAACGATGATTAAAAAGAAGTAGAATTATCAATGAATAAAAATGAATTTTATATTTTTCAAATTATAAAATATTTGAATTTAAGATTATATAATTATATATATATATAATGGTGATCAACAGCATAATAAGGGACAGCAAATTTTACCATCCCTTTTATCCATGTTTTACCTTTAATGATAATTTCCGTTGAGGCATGTAACATTTTTGGAATTCTCGATTATTGACGATCTTCTAAGCCCAGAACACAGGGAGAAGGTAGGACAGTGACATTATGTTTCCAAACAGAGCAGAGCGATCTCAGGGCTCCCATAGTCCGCCTCACCTATCCGGATGCTGCCCCCTCTAAACCGAAGTAACCATGTTCCTATGCGTGTGGTCTTCATTAGTCTTATGCTAGTGCTCTCCCACTCTGGCCAACGACTGTAAGTTGGATGAAGAGTCCACTGCGACAATGTCGGCTACAAACATTTCACACAACACACACTTTATATTTATAATTTCTTTCGTCTTGGATCTCTTTCAAGTTATTTAGGAATATGTACCTCAAGAAATTGAAGAACTATTTTCACTTCGTCAATAAAATTAACACTATACACTCTTGATTAGTGATTTCACTAGTTAGCTCTGCATCCATATATAAAACATGCTCTTATCCGCCGGCTTGTTTTTATTAATCTCATTTAGTAAGTGTCTCACTTCCAAATTTATCTTTTTTCTTTCGACCTTTTCGAAGAAAGGGGCCTTTTATGATTTATATTTTATATTCCAATGCTATACTACTGCCTCAAAGCTTTTTTAAATAGTTTTTAAATACTCCAATAAATACATTCATGACTTTTAATACATGCTAAATAAGCAGAAGAGTAAAATACAATATTAGAGAATGGTATGGGGTAGATTAAACGAGTGACACTCTTAAGATATCTCACTATTGGAAAGCCAGTCTATTTCAACATTTTGTCATCGAAGTTAGTGCAGTTGGAGGAATTGCTATAAATTTCAAATAAAAACGCCTAATTAATTCATATTTTTAAATAAAGGTACACACACATGCAGGTGTATTAACACTATCGGTCTTATATAGATTCACCCCAGGAAGGAAGCATAGATGAAGCTCCTATACTCCAGGCAGCGCAAAGCCCGACAGCCTCCAGGTCCGACACATGTCCAGTGGCCACCGAATCCAGCATGCATAAGTTAGCGTATAACTGAAAAGGCGAGTGTCGAATCAGCCGAGTTTAGTCATCGCTTTCCTCATCCAAATGGACCACGGCATTCGGCGATTCTATTAATGAATGTATATTTCCTTTTGAAAAACGGCTATAATATCGGTTAAACGCAAGCAATATCCCTGGTTGACCAATCGTACAGAATAGATGACGGAGTGACACCCTCAAATATTTGAACAAATCAAAATATTCATAGGATATCGAGTTCTATTTCAATGTTATTGTCACTTTATCAATATAAACTTATCTTTCTCTCTCTTTCTCAAAAATAGGGGAATACTATACTTCTTTGTCAAAATTATATTCATAACAATTTTTCTTCAAAATCATTTCAAAATATTGTTGAAGGGATGAAATTCTAAAAATTTTCGTTTGAAATATTTACTAACATTAACGTTTATACCGAGTCAACGTTTGCTTATAAAAACATACTCTTTACCAATGAAATCATATCCACTATATATCGCGAAAAAAATATATTACATTTCAAAACATCTCTTTCAACTTTTCATTTCAGCATCAAACATTATACAATACTATTATAACCGTATTTAACACAGTAAAATACAGCATTATATATTCATGAATATTTATATAATAAAGGGGATATGTTGGATTGAACAAAAGATTTATTTACCAAAATTTCAGGAAGGCATTTCATGCAATTTCGTGAAGGCATTGAATTTTGCATAAACAAACTCATAACCGAATAGTGTTATAATATTACAGTTAAAATACATTTTTTAAATACAAAGGAGGTAGGGGAGAAGGGACATTTTTTATAGAAACATTAATATAAATATTTCAAAGAGAATAAATTAAATCATATAAGGGATTTGTGATAATAAAGACCAAAATAAAAGTTGAGAATGAATACCTAAAAAGGCATTCAGAAGTTCAGAAAAAGATGTACCGCAGAGACTACAGTACTCCGTTGATTAAAGTTGAAGTAATTCGGAGCAACAGCAGGTCAGGACATTTGGATGGTGCGCTTGGGTGGACGGTCAATGGTCCGAAGCTGCCATTCCGACTCACAGAATTTCCCTTCGCTCATATCTCCCTCTCTATAGGCCAGTTTGGTACCGCTGTTTGCTATTATTTTCTACACTTCGATCGTTGTTTAATATTCTTCTGTATTTTATATCACTATATAAATCTTTGATATTGATTTAAATACTACGTTCTTTATTCAAAAAAGAATTAAATAGAAAAATAAATATTTTATCTGCCAATAGGATAAATATTTTAAATAATATTGATTACCTTTTTGTACTATAGAATAATTCACAATTTCGTTTACGAATTCGCGCGCTTGCCCACAATTTTTTTTTAGATCCTTTAAAATAAACAAACCATTTCCTAGAATACACATATTAACCATCAACCTTTTTTTGGTTTTATTCATTCAATTTATAATATTTCAGCATATCGTGATATGATGATTTTTCAATTTTCTCATATATATATATACATTTGAATATATTTATATATATTAATATAATTGAAAATAATGTAAAAAGTAAGAGAAGTAAATGAAAGAAACAAGTATATTTAATAATATTTTCTAGGTGAATATTTTGAATGTATCAATAAATATTTATGTGATGTTTAACAGCAAAATTCAACAAGGGAACCAAGCGTTTAAATCGGCTTTGACACGTCATGAGCTTGTCCAAAAAACAAGAAAAAAAAGGGGTAACGAACCAGATAGTCTTATATACTATTTTCATTTCTTAGGAAGCCTCTTGGACCAGATTTATGGTCGTTCAGATACAGCATGCACAACGCTTATGAAGGTCAACAGCCCGAAACGCGTTCGTTGTTGTCTTTTCTTGATTTATCAAAAAATTGGATTGTTAAAATATAATGGAACAAGCCTGAATCAGCGTCTAATTGATTTTTGATCTACTAGATGGCGCTCTTTCAAATAAAATTTCATTTGAACAGTCAGGATATGTCTTTTCATTTTCAATATATATATATAATAAAAATATAATAAAAACCATGCCGAATTTCTAAAGTATATTTAACATAATTAGAGCATATGCCATCCTTAATATTCAATATTATATAACTAAATTCGAAGGTTTTCGATGAACATATCATTTTGAGACGTATTAAAGAGCTAGACTTAGCATTTAAATAGTTTCATATGTTGCGACTTATTTGTGAAGGGTGGTTTGTTTGTATTAACCAAATCAAGAATGTAATGAGGAAAAACAACGGATAAAGACAGACAATAAATTCACAAATATTCTGAATAATTTTCCAAAAAATGAAATGTTTGATCAGAAAATTTGGCATCTATTGCCCATCACTAACCTATATATACATAATCACTACCATGAAAATTCTCATTATATAGATAATGGGTTCTTAAGAAATTAGTTTACTTACATATTTAATCAAAAATATACTATTTTGATCAATAAGTGGCATTTTATTTCTCTAAAAGATATCAGTACGAAATAATCAAAAAATATGCATTTCATATAAAAATATTATTTTATTTAAAATTATATATCATAGATTCAAATATTCTGTTAAATCGACCGCCAGAGGTCACGTTTCCCTTATAAAAAATCATTGTTTTTGTTTCCCGATGTCTGGCTCAAATCTTTTATTCTTACGCCTTAAGTCAGGCAGTACTTTAATCAAATTATTATTTTTTATATATTCCATAAGTTCAATTAAAGCAATATCTGATCAAAACTATTTTTATTATTATTATTTCAAGATATTTAACCACGACTGCATTAACATTGTGTAAACCTCAAGATGATTAAAAATCAACAGAAATCTCATTCTTTTTTACAACATGTATGCATTATATTGATACGTGCTGTAAATATCTCAAAATTATTATTCTCATATTTAACTTTTCATAGAACTTTATTCCAATAATCATCATCACTTAGCATTGTTTACACGAGGACTTTGTAAAATGGCAGACGTTGGTTAAAAATAAAAAAAACTAACGAGACATACATTCTTGATTATTTATTTCCTTTACATTAAAAATAGCTAAAAAAGAAAAACTCACATACATCCGCAACAATATGATACAATATTCAAGTGATCCTAATTCAAATTTCTAATTATGTATGATAAAATATAATTGTTATATTGTATAATTCTTGTTCAATAAAATCATTCCTTGTATCAATATTAAGGTAAAAATATCAGGCTACTAGGGAAAAGTTTGTTTTCCCTGAAAGCTTAATATTTTTACCCTAATAAATATTATAGTAAAGATAGAGGTTGCCTGGCCGGCATTCATAGTTCTTAAAATTAAAGATACTTCGACCAGTAAATATTTTTATTATCTAAAAAATAACATTTGTAAAGAAGTCTCAACTAATCTTCAGTTAAATCTTTCCCTGAGATGTTGCATACTCTTCTAGGATAGACCTTCTTGATTCTATGAGCCCTTCTATCCAAATTGTCCTTTATTGTGATCATACAAATATTCAATGGCCGAAGAATTTTTAATATTAATAAATATTTTTATAATATATGCTGAATATTTATTTGTTGCGTGGTGTTATTGTATTTAAATATTATAAATAATTCAGCGATATTTTTAATGAAGATAACACGTTACTCTGTATCCTATAGTAAAGAAAATATTATAAAAGGCTGAACTATTATAGTTGAATCCTTCGAATTTTCTCCAGTTTATTCTACTTGATCTTCAATTAAAAAGACATATATTAGATAAAAATATAATTTATTTACCAATATTCCAGTTGGATGAACGCCAACCTTTTTCAAGATATTGCAATTACAAGGCATATATATATAACGTACAACATACGTTGTAAAACTTTGAATAAGTTTGGCGTTCAGCCAACTGAAATATTAGTAAATGAATTATATTTTGATCCAATAAATGCCTTTTTAATTGAAGATCTATTTGTGGATTGCTTATTTTCAAAATCTTCTAGATAGTTTGATATTATATTGTGCTGATTTGTTTATAAATGTTGATAAAATGGATTATATATTCTACGAAGAGCCCTGGAATCTCTTTCGAAGCGATCAGCAATACTACATTATGTGTATATAGTTCTCTTGATCTTTTTCAGGTAAATATTGCCTAAGAAGTCAAGAAAAGTGTTCGAATTGTCAAAATACTACATTATGATGAACCCCAAAACCGATAGGCATAAATACTATGTCTATCAAACTTAGCAAAGTGTTGGTAAGCATTTATCCTTCTCATACGAAGAATCTCGCGGCAAATTTTTATAACGAAATAATGTTGTAAATACAATTTCTATATGAGACATTCTTTACAATCTATTCATTTAAACACATTGTAGGTGTTACTAACTGTGATTATATTTATAAAATACGATAAAATATAATTAATAGTAAATCACAGCCTATTTTGAAAAATTCGCTTGAATCTCACGTCTGTAACGTTCCTTATTCTTAGCGTAGCAATTTTAATGGTCAATACTGTAGCTTCAAAAACCTAAATTAATTTCTGATATCAAGACTATCTATATATTAATTTTCATTCAAAAAGTAGATTATCGATTTAAAAATATTCGAAAATATTTAAATATATTGTTTGTAAAGTTTCTAAGTTATAATAGTATATATAAGCACAATTGTATAACTTTGTGAAAGCTTACCGAGTCAATGAGATAAAAGAAATGCCTCACACTGTCCTGAAGGATAATCCTCCTAATCCTTTTTTTTTTCTTCAGCGAGTAGTCGGCGTTAATCAGCTACTTGGACCAAGTTCTACCAAGGTGATGGATCTCGTGCTTTGTTCTCTCTCCAGACGATCCATTCTATCACTTAACACATCTTCAACCAGCTGCCAGTAGTTTCTTCACTGGAACTTGCATTTAAAAGAATGCATAGAATACATAAAATCGATTTCATTGAAAGTATAAGGCTTTGTGTTCATACTTTTAAATATCACCATTCTGTCAATTTAAACACATCAGCTCCCAGTAATTTGTTCACTGGAACTTTCATTTAAAAGAATGCATATAATAAATAAAATCGATTTCTGTGAAAGTATAGGGTTTTGTGTTAATACTTTTAAATATTACCATCAATTCATCTATCTTTATCGCTATAAATTAGAAATATTTGTAAGACTACCTTTCTTTTTAAATATATCTATTTATTTCTACAGCCCTCTTATACTTCAATTTGCATAAAATAATTCATTATAGTATAAGGGCTGTATATATATATATATATATATATAGAAATTATTATATATATAAAGGTAGCCTAGAATATATATCTAATGTTTACTCTGTATAAATTTAGTTATAGGTTTCCATTTTTATTTTTCAATCTCATATGAAATTTATAATTATACTACTCCTGAATAATATCAAATTTAAACGAATATAATTTTGAAATAGTACCCTTTCTATTAACATCAATGGCCAAAATAATTTAGTGGTGAGGAACCTTAGAAATCAGTATCCAAAAGAACCACCTCTTAGAAAATTAAAACAGGCGTATGCCTGTACATTGAGTTAAACAGAGATCAGAAGGTTTGTGAAATACAATATTCCATGCAGCTTCCACTCATCGACAGTAGTGCTTGGCGTGTGGGGACGAGCCAGTCGCTCGATAAACCATTTACCAAACGATTCTGTTGAAGACAGATCAGGAGAACATGCTGACAAGACTATCAGCAGAGTATTTTTTGCATGTAGAAAGATCTGTACAATACAAGCAAACTTGTGGTTGCGCATTATTCTACTGAATGCATCTTTCCCTAGTATCGGTACTGCCACGGGCCTTAAAACATCAGATATTGACTGGATTTGTTCAAAGCGATGGTAATGCCAAAAATATATGATCTAGACGGGTATTTAATAGCACCCTTTACCATCACTCCAGGTGATGGGACAGTATGACAATGTCAAATGCAAGCTGGCAATGTTCCTTCTTCACGATTACAACAAACAAGAATACAGCTATCATGGTGTTGCAAACTGAAGCTAGATTTGTTTGGTATCACGATGACACGCCGTTAATTGCATAATGAAAGACTACTAATCTATGATGTATCGTAAAGTCTATGCTGCTGCGAACACCGTCGAGCTGTTCATGCAAAAAAATATTGACTTAAAAACGAGAACATTTCTTTATTCTGCGATCTTGACGTGATTATACTATGCATTGATGCCATGCGGGTAACATGTCGGTCCCATAGGCTGTTTACATCTATTAATTTGTTCCGTATTTATTTATTTATTTATTTATTATCAAATCAGACGCGATATTCCCACAAAGGATGCTTGCGTCAAGCAACAACAACAAAATCAGAGAACTATTCCACAGAAACAATTGAAACAAAAAATAAAAACAACAACAACAAAATTAACCAATGAAACAAATACAAATATATACATAGTTAGAAATTAAGATGTTTTAACCAAGAGAGAAAATCTTAGATATATTTACAAAATTTCCTGAATTTTAAATACGAGTCCTTACTGTTTATAAACATAAAGAGATCCTTGTATTCAATGTCTTCCCGCTTTCTGTAGTTCTGAAAGATTGGACATTCAATAAGCATGTGACTGGAATCCTGCCTTCTCTCTCCACATATACCACCTGGATCGTTTATTCGAAACAGAAAGTCTCCTGATTTTCTATGGTTTGTTACGAATTGCACATTGTAAAAGTCAGGACAGAAATATTTTGGGATGCCTGAATGGAAAAAGAGAAGAAAGTGAGCACTCGTATTAGAAAAAGTATCTAACATTCTTGTTTTAAAAAAAAGCATTCATTATTGAAGGAGAATGTGGACTGAATGTTCGCTTTTTTTTCTTCACTTAGTTGGTCCAATTCATATCGGACAAGTTGTTCCGAATGAAAATCTTAAATTCGTCGATTTAATATTCGGATAACAATGAAATCTCGACCGATGAGAAAATAAATACTGTAGTACGATGAGCCGTAATCCCGGTAGGCTAAAATTATACCTATATCATCCTCAGAAACTTGTTTAGTAACATTTCTCCTTGCACGACCCTTCACCATTACTCTTCATAACATAGCAATGTTTCAAATGCAATTATTGCATTATAAATATCTGCTTTTTGATATGCTTTTTTTTTTCAATCGTTATAGACTCCGCAATCGACGTCTATTTTGCATAGATAAGAAAGTCACGTCTGTAGCGTGTCTCCTTCTCTTTGTAGCAATTTTAATGCACAGTAGAATATATAGTGACAATGTATCGTATCTGTTAAGGGTGCGGGATTTGTAAAATTAAAATAAATTACTAAGTGAAACCTAAAAATATTTTTCATTTACTAACAACCAAAAATAATAATTAATATAACAATAAATAAATACATTATATTATTTTTATAAAACGTAGGATCCGAGGATGATTTTCCTATTTTTTATTAAATACTTCACAAGTTTTCAGGTAGTGCTAACTCTTCTACAGGGGTATATAAATAAACAAAATATTCTTTATGCTAGGTTGTGCTCATACACAATAATTATAAATTTCACATTTAAAAAAAAATATATTGAATAATTAAGTTATTCGAGTCTATTTCTTTAATTACCAATATATCCAGTAGAGGGTTTTTCAAAATGTTCATATCAAAATTATATAATATACTAGCGAACCCGGCCACGCGTTGCTGTGGCTAAATTGTAATATGTTAAATTAACATTATACCAAACTAATCAGTACAATAAAGTTAATATTCACTTATAAAGAGAAAAATGTGTTAGCCGATCTAAAGCCCTACGGGATTGAGAATGGAACGTTACGTTAAAATTTGAAAGTGATTTTTATATATATAGATAATATAGTCCTTCATTGTAATCATCGATTATAATCACTGCATTAATAAATGTCAGTGAACTCGTTTATATGTATTGTTTTTTGTTTTCGAGATATTCTAATAGAACGTTCTCACATTTTCTGTAAAATATTTATATATGCACAAACACGAAATATAATCACTATGTCATAATTTCGCTATAATTATTGTTATAAATAGTATTCTAAAATAATTCGCCAGAAATCGTCCTGATGGTATATTAAACAACTTCCCAAAGTTTCATGGCAAACATCTAAAATAAAATAATACTTTTAATACTTTGCTACAATATTAAAAAGAGGGGGGCTTAGGTGTTTAAAATGAAAATGTGCTCGAAATAGTATTACATAGAGCCTTCATAACAAACATATTTAAAATAAACCAATCAAAATATAATAATGCTGTAAAAACAGACCTTGCTACAATAATATAAAAGAAACGAAAATAAAAAAAGACACCCACGCTGAGCCTCGAACCTAGGTTTGTTACAAATATTATTAAAAAATTGTTTATGTTAATTTTTATTTTAAAAAGCCTACATTTTAAATAAAATAATATTTTTAATAATTTGCTACAATAATATAAAATAAATGAAAAAAAAACCCACGCTGAGCCTCGAACCTAGGTTGCGGGGGTACGAAGCTGTGTACCTAACCTATAGGCTAAGCCTGACGTTACAAATAAGCTCATGCGAGGCTATTTTAGGCCATACGTCTGCCGCGAGGGGGCGCTGATTGCGAGTGAATCTACGTTGTATTGTAAAAAAAAGTGTAACGAAAGGTTATTTCTAAAGAGTAATTAGCCAGAAACCATCCCGTTAGTATACTAAACATCTTCCCAGAGTTTCATCACGATTGGTTGAGCGATCTAGAAGATTATCACTGACGAACGGACGGACGGACCAACGGACAAACGGACCAACAAACATCCATTTTTATATATATAGATATAATAATACTAGCCGAATGGCCCGGGCAACGCCTGGGTTTTACCCGACTGGACCCGGCTTCGCCTGGGTAGTGTTCGAGCGAGGTTTACTCATGAATGAATAGAGGCCCCAACTGTTTGTAAACTCAATGTAATGGATTTTCTTTCAGCAAAATGGAGATAAATTGCAAACAGCAATATCGAAATTGCTTGTAAAAAAATCTGAAATATAGGATCCATTTCAGAAACACATCTAATGAATAGAGTGCTGTTTGGAGGAGTGGTCTAAACTGTTAATTTTTAAAAACCATGACCCGGGGTCATCGAATGCAGATTCAGACACTTTGTTCTGAAAAAAAAAATTGCCCCAATGGCTCCTGATTCCTGAAAAAGTCCAACCCCTCCAGTGAGTGCAAGTAACCAAACTGGGCTTTTATTCTTAAAAATTAAAAAAAAATCTAATGATTAGTGTGAATAAAGGAAAATGGTCGGCATAACCTGAAAATTTCACTTTGTCCACTTCACTCTCGGCTGTCCAAGAAGAAACAGCCAGAGCAAACATTTTAAAGGACACCTAATCCGGCATTTACATATCTAAATAGTTAATCAACTTTTATAAATGTAATATATTTCTGCAATATTGAAATACCTGGACTTGGAAGAATTTTGTATTAGTTATTGTTGCAGTTTTAGAAAAGTGTGGGAAATTGGATATTTTAACAAAAGAATATAATTTTTAAAATGGTATATAAAATAAAAAGGAAATTTGCATAATTTTCTAATAGTCAAGGGCAATTTTAAAAATACCAAAAAAGCAAGACCAAATAAAAATATATATATATATGTGTGATGTTTCAGTAACAGCATTGTTGCCATATAAAGACAAAATTACTGAATGTATTCAGTACCTTTGTCTGAAGATAGGCAAAATGTAACTGAAACCACACATAATGTAATTATTTGTATTCGGTCTTGCTTCCTTTTTTTTTTTTAATTATCCCTAGTACGCGTGGTACAGGCCATGATAACCATGGTGGGTAGGTAGCGACTGCTTTTACTGTAAGCGCACCACATGTCTACAAATGTGATACATTGCTACCAGCTAAATTCATTTTCACTATGGTGTGATTTCCACATGATGGATCTGTAGACACATTATAATCTCTCCAGAGCTTAAGGTAGCAAACAGTACTTTCACATTATATAAATATCAACGCCAAAAGCCAGAGTTATGATAGCATGTTGCAGTGTAATGTAGACCTGCAGGATGGGAAAAAGCAATATTATTTCCGGCTTTAATTTGAAAAGTATTATGAAACGTTAAAAATATAATCTTAACTTTTGAAGCATGAAAAAATGCTAACTTGATGTGTATCAATTTAGTCTAAAAATAAACAGCATGTAAAAGTAAGCACCAATCGAAAGCATTTATTAGCTCTAACAGTGCTGGCCCCAGCGGTAAAAGACTGGAGCTAACGCTTCACGGGTTGGTAAAGTTTCTGTTAATATTACATTAACTTAACAATATTCCATGTCTTGCTAACACAAATTTTTAAAAATAATATGCATAAAAATAATGCAATTCTAAAAATCATAAATGAGGCATCATTAAATTAAATGGGAGAGAAATGGTGTTCCAAAATATTTTTTTTTTGTTGTAAAACTTTGACCTTTATATTTTTAAAAATTCTTAATGTACATAACCCAAACCAACTTGTCTATAAAATTCTGCAAAAAAATATAATATTATAGAGGCATGAAAATACTAATGGTGTAAAAATCAAAACAGCAAAGTTATCCTGATAAATGCAATGAGCTATGATAAGGTGTGTTGCAGGCAAACAAAAACCTTAATTGAACCATAAATGTTGATACCATAAAAAAAAACAATTTTCAAGAATAGAGTTATGTAAATGAATTAAATGTGAAAAAATTAAATTGAAAAAGTAAAAAAATCTTTATTGATGAAACTACAGTAGAGCAATAATGATAACAAATTATTCACAAATTATGTATTTACAAAAGTCAAGCTTCCCAAAATCATTATTCGAAGAAATCTCAAAATTGTCAAAATCTAGATCAAAGCCCCCTGATAAACAATATTGCGTGTCTTGCTAAAAGTAGAACTAAAGACAAATAAATTTTTAGGGCTGGAAACACGGGAGCATGCAACATAGAGTTGCCCATGCGAGAAACAGGGAGACTCAAGATGCACACCAACTACTTGCAATGTTTGACCCTGAGATTTATAAATTGTCATAGCAAAGGCAACCATAACTGGGAATTGCAAGCGTCTAAACTTAAAAGGCAGATCATTTGGAATAATAGGTATTCTAGGAATAAGGACCTCTTCCCCTCGAAAAGAGCCAGTTAAAATTCGAGCCTGGAGAACATTAGTGCCCATTCGAGTGTTGCATAATCTAGTGCCATTGCAGAGACGGGGTGGATCAAGGTTTCGTATTAAAATTACTGGCACACCAACTTTTAGTACAATTTTGTGTGAAGGTGTACCAGACAATTCTAGTGAATTCAAAAATTCAGGGGGATACGACACAGATTCATCAGGATCAACCATTGTATCAATTGATCTATAGATTTTGCTTTCACCCGGGATTGAATTTATTATTGTATTATTTATTTCTAGCACAGTGCTATTTTTGGGGGCTAAAATAGTGCGGGCACATAACCATTCTTCAGATAAATAGTTTACACCTATATTAGGGAAAACTTTTTCATACAGACTTTCTGAAGATTCCACCACTTGGCAAAAAGTATTTGAAAACTGGATATTACCCTCGGAATTAGTTTCTAGTTGACCTTCTCCTATCTTTAAGAATTCGCCTGCAAATTGTGCAGCAGTGGTATCATTATGGAGTTGAACTCTCATGTTGACTGTGAGGTGCACTTTCACAATATGGCTCCAAAGATATGAAGACTTTAAACAGGCATTCAGCTCATCAGCAGGTGTGCCTCTAGTGACTACTGGAAGAGTCTGTCGGAAATAAAAGCACTACTAAACCACCCATGGGTTGTGGATCATCACGGATATCCTGTAATGTCCGATCAAGGGCTTCCAAGGCAATTTTATGGGCCATGGTGCACTCATCCCAAACCAGCAACTTACAGCTACGTAAGAGTGAAGCTTTATCACTATTTTTTCGTATATTGCAAACAGCAGTCTCGCCCTCTGCAAAAGTCAGAGGTAATTTCAGCACTGAATGTGCAGTTGTTCCGCCCGCAAGCAATGTTGCAGCTATCCCTGAGGAAGCAACAGCAATGGCAATATTTTGTTCCTTCCTAACCATTGCTAATAGAAGATTCAAAAGAAATGTTTTACCTGTTCCCCCCGACGCATCTAAAAAAATAATTATGGGTTGTGACAAATTAATTTTTGCTAAAACAGCATCAAAAACTCTTCTTTGTTCTGGCAAGAGTTTGGGCAGCATGGATGCAACATTGTCTTCAAGTTCTGCCGTATCATACGCAAGTTCTCTCAAAATGTCAGAATTGGTAACCACATTTCTCCTGGGTGCTCCTAAGCCTAATTCCTGCAGTTTCTTCCCACATATAGATGCGACACGATCCTCAATGTTACACAATGTTTCATTATATATCAGATCATTATACCTGATGATGGAGGAATCGAGAAGCTGATAACGATGAAGAATATCACTTGCCATCTCATCTCTATAGGTAATCCATAACTGCTGAAGGTTCGAAATTGTGCACGTAGAAATTAATATGGCAAACAATTGCCTTACTCTTGTAGGAGCCTGACAAAGAACGGCCTCATCCATTGTGACAACCCAATGGTTATCATTCTCCATTAATCCAAGAGCTGCGCATGTTTCTCTAAATATTTCGTATTGACTGCCATTAACAATCTTCAAATATGCGAAGGAAGTTGGTCCCTTGATGTTATGTAGTAACATACGTAAACAAAAGCATTCAAAGTTACTGACATGCACAGCATAAACCCGTCCAATAGTGTCTGATCTCTTCACTCCAGGCCGTCCTTCGACCAGCTTGCCTTGAACGCGCCTTCTCCATTCATGGGCAGAATAATTCCAAGTGTAGTATTGGGGAACATCTGGATAGAGCAGGGTCCTAGCAAAGGAATCAGTTTGGCATAATGAAAAAAATGCAGTCAGGGTTGTCCTTGGTGGATTACGCATTCGATGGGCAAGAGTGTTTTGATTGAAATATATCCGTTCTCCATTCTCAAGATGCACAGCTAAATGGATAACAGCTGGATGGCGTTGGTGTAAAGGGAAGCTGAGAAGACGCCAAACAGCTTCATTGCTGCTTATGTATCTGGCACACTGATACATTCGCCCCTCATTTTGAGAGTCAGGACCTCTACCTTCTCTGCATAAATTAATAATAGCTTGATCACTGCCCTTATTGACATATTTGCAAATATATTTTATCGCGTTAACAGAACTACAGTTCTCAACATTGATATGTGCACAAAACATCTTCGATAGCAATGGAGAATAAGGCACCACCCAACGATTGTCAATTGTGACCTCTTCGCGTCCACGTATTTTAACCTTTGCAGTAAAGCCACCTGCTTCAGGTGCGCGTCTCCTATATAAAGGATAACCATTCTCATTAGTCTGGGTTTCCAGAAAAAACTGTTTTGGATATTTTTTAGAACAGCTACTATTCTTCATACAGGGGGACACAGGGTTGTACTCACCGCAAGGCCCATGTATCATATTCTTAACCACAATGTTATACAATAGCGGGTCTTGAATAGGATCTGGAAACTCAGCACATATAACAGAATCTATCTGAGTGGGACGGAGCTTATTTGCTAGCCAAACTAATATGTGAGCATGAGGAAGTCCCCTTTTCTGCCATTCAACAGAATACATCCACGCAACTGTTGCTCCATACAATTGGCCTTTTGTTAGAGCCCCAATATATTTAACTAATTTTTGCCGAAAACCCCGAGCTGTGATATCATGTCTATCCAGCTGTTTTTGTCCTGGTAGCAACGCTGCAGATAGCTCTTCCCAAGAGGGGTTACTTTTAAAAGTAATAAAAAGATCTGGACGCCCAAATTTCCGAACATAACAAAAAGCATCCTGTGTATATTCTGCCAAATACCTGGGACTATTGACAAAACTTGATGGTAAAATGATCCTTTGACCCAAGCTATTAGGGTTAATATTTGCATCAGTTGACAGGGCATCGCGCAAATGAATATAACTCTCTGCACGCAAGTTTCTCTGGTGCAGCGTAATATAGCGCAAACGTTCACTTTCTACCTTAGCTTACATATCGACCAGGAATTGATGAAAGAGCTGGCCAAATTGAACAATGACATATGGAATATTTCGGCGAACCATAATAAAATAGCCATAAAAATCCATAGAAGACACTCTACTTGACAAAGGCTGTCTAGTGTTTGGGTCGATCTGAGGAATATGAAAAGAATTTCCTTCTTGGCCTTTCCAGAAAATTAAAGGATATTGAAGGGCATCATAAAAGCGATGTGTGTTGCTAACATGTTGCAGCAAATTATCTCGCTGATGTAAAACAATGTCACGTGAGCCAAACTGATTACCAGTTAAGACAACCGCAACCTCATTAGCTGTAGGAGCATTATACCGTCTAGGATGTTGACCAGGAGGTGTCGAATCAGCATTTACAACAACTCTGTATGCATCACTGGGGAGATTTTCAAGTGCAGTTTTAAACTGTTGTACCAGTAGATTGTGTTGGTGCAACATGCGCTGCAAACCCTGTACAATATTACGACGTACTCCCTGTATTTGCTGGCATCTTCGATCAGTCTGAATATCACATCATCATTGCCCATAAAATAGATCTGAAGAAATCTACTTGGCTGGTTCTCAGATGGCATAAGTGAACCTATTCTGTGGTAGACCTGGCCTTTGATAGAAAATGTGGTTGGAAAAGTAACAGAGTGGGTTTGGTTTTCAGCTCCAAATGATGTCATTTGAAAGCAGGAATTATATTTTCGAATATTACGCAAAAAATGGACTGAATCAGAATTCTCTCCAGATAATAGGCTGCGAAGTGGCTCGGGAGGTAAGTCAATTAATGGCAAACGGACTTTCCCGTTTGAACAGCACATTCCAGAAGACTTATCTTTCCATCTTAAGGCCCCACAAAACCTGCATGTAGTGTCCATCATCCCAAGGGAAATTAAAGGGTGCTTAAAGTATTCAACAGCAACAGAAAAATTAAAACCTGCATTTTCCATAGAAGACCAAACTCTGTTGAAAAAAATATTTGTTCTAGTATTCCTCCGAGTAGAAGAATATATTTCTGAATGCGCCTGTAAGCGAGAATGGATGGGATCAGGTGTCTCTAACGACCGCACAGCGGCTTGACGCGCGGACTATTCACGCAATCTTCGAATATTCTGTCCTCTGGTTTCGCGCAGTCTGTAAGCATGCTGAACCCTAGAGCTATTGGAACGCTGAGAAAGATTGCTTCTCCTATGGCTTGGCATACCTACAAACACAAAGCATTAGTAAAAATAAAAATAAGGATAACTGAAAAATGTAAAACATCAAGGGCTGAGAATGGAGAAAAAAAAATAAAAAATAGTGTATTAAAATAAGCTCGACTCATGACTGAGGCCAAAATAAAAGAAAATGCATAGAAATAATCTGAAAGGAGGGGAAAAATGCATAAAACTCAGTGAAAACGTAAAACAACGGATTAAAAAAAAATCAAATGGAAGAAGACGTAAAAAAAAAAGTATAATTTGCTGAAAAAATATGCACAATAAATATGAGTAGAACATATATAGATATATATGAGCAGCTACATATTATTAAGCAGATAAATATAAATACTACCTAAACAAATGACAGCAAAACAAAAAAAAAAAAAAGACAATGGAAGAAGGCCTAAAAAAAAAAGTCTAATTTGGTTGAAAAAACTGCCCAATAAATTGAGCCTATATATATTATATATGAGCAGCTACATATTATGAAGCAGATAAATATAAATACTACCTAAACAAATGACAGCAAAACAAAAAAAAAAAAGACAATGGAAGAAGGCCTAAAAAAAAAGTCTAATTTGGTTGAAAAAACTGCCCAATAAATTGAGCCTACCCCTAAAAAAGCAGTTATTAAAAATGCATAGAAGCTGCTTACAATATAAATGCTTATAAGTATAAAACTATTGCATGGAACAAACATATATAGTAAAATATACGTAGCAAGCTATATAGAAAAAAACATAATTAGAAATTAGAAAAATATTTCTAAACAATAATCTAAATCGTAAATGATTATATGATTATATAATATAATATGAATATTCCTTATGAGAATCAAACAGTATACCTTTGTCTAATTTGTTTGAAAAAACTGCCCAATAAATCGAGCCTACCCCTAAAAAAAGCAGGTTTTAAAAATGCATAGAAGCTGCTTACAATATAAATGCTAATAAGTATAAAACTATTGCATGGAACAAACATATATAGTAAAATATATGTAGCAAGCTATACAGAAAAAAAACATAATTAGAAATTAGAAAAATATTTCTAAACAATAATCTAAATCGTAAATGATTATATGAATATATAATATAAAATGAATATTCCTTATGAGAATCAAACAGTATACCTTATCTAAAAAAACGTAGTAGCAATTATATTAGAAAAATATTTCTAAACAATAATATTTCCAAAGAGTTTAAATAATATAAATATATATAATCTTACCTTTCGAAAAATGCAGCGTGTAAACTAACAAAATAAGTGTAAAGCTATTAACCAATCAAGTTCGTCGCGACCAGTGCGGCGCCAAGCGGCAAAAGGCGGGAACTAATCCATTTCAGTTAAAAAATTTAAAAAAAAAGTACATTAACCTTTGTAGTTTTTTGAATAGCCTATATGTTAAACGAAATCTTCAGCAACCTACATGCGAAATTCCATAATGATTGAGTCAGTAGATTTTGCGTGATGCGATAACAAACATCGATTTCGCATTTCATTTTTATAGATATAAGGATTGCATGATGGTTTAAAAAAGAAGATAGAAGTATACATTTAATAAATAATATAATGCCAAAAAATATAAATGCTAATCTACAAATGATATATAATTTACTTATAGCCATATAATAAATCTCAGCATATATTGATAAATGTATTCTTTATTTCGGCTTAGAGCGCTATGCTACCCTAGGGACACTTGCACTTTAAAGATAAAAAGAAATTTTAAAGAAAAGAAATAAAGATATTTTAAATATGTACAGAATTAGTATGCAAGTTAGTTAGATGAAAAGATTAAAAATATATATATCAACACAATCGATATATGTACTAAGGTTTAGTATTCAAATTTAGTTAAATGAAATCAAATTGTAAAGTATTGTGTGTATTTTTTCGAGAAAAGCAATTTACAGTTTTAAAAAAAAAGGTTTTAAGGAATAATTTAGAATGAAAATATGCTATATATTAGAGAATAATTCAATTAAAACAATACTAAAAAGAATTAATTTCTAAATAAAAGCTTTCAAATTGATAGATGTATAATCATATCATAGAGAGATTTAACCTAATAGGATGTCATATTAGAATATCAAACTTAATCTCGTTGAGATGGATGCATTCTCTACCCCAATTTCAACTTAATTAACTATTTGGTAAGACGAACTTAAATACTCCTGTCAAAGGGGAAATTCTCTAAACTATACCTCTGTCTTCGAATTGCCTCTATAATTTGATTCTATAATGTTCCTTCAGTATATGTTCGTAAATTATATATTTTATAATGCATAGGAGATTATACCGTTATAGGATTCTCTAATTGGGAATGGCTACGTGTTTAGCATTCCATTAATAATTTAAAATTATTAAAGGATTTCATTTAACTTTAAATATATATTATTTGAATTTAAATAGAGATTTCTTCTCTATATATTAAAAGGGAACAAGTAATAAAATTATATTATAATAAAGTTAAGAAATGGAATATGAATATATTTATTTAGAGAAGAGGGAAACTAGGAGGTTCATTACATTCTCGAAATAAATATTCGAGTTTGCTATATCTTCTTCTTCTTTCTCATATCCACTTAATCATATTAGGGTATCTAGCTTTGACAACCATCAGACTAGGTGATGTAGAAAGCGTCTGCCTTTGTTATTAAGACTGGGAACACTACTCAGTGGCAGGCCGACTTAGCTCTAAAAGAAATGGCCGTCTCTGACATGAGGAACAGATGCCATGTGCAGCCGCTCCTAACATGGAGTACAAACGCTGCTCATCCTGTATCCCTGGATCAGGAACCCTTACAGGGTACTATCAGCCGGGCCAGCTGAACCCAGGTTTTTTAGTGAGTTTGTTACTGCTCCCCCTTCTCCTTTTTCATCCGGGCTTGGGACCGGCAAAGACAGAGCTAGTTTGCATTATATGGTGAGAGAGAGAGAGATGGTATCTCTGACTCTGCTGTAAAAGCCCTATAGAAGATAATTATTTAAACGTTATTTATTTTTAAATAAGGATTATTTCTTCAATTAGGCACCTGAAAATAGAAGAGAAAGGGAAGGCTTGTCTCATCAATGGTAAACCTTTAAAATTTTCCTCGGTTTAATTTACAAAATCGCAACAACAGTTGTATTTTTATTCTATGTATATAATCTGTATTTGAGGGTTATTCTTGGTGAATAAGGTTAACATAAATATGGAAGGATGCTTCTCTAATTATAGACATTTTATAAATGTGTTTTCTTTGAACACAGCTATTTCGCTTAAAAAAGCGACAACACTACCATAAGCACTATATATTTGTAAAATAACTTCGAACATAGTTGTCTAGAGGTGTATAATGGGTTATCTATATTATTTGTATGTATCATCTTATATTTGTATAATCTTCCGTAAAGAGTTAAGAAAATATTCAAAAAATGACAATTTATCAATTATTATACGAGTTTTCGAAAGTATATATAAAATATAATATCTGATTTAAAACAGAATCAAGATGGAAATTTTCAATTGAAAACTATATTTGATTCATTATATCATTTTGTTATTTATCAAATAAACGCATTCTAGGGTGCGAATAACGAGTTTTTTTCTTCAAGAAAATATATTGATTTCTCGTCTGAGTTGAACTGAAGAGACGAGACTTACCTCTTTAAAATTAATTTTATGTTAACATATCTTTCATCCAGTTTATTTCTGTATTAGGGTGAAGGCGGAAAACTAGTATCATAATTTTCGATTGATATTTATTTTAAATTTTTGAGGCAAAAATGCACAAAAAGTACGATGTTGTTTCTATAGTAACTGTACGTATGTGGTTCCTGAATTTCACAACACCCTGATTTAACTCATAAAGATAATTTGAAATCGGCTTTCAATCACAGTCAAGCCAAAAACAAATCACCAAAAACTCTTTTTTAAATGTAAGATTTGCAAAGAAAACTAAACCTTTCAAAAGAAGGGTACATGATCATATGAATTATCTAGCCAATGTGGAGTTATTCAATGTTTGGGTAGCGCAAATATTAACAGAGCACATAAGTGTCTTTATAAATAGGATGATTACCTGAGAGTAATATGGCTACTCTTCAGCAATGATGTACGAAAACGCTCATATAGTAACTTTGGTTGAGCTCAATCAGAGACCTAAAAAGGTGAATTCCACTCTTAAAAGATGATATTTTGCATTGGGAGGTTACAGATGAACTGGTTTGTCATTTTTGGTTCTTCAAGATCTTATAAATCTCTTTTATAACGTTGGAGAAACTTGTTATTTCTCCTTAAAATAAATTACGATTTTTCGTTCAAAAGAAACATTTGCGGTATAATTATCAAACGTCGTTCTACAATCATAAGCCGCATTATATTGTATTATATATTTGAGATGGTGCTAAATTAGTTAACTTTTTTTCGAATGTTTGTGATTTTATAAAGCCGGAATAGATAGAACTTTAATTTAGGTTATCTCAAGTAATTTGGTATCCATAACACTTTTGGATGATAGAGAATACCAAAATTGTGGTTCTTTTTAGACCAATTAACTTGTTGACTCCGTCAACGTTTTCCTTTTTTAAATTTATTGTCCTTGACGTTTTGGCATCATACTGTCACCCTTTTCAAAAGATGGAAAGCTTATAGAGAATATAATAACATTTATATCTTTCGAAAAGGTTGACACTGGTTCGCCATGTGATATATATATATATTAACACAAAAGCAATAACGCGCCATCCATACATATAAAATAAAAGGACTCAAAAGCGCGAATGTTTCCCTTATACATAAAACGAACTTCTACTGTCCTTACTGCGATGAAAAAATATATTGGGAGGGCTTGGCTCATCAGTGGCGAACCCTCCCAACGGTTTCGCCAATTTAATCCACCAGACCGCTTCTCAGAGCTCTAATACTGTATTGGATCATTCTGCTTTTATATGCTACACGGAAGGATGGAATCTTAGAAATGGTTTTCTAGTAAACTATGGACATACGCTTATAGGACAGTAGAATTATAATCAAATATTTGCTTCAAATATTATGTCCATAGTTTACTAGAAAACCATTTCTAAGATTCCATCCTTCCGTGTAGCATATAAAAGCAGAATGATCCAATACAGTATTAGAGCTCTGAGAAGCGGTCTGGTGGATTAAATTGGCGAAACCGTTGGGAGGGTTCACCACTGATGAGCCAAGCCCTCCCAATATATTTTTTCATCGCAGTAAGGACAGTAGAAGTTCGTTTTATGTATAAGGGAAACATTCGCGCTTTTGAGTCCTTTTATTATATATATATATGATAATTTAAACCAACAACCCCATATTGTATATAACTTATAAGATTTTAATGTTGTATAATAGAAACACATCTGTAAATGATTATACGTATTATTGACATGTGTCTTTACATCATCATATATAATGTAATTTGTACAAACTGAGGATAAATAAATAATAATCTGTAATAGATTAAGAGTTGAGCTAAGCAAGAGATAGAAGTCATAACGTCAAAATCGAGATAGATTTAGAATTCCCACAACAAGGTCTAAAAATCGACCAAGACCACCCACACTCCACATCTGGTGGAATGCAAAGCCCCCTCTCACACCTGGTGACATGCAAGGCCCTCTTTCTCAGAAACGGCCCCTGTCGCATAAGGCCCCCCGTCTTAACCTATAAATACAGTCCCTTTACAGTCACTTCACAGTGAGTGCAGCATCTGTGTGAGCCCACGTCGGTCGTCCCTAAGAGCCATCTCATCCATCATGTAGAATAGTAAGAAAACTTCTACCTCCCTATCTTCCGCTCCTAGCTCAACTCTATCTGTTCACGGAACTTTCTTAGTGCAACTGTCTTCGTTTTATTGTGTGGACATTTCCAAGCTTTCCACTCTGCCTCGACCACGACTGCCTGTACTTTGTGAGAATTGTAAAAGGTCTTCCAAGGTGCAGAGAGGTACTGAAAAACTCCCCATCCTGACTGTTCCTCTCGGTCAACACAGTATAGCGAGAGTCAACAACCAAACCTCAACTTATTACAGATAGTCGACAGGATTCTACAAGAGCTACCAGAACTTCAACTTATTTCAGCTAGTCGACAGGATGACCAAAACGAAGGATGACACAACGAAGAAGGTAAGAAGCCTGTCCAGATAAAAGCGAGAAAGAGCAAAGATGGAGGAACAAGCCCGCAACTCCAACGAAACAAACAAGCAATCTCTCCCCCCAACAAGAGACGATATTTTAGGAGGAAACGCCGTCCCAAGGGACCTCCGCAGACCCGCTAACACCGATCGCCAACGCCGGGAGCAAGCTGACCGCGCCAACGACAGCCCCGAAATTCCCGCAAGTCATGGAAACCAAGCAGCGATGTACCCAAACCCTGTGAGAAGTTCTCCACCTTCGACTTGACATCATCGAGACAATGCTCAAGTCAACAAGCGACAAACAACTTTCCAGAAGTTACAAGCTTCTACAAGATCTACATGGAGCGACTTCCCCGACAGCAGGACGACCACCAAAGACCAAGTCTCCTGACTGAACTATCTTCAAAACTGTAAGTTTTAAAATCTTACATAACTTTATCCTCAAGTTCACAACTTGATTCAACATAAATTTTGTATTTATATTTTCACTTTAAGCATTTTAAAATCAATTTTTACCTTTTTATATCATTTTTATTCAATTTTTAAAACTTTCACACTATCATTTATCAAATTTACTTTAATCTTAAATCAAATTATAAATTTCAAGTTATTACTCTCAATTTTACTTTAAAAAAAAATCATTATTATTATTTTTTAAAAATCTCTCATTCATCATAATTCTCAACTTATTTTTGTTCTACTTATTAGTTATATTTATACCAAAAAACTTATCAATTCTTAAAATTTGGTAATGTTCACCATTCTAAATAAACGCCACAATTCAAAATATTCTTGTCACTATCACGGCATTGCCTTTTTACAAGGAACATTTTCACGCTACCATAATCAACGATCAAAAATATCAATTTTTAAATATAAATTAACATGGGTGAAACGCAATTTTTTTAATTGCAAAAATCGAAAGATACAATATCTTCAAAAACACCACTAGGGAAAACAACTACCACGCCAGTAGCTAATTTAAGTCACAGCCTTCCAAAACGATTACAATCGTTAATATTCGAGGATAAAAACACTCCCTCATCTTTCCTTTTACATGCATATTTAATCATCAACAAATCTCTCTCAACAAGCGTTACAACCCTCACACATCACTCTCTCCAATTGGCAACAATTTTTAGTGAGCGACTTAACACACAAATCCAATTTCGAGCCAAACGAGCTCCATAACGTCGCCCCACTAAACACTAAAAACAAAATTTCGCACTAAACGTGCCACATCCACTAACAGTCAAATATTCTCTCGATGTGTTTCATACAACAACCACCCATGACTTTATTAAATTTGTTATTTATGGTGAAACAGGTTAGATTTTGTACCAAACTATGACCTCACGTGACACCTTTCCATTCAATTCACTTCACAAGTGTCACAAGGCAACACAACAAAATTTTTCTCACTTTTCAGGCCAAAGACGCCTTCCCGCCTGTGACACCACCTAAAAGCGTGTCCACGTCGAAAGTCATATCTTTCACTCACTTCTAGCCTGAAATCATCGTATAACAATTTTATTAAGTCCGAAACAACTTCGGAAACACAACCACTTACGAACATCGAGAAAACTATATTTTGAAATAGGCAAGAAAATTGCCAACTTAAACAAAAGAGAGAAATTCAGTCTCAAGTAAAGGACAAACATAGCAAAACATCCCCCATGATTGACCACCCACGACGATCTATTTAAGTTACATATCCCCGTCCAACGTCCTTCTCCCCGCTCAAGGCAGATGTTATTGACCGCTAGCTTCATGATCGCCATGTCAAACACATGTTTCACACTAATCATTTAGATTTCCTCGAGAATCTCACAAACTCCTTAACCACACCACACATATCAAACATTTTACATGTTAATGGAGATCACAATACATAATATATTAGTAACCAATCCAACCAATAAATTGCGCTTGTGAAATTTATTTTTATACAACCGACACAACGCATCACAATTTATTATTGGTAAAATACAATTATTTTACATTTATAATTCACTGTGCTTCTTAAAAATCCAGCGTCTAAACAATTTCTATTATTCAACCACTATAAAGAAATGTACAGCTGCCAAACAGTTGTATGTCGCAATTATGCGATCACCAACGTGACCTCATTATTTTTAAAAACTTTACAAATAATCACTAATTAAAACAATTTGGTTAAGTCTTATATAGACTTTATGAAGCAAAAGAGAAATCATTCTCTACATATCACCATTTTGGGCAAATGAAAATGTCATTTCACGTATTCCCAGTTTCTGAGAGTCATAGAAACACCGATGTTTACCAAAGGGATATGATCTAGTTACAAACCACAGTTTCAACTTCTTTTCAAAAGAGACAATTTAGGTTCAATTTTCCACTACCCAACATTTATTTAATCATTATAATAATCTTTAATCATATTTTATTTTTTTGTATAAAATATGTGAATTTTATTTTTATCTTTCAATTATATAATCAAATTTTTAATCCAACATGATTTAAAAAAAAAAAACTTTAATCAAATTTACATTTATTTTTCATGATATTATTCTAGTATTGCAAAACATCTAATTGTTTCAAAAATTATTTTTATTTTATTATTTATTATATCTTTTATATATTACATGTTTAATTTTGTCCACTTACACTTTTTGTACCCGCAATCATATTTCTATATTTCTATTCACTATATTTTATTTGTTTAAATACCTTTATTATCTGACAATGTTTATCATCCACTATCGGGCATCTACAACAATCGTTTTCAACAATCATATTCTTTAACCAATTCCCTATATTTTTCATCACTATCTTTTCAGTCATTGCGTCACATCAACGTAGAAAAACGACAGCACTGCTTGACAATTTATTTTTTTATTTCGTAATTCACCAAACTCTTTGAAAACACAGTTCCCCAGATTTAAAAATCCCAACTTCTGGCCTGAACACGCTTCAATAGTTCATTTCATTTCATCCGCAGAGCAAATCACCAACGCATTCACAAAGCGTTTACTTTTTTCAACTTTCAACTTTTTTTTTTCAGCTCTAGCGGACCACATTCAACCTTTGATTTCGAGTCAAGTCAGACCACCGACTGTCGCTACAATTCTACTTCTCGCATGGCTCTATTTCACTCCTTTCTCAATCATATTAATAAGCAACTTTTCTTCAACAACTTTTAACCCAATAATCCTAAAATTGTGACAAAACACTGTAACGCTTATATAGGATCGCAAGTGAAACATTGCCAAGGAAGACAGCTCAAGTCTATATCCTCGCTTTGCACCTGGATCTGAGTATTTGGTTTACATGTGCACTCCTAACAATTGCCTATTCTTCAACTACTAACCCTTTCCAACGCCCGCCAATATTCTCTTAGAATGTGAATTTTTATGTCATCATTTTATTTTAATCATCTTTTTTTTTAAATCAAACAAAAATGTCATTTTTATATCACTTGTATATATCCAAACAAATAATCTTGTTATAGCCCTTTTTAGCCCTCACAGTTTGAATTAATTAAAAGAAATTTTAATTACTCACCTGTGTTAGAGAGGCTTTACCCGCTTAAACCCGGATAAACCCTTTCACTCCCGGGGCCCATCTATGTGGTAATTCAAACCAACAACCCCATATTGTATATAACTTATAATAAGATTTTAATGTTGTATAATAGAAACACATCTGTAAATGATTATACGTATTATTGACATGTGTCTTTACATCATCATATGTAATGTAATTTGTACAAACTGAGGATAAATAAATAATAATCTGTAATAGATTAAGAGTTGAGCTAAGCAAGAGATAGAAGTCATAACGTCAAAATCGAGATAGATTTAGAATTCCCACAACGAGGTCTAAAAATGGACCAAGACCACCCACACTCCACATCTGGTGGAATGCAAAGCCCCCCTCTCACACCTGGTGACATGCAAGGCCCTCTTTCTCAGAAACGGCCCCTGTCGCATAAGGCCCCCCGTTTTAACCTATAAATACAGTCCCTTTACAGTCACTTCACAGTGAGTGCAGCATCTGTGTGAGCCCACGTCGGTCGTCCCTAAGAGCCATCTCATCCATCATGTAGAATAGTAAGAAAACTTCTACCTCCCCATCTTTCGCTCCTAGCTCAACTCTATCTGTTCACGGAACTTTCTTAGTGCAACTGTCTTCGTTTTATTGTGTGGAAATTTCCAAGCTTTCCACTCTGCCTCGACCACGACTGCCTGTACTTTGTGAGAATTGTAAAAGGTCTTCCAAGGTGCAGAGAGGTACTGGAAAACTCCCCATCCTGAATGTTCCTCTCGGTCAACACAGTATAGCGAGAGTCAACAACCAAACCTCAACTTATTACAGATAGTCGACAGGATTCTACAAGAGCTACCAGAACTTCAACTTATTTCATATATATATATATCGTTTTGAAAATAGAGCAATCCATACTTAATTCATTAGATAAAAAAAGGCATATATTGGATTTGAAAAAATATTTATTTTGCCAATATTTCGGCTGGCTGAACGCCAACCTTTATCGAGGCATTACATTTTTGTATACACAAACTCAGCGCCGCATAGTGTTATAATATCACTATAATGTTATATCACTATAGTGTTATAATAACACTATGCGGCGCTGAGTTTGTGTATACAAAAATGTAATGCCTCGATAAAGGTTGGCGTTCAGCCAGCCGAAATATTGGCAAAATAAATATTTTTTCAAATCCAATATATGCCTTTTTTTATCTAATATATATATATATATTGATAACTTTTGTCTATTTGTCTATTATATCCATATAATAATTTCTAACATAAATTTGCAAAGGGATAGTATCCATGTACCAAAGGTGGCTAAAGTGGCACTATTTCCTTTAAAAATATATTAAAAACAATTCATTTGGTTCATCAACCAAGTACAAAATGTAACTATAGTGCCTAAAAATGAGCCACATCAGTTTTAATAAGTTTTAAAAGAAGAGGTGTCACTTTTGATACGTATGATGATTCATCAAATAATATTTTATATACTTGATCGACTAATGAATCCTTTGGAAACGCTATTATAATTTTCTCATAATCCGAATATCACGTGCAATGTATGATAGAATATATATTTGAAAGTATATACAACAAATACACAAAGATTTTGGAAACCAAATAATTTTGCATAATTAATGCAACTTTTATTACACAAAATGTACTTATACTGTATTTATGTTTAACAATATATACAACTTATTAGAACCCATTTCTCAAGAAATAACAAATTCAAAAGATTACGTTTATATTATAATCTCTTAAATATAAAGTAAACCTAACAAAAAGTTTATAATAGGCCCTTATACTATCTAAATATCATGTCCCATGCTAACCTTAATAAACAGAATAAAATTCGAAATCAACATATGAAAATATTACTTTTATAACATTTTATCATATAGATGCTTTGCGTTCTCATGCATATATTACCTTGAATTCCCGCTACTTGTTTTTTAAAGAAGCATCTGGTCACAACATTTTTGGTTGTTTATTAATAATAAGTAGTTGAAATATTTTCTGGATGGAATAAAATAATTAAAGATTATTTTATAGTTATTCGGACAGATGGCACAAATCATCAACTTCGAATTGAAAAAATATATTCTTTTTATGAAAAAATATTTTGAAAGGGCCTTCCAATATATCTTTAGAAATTTATAAATTAAATAATCAATACAAATACATTTATATAATCAAGAATCAAATTCAGATATCTACCAAAAATATCATGATAGGATGGATAATTTCAGACGGTTAACTCTATCTTACAAATAATTCGAACTCAAGTTAAATATGACGTTTAAATAAAGTCTAAGTGAGCAACGAAGGATTTATTTTTAAAATGTAATTATAGCAATCAATAGCGTCAAAATTACAGCCGTAATTAGCCGGAACATTAGAGTGGTTTGGGCTTAGTACAATTAAGGGAAGCTAATCTGATTACATACATCTAGGCTGGTATTGATAGAGACACCAGCCATCCTATAGACCTCATCCTTCCATTATTTACCTCCAATGTTCCAGATTCTAAGGGTTCTGCATAAATTATTAGAGAATACTCTATTTAAAATGACTACAGCGAAACAATTTAACATAGATTAGGTACGAAATGTTCTACTCTCTATGAATATTTTATTTATTGTGACATCTTAAAAGCTTTTTTTATATTCAAAAAGGAATTGTAAGTTTTAGAAACGATATCTCTCAATAGATTTTGATTTTTATAAAATAAAATCTTACCTTATTTTGAACACTTTATTTAGATAATTTAATAAATCTAAAAATAGCTATATTTAAAAATTATATATATAAATAATCTTCAAAATATAATTATTTATTGAGTTATAGCGATAGAAATAATATTATAGTTCTTCATATTAAAGATACTTCGGCTAGCAAATATTTTTTATTGTCTCGACGTTTCGACATTTTTTTTTCTTTTCAGGAGAGAACAGAAATTAAAAGATTTGGCGCACAAAGCGTTATAAATAATTTTATTATAGAATATTTTTAACGCTTTACCAAATGTTTTCATTATTGTTCTCTCCTGACGAGGACAAAAGATTTTTGTCGAAACGCCGAGACAATAAAAATGATTTACTGGTCGTAGTATCTTTAATTTGAAGAAATACAGCCAGGTAGTCTCTATCTTTATGAGAAATAATATCAGTTATTCTAATAATATTTTACGTGTTCGAATCGTATTTAAAATAAACGAATATTCGAAATATTAATTTTTCATTGATATAAATTGTAAATATATTTTTTAAAATACTTTATATATTAATTATGGGGGTAATTAATTAGGATTAAGTTCTACTAATATTTTAGCTGTCAAACACGCTATAATGTTTGAAATATTGAAACTACTTTAAAGCGCGTTTGATTATATTAAAAATAAAGAATTGTATACTGTCCTTACTGTAATGATAAATTAATGGGAAGACTTGACTCATCCGTTGTAAACCCCAACAGCGTTTTCGCCAGTTTAATCATTACAGTAAAGGCAGTAAAAATATTCGATTTTAAAAGAATCATACTTGTCATAATTAGTTTCAATTTCTTATAAAAGATGGCGCGCTAATTCATCATACATACTCTAGCATGGAAGAAGACAACCAATTCGAAGGGAAGAGCTTCTTTATATAAGAAAACGAAAACGATCGTAAAAGTGTCGGGCAAACGCCCTTTTAAGGGTGAATATATTATATAATACAGTTATGAGCGTCCTTCCTCATCTCCTAATCAGTCATCTCTCTCTCTCTGTCACCGTTTGCTTTTATTGGTTGGCTACGGTCACGCCACCTTTGGCTGACGGCGAGCACGTGACTTCCCTGTGCGCACGCATGGCGGGCGGTAGGCTATAGTTATTAACTAACATATGCAATTAATTAAGGCGCCAATTTAGAATTGCAACAAATAGTATTTGAATCAAAACATTCAATCGGGTAAAACACGGGCGTTGCCCGGGTCATTCGGCTAGTATGTTATATATATATGAGATATTTATCCCTATCTCAAAACATAAGTAATTAAGGCAGATTAAAAAAGGTCCTTGAAATACGTTTTTGATAGTTTAATTTTCAATATACACTGCGGGCCACCCAAATTGCAACACCAAGAAAGACAAGAGATGTTACAACGAAATTTAATTTGTAGATAATATGTTGACCAATTATCAAATGATAAAATTTATAGAAATCTGCGAAGTGTGGTTCCTGCCCGAATCAGTAGCCAGAATAGCCACCATTGCTGGAGATCACCGCTGCCACACGTCTCGGCATTGATTCAAAAATATTTTGGATGTGTTTTTGGGGTATATTAGACCATTTAGCTTCCAAACGTTGCCAAAACGTTGCGGACAGACTACTCTGCTGTAAATGGCGTCGAATGGTACTCGCAGACACTGGATTATGCGTTACAGACTAAATGTGCTGTGCTACGGTTCGTGATGTCACTGAGCGATCTGTCACTGCCATGCGCACAATTTGCCTGTCAGCACGTGGAGTGATGCACTGAGTTGGTGCGATCGAACACGTCGGTCCGTTATACCCTCCTGCATTCAACGATCGTATATCCACTCTACAGTTGTCTGGTTTCGTGTCCAACACGACTACCGATTTCCTTGAAAGATAATAGACAATCTCGATAGGCCACTATTCTTCCTCTTTCGAACTTGGATACTTTATCAAAAGATGATCGCTTTTTACTACGAGGCATAATTGATTATCATAATTGAAAATTGAAACACAAGAAAAACACACACAATTGCCGAACTTGAATATCGTCGAAATCTCCAAGCCTCAAATAGTGCTTTGAAGTGGAGTCACAGGCGCGCTTTATGAGCGTCTGCGCTGAAATTCTAATCATTTGCATAATTCACCTCCACTAATGCATGTTGTAAATTTCATATTATTTGAAAGCTTCTTTCAAGATGTTGCATTTACGGTGGCCAGCAATTTAATTATAGATGGTAAATTTGCCGGAAGGAAATTGATGTAAAAAGGCATAGGGCTCCTCTCCCGTTAAATTGTGCGTCAAAACTAGACACCATTCATTTTTCAGATTGCCAAAGCTGGTGTTGGGGCTTTGTCGTCGACCTTAGGTCGCTAGTTTGCTACGACGGACAATAAATGGCGTCTAGTTTTGACGCTTAATTTGACGGGAGAGGAACCCTATGCTTTTCACATCTATTTCTCCCCGTCAAATTTTCAATTCATAGAAAATTGGCAATAAGTGCAGACATATCTCTTATTGTTAAAATAATAAGAAAGAAGCTAGTATATATCTTTGAGAGAGAGTGACTTGTTACAGTATTTGAACATGATAAATATTATCTTTCTTTCTGAATCCTTGAGAAATGAAGAATCTAAACTACAATTTGAATATAGAGAAACACAGATTAAATATTTGTAATTATTCCTAGAGAGCAAAATTATCCCAATGAAGAAATAATCAAATTAAAATATGGCCGTTTAAAATACCATCAGTGTATAGCCTCATATTAAATGAAAGTAAATAACAGATGTTTAGATAATAGGCTTAACAATCAATTTTCATTAATTTAATTAGTGTCAAAAGTGTAATTTAGTGATATGATAATTTGAGAGAATTAGTAAGGCTGTTATCTCTTTCCTATAATAATTTAGGATTATGGTTGATATACTAACACTGTCATATTTTAGTACGTATAATAATTAATAATATATATATATATATATATATATATATAAATAGAAGGTCTTTATGACCCGATTGTTTATTTTATAGAAATAAATTTATTCAGCCTTATTATTAATATATCATAAAATAATATTTGATATATGAAAATAAATTATGGAAGTCTTCTAGCCATTTCCTCATTAAAAGTACTATAAAATTATTTGATTTCAATAAGAGAAATTTGCGTTCTAAATAGTTTACAATTTGAAAAGCAGATGGCGCGTTAATATTGTAACATAGTATTTATTGATTTTATTATTTTTATTAACTCTGTAAATTTCCCTCGTTACATATATTTTGTTTACAATTCATAGTTTGTCCTTGCCTAAAAAAAAATGTTGTTTCCTCCTGAAGTTTTTGTCTTCCCTAATTTTCCACGTGGCATTTTGGTGGAGATGCTGGGTAGGTTAGGGAAGACAAACTGAAGATCGCCGAGAAGAATTTGAAGCCATGGGTGCTGTAATCCACATTTTTAGAGACTGGCTCCAGGATTCCACCGCCGTGTCAAAGCCAAGACTTCCTTCCAAGATGACGATGTCCCTATAGACGACGATACGACGACAAACCGCTCTTCACGCCGCAAGAAAATGGACGCCAAGGTACTAGGTAAAAGGTTCCAAGACTTCGATGGAATCCTTGACAGAAGCACGTCAAATCCACGTCAGTATCTACAATCATTGCTAGCTGTGGGTCACAGTTCCCATAGGGAAGAAGCTATGTAACATAGTATTTATTAATTTTATTATTTTTTATTAACAGAGTGGTCATTTTTATGTTTATATCTTGCTACTCTGTAAATTTCCCTCGTGGCATATCTTTTGTTTACAATTCATAGTTTGTCCTTGCCTGAAATAAATTGTTTCCTCCTGAAGTTTTTGTCTTCCCTAATTTTCCACGTGGCAATATTAATATTTCAATAACATAACTCTATGAAATTATAAACGAATATTTATTAATATTAAAATATAATTTAATTTATAGTAGGTATACCTCCATTTCCTGTGGTGCACATATTTCTATAGTTTTGAAAGTTGAATTTATATTATTGATGTCACTTTAGAATAATACATTTTAAAGTTATCTTTTTATAGTTATATTTTTATTATATTCATATGTACCAAAATATTCATTT